>JAZARR010000213.1:1427500-1767500 GCA_037389465.1 Baylisascaris procyonis | reverse complement strand
TTTTTTGAATTTCCACTTTTATCTAACTATTCCTTTTCATCTTTTTTCTGCATCGATTGTTCCAGTAATTCGTGTAATCTTCGAACTTAAAAATACTACATTTAATGCGCGCATAAAGGTTTATCAGTATTTTCTTATTACCATGTACAGCAGTTATAGAGATAACTATCATAGCCATTTCGATGCGAAGGTTTTCAAACGAAATATGGCTTTGAGCTTGCTGCCTGATACCTGCAGAATTAGCTGGGTAGGTTTGCATGCGTTTGTGGTGCTCCACTTCATACAGTATAACATTTACAGCCTTCGAATGTGCTTTCGTTTGCATCGTTATTCTTTAATTCCCTCTCATAGTTGCAATTTTTCTTTTTCGGACACATAAACTCTGGACTGAATCCATCTGAAGCCAATATATCTCTCTTTATTGATGCGCTAAATGAGTTCAATTTTCTCGAAAAATTGCACTCAAAAACTGTAATTTGTAAGGTGTTAAGTTGTTCATGGCAACTTTTGTATATGAATCGCCTTCCTTTGCTAAAAGTTTGTCATCAGTTGTTATCATCGATTTTAGCCAGATATTCGTAGAATTCCAGTTAGGTCCCAGAAAAAGAGCCTTGGAGAAATTTTTTCAGACTTCACCTTTTTCTCAAAGAATGTTTCATTAAGCTGTTTAACCGCATACACGTCAAGCTTACATTTTTTACCAATTCTGTCAACTTCAGATCACAAATTTATACCGACATACGTTTTTTTACGTTCGCATTTCGTTTATTTTGTTCCTACTTTTTACTCAGTATTTCAATTTCAGGCGTTCATCGGATAACGAGGCGGACTTTTCGTGGTTAGCTGCTTCCGGGAACGAAACAGTGCGCAGGTTTGAAAAATAATGAGTTTGGTTGTCTTTTTTATATTTTATAGTATGCATTTTTTATATATATTTTATAGTTTTAATCTAATCTTATTTCAGGTTCCACTCCCCCCCCTTGCATTTCATGTGTTATTTGTTTGCTGTGTTGGTTTTTTTTTCCTTAAAATGCGCTCGTTTGCTTTTTTCTCATTTCCAACATTCTTTGCTTGTTTTTTTTCGATTTCGTTCTAATCCTCTAATTCAGCAGATACATTCAATGATAACGCGATATCATCGAGCCTTATGAGTGGGATTAGTGATAAGCGATCATTTGGTGTTCGATGACGGCGCAAGAAACCCAAGCAATTCGGCATCATTGAAGGTTCCACCTGCTCCCCAGGTTTTTCTTTTGACATTTCAGAAATGCGAAAGGTTCACCTGTCAACTTTATTTTATTTTATCTGTGGGTATTTTGTTGGCTTCGTATTTTTAGAATCGCATGGGATGCCTTGAGAGACTCAAGCGTATCCATTGCAGCAAATTTGTGAAGTTGATAAGATCCTTGTCAATTAGCGGGAATTGATTAGATTATTTACATTGTGACTCGCACATCCTTATACACTTAAAGGCAAAAGATAAGCAATTGGGGCATGGCAAAGTTAATTAGGCTGAGTGTTGAGGTGATAAAAATGAGTTTATGTGCTACTTAGTAGAATTCTTTTCGATTTCGATCGCTGATGAAATTCATTAATAGAGAATAGATAAATTTAGCATGAAGGTACGAAGATGGAAAATTGTTTAATGGCTAATACATTCTTCGTTACCTAATTACTATTATAGAAAAGAACCTTGCTTGCTACTTAGGTGTAGGTTATGAAATGAAAAATGGCAGCGGACTGCAAGTTTATTTTTTCGATGATTATTTTTTGAATTCCATGAACATAAAGTGCTGTATGCGAGCAAGCGGTATTGTTAATATCTGTGAAAGAGCCCATCGGGTTCTGTGCTGAATGCGCAATCAGCGCGCCCAAATTTGCCCCTTCGCATTCGAAAGAGTGCAATGAACTGTAGTAAATTTGTAGATTTCCGTTTGGTGATCACTTGTTAACCTAAACTAGGTGTATTAAATTATGGGTCATCGAGTTGACTTTGGATGCTTTCGTTAGGCGGCCTTTGACTAATTATGCCCTATAGTCTGCACGGTTGTGTTGATGAGATTTGCTGTTGCAATATTCCGGAATACTTGCTTCATTTTAAAGTTGTGAATTTCGAAAAGAAGGAGTACTTATTCATGATGGGACATTTTGGACGTTTAAAAGTGACCATATGGCTGCAACATCCCTTCAAACAATGTAACGGTAGATGAGCGCGGGAATATCTCAATGCTTAATGTGGAAACTTTTGATTTGTCTTTGTTTCTTCATAGTTTCACCATAAAAAAGTAGATCTTTTTGCATAGTGCGGGTCTGATCATAGTAGCCTTGATGTAAGGGGTACATTAGTAAAGTGGTCCAATTCCAAGGCATGCCTATTCGGCTGATGGTGACGCAATCCTGCCATGAATGCGTGCCATGAAATATGCATGCAAACCTGCATTCAGATTGAATAATCTTTGATAGGCGGCTATTAATTATGTGGCTGTGTACTTGTATCTACTCTGTGAAAAGCGATTGTGCACCTCTGTTGTACTTCTGCCATGTTTCCCTTTTATCGGCTGGTTGATGCAAATCATTTGAGGGCTTCTTGCCGACTTCCTTTGCGGATGGTGAAACCTCCTCTGCAGAGGTTTCTCAGTTGATCCTCTTATCGCTTCCACGTTGATTTGTTAATAACGGTTCGCATTCGTGCGGTCTTCGGTGATCTTTTGAATTCATTACAATTTCGTCGATTCGGCTCCAAATGAGCTATCATGATTCGTCGTTCTTGGTTTGTTGATTCGGCTATCATGGTTCGGTTCTAACTGAAATCCTGTTAGGTGAAGGTTGTGGTTGAAAAATTTTATTCAGTACTATGGTCATTCATCCTATTGGTACCTTAAATATGGATTTATAACCGAAGGCCAGCACTCGATCTTCTTATTTTGTGATTTTTGTTTGTTTTATAATATATTTGATGCCGTTTTTCTAACTATTTATATTTGTTCTCTTTTCCAATATGTTTATTACTTTTTGCTTACGCTTTACTGTGACTTATAATGTGTTATTTCTTCACAAATTTTTCATGACGGGAGGGCATTACACTCAAGGCACATAAGCCATCTAATAAAATGGATGGGCGAGATTGATTTCTTGTATCGCTTTTCCTCATGTAGCTAAGAGAAAGCAGCCTCATACTGCAATTTATATTTGAACTCTACAAAAACCTCCCCGTTACCGGATGGTGAATGTGGCTTTTCATTTGCCTTTACACTCCGATATTCTCTATTTGAGTGCAGTCGTATGTTCTGGTTTTGCCTTTTCTCGTCATGATCGGTTACTAGAGATCATTTTGTTTTGTTTATGTTTTTATTCACGATTGCTGAATTCACATGGTGAGAGGGATTAGACGTATCACTTGAACATAATAGGAAGGGGCTGGGTACGTTGGGTGCTACCGATGTTTTCCATTGGAATATTAACGTGATCTCAGTGTAATACACCTTACTGCGTGCACAAATGTGGTGCAGTTACGACTTGGATTTATGGCTAATTCAAAGTTCTATTGTGGGGAATCTTTCATGCCTTCTTCTATCACCCTCCCTTCTCCTCCATCCCTCTCACTCCTCGTTCGATGTGCCTTTGCATTATGCTGTTATTATTTTATTTACTAACAAATAAAAATGAGGAAAAAGGCTTGCTTGGTAAAGCACAAGAAAGATCAAACGATGAGGGATCTCATATTTTACGCGGCCAGTTGAATCGTTTGCTGATGAATTTTTCGGTGGGAAGTACGATCCTACATTATGGCGGACGGAACGCATATGAATATGAAGTGCGTAATTCGAAAAGATGGCATTAGCTACCAACTTCGTGGTTTCATTTATGAGGATTGGTTCTGGAAGTATGACTCAAGCGTAAGTTCTTTTATTTGAAGCTGATATTGGCAATGTTTGCGAAGATCGTTGCTGAGACGAGGTGAGGGGCTATTTCATGCAGAGGTTATCCTGTTTTCTTTGAGAAGTTCGCTTTACTTGATCTGAGGGGATCGAGGACTCAGCTTACGAGGGTGAATCGAGTGCAACGTTGCAAACAGTTCGTTGTCTTTCATGAAATGTTTTTCTTAATAAGTGAGACCAAACTTACTTAGTTTATTCCCAGTATATCTCTGGTAAAGGTCGACAAAGATTTCTGAAAATCGATGTTTTTGATTAGAACTCAATTTAACTGGAACTGTCACGTACAGAGGAAACGAGGTTGCAGTTGAGACTGAAGCAGTTTTAAGTGGGATTGGCTTCAGGCGGAGAAATACCTCGGTTGGAGGCTTACGATTTCGAAATGTTTGTACAGGTATACCTGCTGAGGAATTTAAGTTCCTCTAAGCGTTCAATTATTTATCATCGAGGATACGATCTATGTTCTCAAATCCCTATCGTGTTTTCGCTTCTCTTGCCGCTCTATCCTGTCCGATGGGTCTTTATGTTTTTCCACATTTCACACCAATCATCTCACGTCTTACTGTAGTGTATCGTAATGCATCTTATCATACACGTTAGTCAGTAAGCGAATGAAACGATTTGGTCAACAAAGTCACATAATGTGAAATTTCAAGGAATTTTATCGAAAATGCCCATAGAAGTGGTCCTTCTTTTTGGAGAGAAGTAAAACTTTTCTCGATTGTTGCAGTAGTGGTCGACGAACTTTAGAATTAGCAAACATACAGATATTTTTTAATGTATCGCAGTTACAGTCTCGGTTTCAAATAACGCTCTTTTTTCGTTCTATCATGCGCAGTGGAGTTATCAATTGCGCGGTCTTTTGGACCTATGACCTGAGAGCAAGCGCGCGATTATCGATTAAATGCTTCGTAAGCAAGAGGAGCAGCATCGTCGCCTCTGGCACGTTTCCATGCGTTTCGAGTCACGCGGCGGTACGCTGCGTTCATTTTATTTAAAGATTTATATATTTACAAGTTACGGATTTATGCTTTATTAGGTTGATTTTTGTCGGTTTTCTCGGGATTCATTATATCCGAAGCAATGCAGTTTTTGTTTATGTTGCATTCTTAAGTAGAGATTAGGAAGAAAACAATTGTGAACTGCCGCTTCGTTGACAGTGAATTTTATAATGCAGTGTGGGAGAGCGGGTTTTATGCTGAAGCAAAGAGGCTTTTAATTATTTTTTCGATACTTCATTCAACCAAAAATATTAAAAAAACTTTTTTAAAGAATGTTACGGTCATCTTAAGTGATTGAATCGTATGGTGATAAAATCTCCTCGTTGATTAAACAGTTATGAAAGATGGACTGATTCTTATGAAATTGTTGAAAAATGAAACCATTCCTATAATTCTTTATGAACCATCTTTATTTTTGTCTTCGTCGATGCTCGTTTTTTTCCTTTCCCGCCGGGAAACTCTCGTCTGAGCTGGACTGCACCTCTAGAAAAGAGTATTATTTATTTTTATTTATTTGTTGTCTTTTATTGGCTCTATGATTATGCATCATTCGTTTCATCGAAGTGGACGGAGTCTAGTTTGCGAATGTATCAAATGTGAACGACTGATCTTTGTTCATGTTTGGTTCAGTTTGCTCACTGTCAGTTTAATACGTCAATATCTGTCTGTCATTGACAAGGGATGAAGGCAGATATAGGACGAGAGGAAAGAGAGCAAGCAACAACCGAAACGTGAATATTTGAAGACCTGGATGACGGAATGATTGAAGAGTGCTTTCAATGCTGCGCCCTAGTGTCCCTTCCGAGTATGTGGAAAGTTCGATGATGTGTAGTTGTGGTCGCTCGTTTACTCACTCTGGCACGTCGCTCACCAGAAATATGAACGACAGATGAAACGTTATGTCCACGCAGTCCTGCAGGTGTGCTGCGCAGACAGGGGAGCATGGTTGGCCGACAAATGTGGATTAACGCCCAGAATTTCGAAGAAGGAATCGACGAAGAAGAATCTGAATATTGTGATTGACGGGAGACGAAGTGGATGGTCGTTGAATCGAACCATAGAAGAATGGTTCGCGGCAGTGACCAGTGGTCACGAAGATAGTTAGCATGGCCTCGGACCAGTTAGGACGAGTGGAGCCAGTGGTAACAAGCGAACAGCGACCGGCGTTGAAGAAGACTACGTCAACTGTGACGCAAGATGAGTCACTTAAAGTTTTACTTAGTAACTTTGGGGCGCGAACGTAAGACTGCATTGTTGGTCTTGGCAAAGTAGTAAATGAAAATGTTGAGTGCGAAAATTAGCTGAATTCAGCTACATTTGAGCACCGTCAAATCGCTCTTCCCAAGGAAAGGCATTCTTACTTCACTTAGGTGAATTTGAATTGCTGTGGACCCATGCATCTTTTACGTATGCCTCACCCTGTTTTGGCACCGTTCAGGCGCAGAGGTGCGCCGATCGTGCAGAGAAGAGGAGCCTTTCGACACTCATTTATTAATGGAGATGCACGTTTTGTAATATGTTCAGCCCCATTTTGCGCCACTTCGATGGCCTGAAGTCTTTGAGATAATGAACTATGCATTGTGATGTGACCGAAAGTGTACAGTAGGAATTATATATGAATCAAAAATACCTGCAGTGGATGATTGCTTATGACGTTAAACAGATTTGTACGCGATTCTTTAGGTTTTCTTTACTCCAGTTGAGCCGTTGAATATCCCATTGAAGAAAAACGAGCAAATTCTTGAAAGAAAGATTATTCCACGACATTTTTAGCTATTATTTGTGAAAAAAAAAACTAGTGGAATTAAACTTGGTCAAGAGAGGTCTTATTATTTTTCTGTATATAGCGCCGCTGTAGTCGGAGCATAAGAAAAGCGAAAGGCCTCCTGAAAAGACAGTTCGTTTTTACGCAGCCCCGTGACCGATAAATTTGTGCGCAATAACATTCATATGATGGGCCAGGATATTTCTGGCTTGAAATTGTAATATTTCAATCCTAAAATAGGCTGGAAAAATCACAGTGCGGACAGTTACAAAGTTGAATCTCATACTGTTCCGCTTATAACTTGTTGACTAATAGTTCAATTATTAGAAATAGAAACATTCATTTTACATTGCATAGTATGGCGTAAAATTTCTTCAGTGAACCATTGGGTGGGGGATTTATGTGCGCCTTATTTTCTTTTTTCTGCTCTGTGTACATTGCTGGATAGTTGTATACAGGTGTAGCTGTAAAATTCTTCACACCCTATAGCTGTGATGAGGCAGCCTTCCTAATTGATTTATTTTTTTGCCTATACATATTCTGCGTGATAATTTTTGGCAGTCGAAAAATTACTGGAGACTTGCTCTGATTGAGCTTCTCTACGGTGTCCTCAAAGCCGCTGAAAAGGAGTCATTGGGCGAAGATGCCAGCTCCTTAGCGGTGACCTGTGGAGATTCCATTTCACCGTTGAAGGGAGACATTGGACGTGACGCCAACTCTTCAACGGTTGCCTACAATGACTCCATTATGCTGTTGAAGACGAGTCATTAAGGCCACGCCATCACTCAACTGAGGGTCAGTGACCCCGTTGAGATGTTGAAAAGGAGTCATTGGGCGGTAATGCCAGCTCCTTAATGATGGCCACTAAATTGTGCTCCACAGGTGTCCTCCTGAGGACTATTCTATATTGAGGAGGTATGAAGACTTACAGCTGCACACTTCAACATGTGATTCGTGATTCCAGTTTGTGAAAAAAAAAGAAAATACGGCGCAGGAAAGGGGTTTGAAACCGCAGATGGTTCTGAACTATTGCACTATGAGGTCATTGAGTGATTTCCATAGTCATTCTGGATCCTTCACGGAACAGATGGGTGTATAAATTATAAATGCGAATACAATCTCGACACAAAATATTAATGAGTAGGTGGAAGGAGGCAATTATATTGTTATTAATCACCCTCGAGCTTCGAGTTTGTAGCTGTTCGTATAATGTTTTTTCCAGACTAAATTAGGGGTGAAATGTTGCAATTTCAAGCCCAAAATATTCTCACACATAACATGAATGTTATTGCGCCACAAACTTATCTTGCACGGGGTCGTCTCAATGAGATGTTCGATGCTTAGCTAGAGTAAGTTAGAACTGAATATATACAGTACAGATCTGTTTGGCATACCAACAACCACCACTGCAGAGAGTTTTCGTTTTATGTTTCATTCTTATTGTTCATTTTCCTTGCATCACAATGCATACTTCATTTGTCTCTTCCATTCCATGCCATCGTGGTTGTGCAAATTGTGGCGGGCATACTGCAAAGCCTGCATCCTATTACTTAATGAGTTTTGAAGAGTTTCTTAGCTTTGCACGATTGGTGACTCCTCAGTGCTTCAGTGGTGTCATCATGGTGAAGTATATGTGAGAGGTGCTGGATGCACCAATAGTTCATATTCACCTAAGCATTTGCAAGAATGCCATTTTCCTCCGATAAGAGCGATTTAGTGTGCTATGTAGTTGGATTGGGCGAATTTTCAAGTTCATCATTCTCTTTACATTGTGCCAAACCTTTTTTTAGGGTCTTTGAGGGAAATGATGGTAAGGAATTTGTTTCTACTTTGAATTGTTTGATATGTCCCAGTGATGGAGGGGGTTAAAATTTCATGATTCTTGTTTTATTTCGAGTGCTTGAAATTTTTGTTTAGATCTGAGCGATATAAACACAAGAAGCTTTTCAAGTTTGAAAACCTTTTAGTGTTTTTATGAGCAGGAAACAGTTTGAAGCTTCGATTTTCGTTTTGTGAGGAAAACTTCTTGGTTTGATGCTAACGTAGCCTCTCAACGATACAAAACCTCTGAGTTCAAGTACTATAAGGTACGAAAATTTGGCATGGCTTCATGGTTTGCAGCTTAGTTGATTATGGTGCAAAATTGCGCTTTTATCGCGAATCGTGCTCTGTTTTTCCAGTGATGTATCGAGTGTTTCTGGTTCGCCGCAGCTTATGTCGATGAGTAATGGATAAGGTGATCGCCGAACTGTTTAAATTTTTTACTACGGATCGACATCTCAATTCTGTGCAATCAGAGGTTAGCACTTGCTGCTTTTATCATTATCGAGCTTTCGATGATCGTCGTGGAAGGTTTCATTCTATTCCATATGTGCTCTTATTTCTTGCATCATAAGGCGGGATTGGGGTGAAAAATGGAAGGGCACATTTATAAGAGTTGAAACGTGGATGCCGTTTATGCTTCATGAGATACATTCCAGCAGACTTTGATTCTCACTAAAAATTTCCATCACCAAATTTTTGAGGGCGCATAGTCAAGCGGTGTCTGTAATTTTTTCTGAAATTTTTTCGAAAGCTTATAGTCGACGAAAAATTTTAGATATCCTCCTTTATTATGTGAAAATGGGTCGCGAGTATGCGGGTATCGTGCTTGAAGTGATTGCGGGCGTTCAAAGAAGGAAGTAAGACGATTTATGGCGATCCTCATTTATATTGGGAAGGTATTGCCAGAGCTTTACGCTGGTTTGTTTATGTCTTTCTTTGACAAAGTGTTTCATATCTGTAATTTGAAATGAGAGAAGAGTAGCGGACATTGAAAAAAATTTGCAGAGTTTAGTCCTGGCAATATTTTATTAGTCAGGAACTTTTTGTTTTAGCTGTACGCGAATGCTATTCTCTATCACTCAATTATTTCGTAAATTTTCATATTAGGCGAGGAAGCTTCTCATTAGCAAAACGAGTTTTGGGACTGAAAGTTTGTCTAAGTGCGGTTCTATTCCCTTGGAACCACAAGTTTACAGCTTCATTCGTATTAAATTCTAAATTTCGAGTTCCCTTTTATTTGGTGATCACTTGATGGAAAGTTCATTGTTTACATCGAATTTGAATGGAAACAAAAAATGTAGAAAAAAGCGTAGTAGTAGAGATTTGGTTTTTAGTTCATTTATGTCGTTATTATTTGAAAGTGATGTTCAAGGACGGATCGCTGTTTTATGCTAAGGGGTGGACTCAGAGCAGCCCATAGTTTCGACTTCACTTCTAGTTCCTCAAAATATACAAAATTTCTTTCTATCTGGAATATAAAAAGAAATATTCCACATAACTTCAGAACAACGAATTCTCTAATGATCGCAGTGACGAAGCACCTAAAGGAGGAAGCAATGGTGAGAAAGCGGTGGAATATGACGAATCGAACAGACTTCGATGGAAAGAGGTTTGATCTTATTTAGTGCTATAAAGAGTTTATTGACTGCTTCTTTTTGCTCTTAACTGAGAATGTAAGTTTTACATATATAGTCGCATGTGAAGTTTAAACAAGGTTAGAGGCTCCGGTAAAGAGTTGATAACATACTTTATCAAAACGATGAACGTTTTTGGTGACATATTTGCCTAAATAATGCATATTTGCAGTTAGCGGATGCTCATAAAATGTTTTTTTAGGTTGAAGTCTTTTTTCGATTACCTTTCCCGTAAAAAATTTACCTTTTATGCGATGAGCAGAGTTGAATAGAGGAGGGAGTTAAGAGATGTTGAATTTGAATCGTGTTCCTTGATCTGTGAACTTTTGCAATTTTGTAGTTGTCTTTCTTACGACAATGCTAAATATGTAGCAGTTATACCAGTTAAGTGTGGCAAGCATATTGTTGATATTTCACCTACTTTTTTTCGCTTATCATAGAGGAAACCTAAGTGAGAGACGGCTCTTGAAATTTCGATTCTATTATTTTGATTAGCAGTTGGCACAATTTGTGAAGGCCTTGTTTATTTCTATGTTTAGATCAGCTAGTGTGATTGTAGTGTGTGAACAGTATGAAAATTGTGCAGCCATTGCAAATACCATTTCAGACCTTGCGGTTACAGTGCACTTCACATTGATCGTTAAATGGTAAATGGTTGCCCTTATCGGCTGCAGGAAATGAGCTTGTTTTCTTCGTTTGAGTGCTGAACATAATTCAAACGTAATATTTTTTGGTTCACCGATTGTCACTAAGTTTATCTTGAAGAAGTTATTTCGGTTATATTAACTGTTTGAGTTGAGACATTTCAAATGATTTGTGTTGTGGTGGATATCATTTACACCACTTAATGAGTTTATTTTACTGCAGGTACCAAACGCATCGTTACTGGGCAGTTTTGGTTGCTGAACATACGTCATTAGCGGAGGTAAGAATTTATAAATTCTTCTAAAATATCTCACCCTGTATACAAGGGAAAGTTATCCGTCGTTCGGGATAGAAGAGTTGAGGAAAATTATTCTCAATGATCATGAAAAAGTGTCTTTAGATTTTTTCTATAGCAGTGAGATGATGTGAAAACAACTTTCTTGAACTACATTTTTCATAGAAAGCTGTACTTTTCCACATTTTATTTTCCATTCAATCTGGAAAGCAGTACGTAGCATACCTTTATGTATTTATTGCGGAAATTTGGATGTTGCAGATTAAGTAGTGTAGTCAGTCTGAGGTTGTCCGAACCTAACCGACTCTATAGGGTGAAATGAACTAGGATTTGCTTGTAGCGAACTAACATCCCATAAACTGCGGAAGAATTGTCATTCGCACATCCGTAAATTTTTCCACGTTTATTGAATGCTTTCCTTTGCCTTTCGAAGCATTTCATCATGCGACCTTGTTGTTCAATGCGCTCGCAAGTGCTTTCCGTGTGGTATTCATCGAGTGTTTTCAGGATAGCAGGAGTACGGACTAGGTGTTATCACGATGAAATCAAGCGAAAGAAGCGGCTAGGACGGTGTTGCTGAAGCGCTATGTGGATAGACGAGTCTAGAATATACAGAGAATGAAGTGTGATAGCTTTGTGATTTGTATTGATGTATTTTGTATTTTCTCTGAGACCTACGTTTTCGCATTTTGTGGTTCTCTGTAATCTTATTGATGGTTGTTGTTTTTGCTGTGCATGTTGTTGTTTCATTTCTGTTGCAATTGCTGTTATGCCTTGTGTTTCGCCACTCTCGGTATTTTAATTGGGGATTTCACTAACGACTTTTCGGGGGCTGATTCCAAGTCCGAGTAGATGAACCGAGAGTGGCGCCGGTTAAAGATTTGCCTACGTCCTGCTCACACTGAATGAGGCCAGTTGAAACAACAGGCCGCGGTCGTGTCCAGCGAATAATGGGATCTGCGTCGGTCCTTCAAAGACAGCACAGGCGTGTCTTGCGGTCTATGGGTTGGTGAGGATTGCGGCCGTAGAGAGTTTTGTAGCTTGCGCATCTGAAATCAGTTTGTTGGTGGTCTCCGTGAGCCGGGTAGACTGAAATGGTTTCTTCCGGCTGACGTAGGCTGCATTTTTTGCCGTTTCTTGAGGCAGTGTGGGGAGCTGTAACGTTTGGGCGTTGAGTATGATCCGATAGTTGCGGCTGTTTTTTGGCAGCGAAGGTACCGGGCGCAGTGGGGTGTTTGGTATAGCTTGGGCTGTGGTGCTCGAATTTGATTTCTGAGGTGGTTGGGAGAGATTTCATATGTTGCGCGCGTTTGACCTACTAGCGAACCGTTTTGACGACGTTCATGAGCTGATACGGTGTGCTTGTGTGTGCATTGATGGTGTCTGGCTCCGTGTCCGGTGAACAGGGTAGTCCGCGTCGGTCCTATAAAGAGCGTATAGGTGTGTCTGGTGCTCTACGGGTTGTTGAGGGTTGCGGCTGCAGGTGGTTATGTACTCCCGTATCGCAGATCAATTGGTCGGTGACGTGTGTCAGGTGGGTAGATCTGTAATCGGATTTCTTCCGGTTAACGTAGGCTGCAGTTTTAGCCATTCGTTGAAGCAGTGTGGGGAGCTGTACGTTTAGGTCTTGAATATGGTCGGGCAGCTGCCGCTACCTTCTGGCTGCGAAGTAGCCCGATGTGCTGGGGTCGTTGGTGTATCCTGAGCCGTGGCCCTCGAATTTCATTTCTGGAGTGGTTTGGAGATCGGCGGTTTCATGCTTGGCGCGCGTTTGATCTGCCATCGATCAAACGCTTTCGTGGTGTTCATGGGCTTGTACGATGTGTCTGTCTGTGCGTTGACCGTGTTCGGCGCAGTGTCCAGTGAACGGGGGAGTCAGCGTCGGTCCTTTGAAGATCGCGGGGTGTGTCTGGCCTTCTACCGATTGCTGAGGGTTGCAGCCGCAGGGGATTTTGTAGCTTGTGTATCTCAAATCAGCTTGTCGGACAGTCTGCGTCAGCCGGCTAGATCTGTAATCTGATTTGTTCCGGCTAACGTATGCTGCATTTTTTGCCGTTTGTTGAGGCAGTGTGGGAAGCTGCAACGTTCGGGCGTTGAGTATGATCCGATGGTTGCCGCTGTTTTCTGGCCGCGAAGGTGCCGGATGCAGTGGGGTCTTTGGTGTAGCTCGAGTGGTAGCACTGGTGCATGATTTCTGAAGTAGTTCGGAGATCATCCATTTCATATGTGGCGCGCATTTGATCTACCTGCGAAACGTTTTGGTGGCGTTCACGGGCAAGTACGGTGTGTCTCTCTGCGCGTTGGTGGTGCCTAGAGGGACTCGTTGGTTGGATGTGGTAGCTTTTTAGACCGACACGCAGAGTCCTCGAAGGTTACCGAGAGGTGGAGGAGTTCAGTGAAGTTTTGATTTACAGGTGGATAGTCTTTTAGTTTTGTTCAGTAGTGGTATCTTTGATTTTTAGGTTGCGAAGAGGTGTCTTCGATATTGAACAAAGTCATCCTTCGGGACAACAAAGACGAAAAAACGGGACAAGGGAATGGAGTAGTATTCCACAATTCAACCCACGATGACCATTGCCGTGAATTTGAGCTCTTTCAAAAATTGGTGTATGTTATAATATGCTATGTATCAGTTACTTAAGTTTAAGGTTCGGGAGTTAATGCACTCTTCAGTTGGTAATGTTTTTGTGTGAATTAACTCGAAAATGGCTCTCAAATTGAGGGTCCACATGGAACAACTGGAGTATTCGATCTCAATGGCTTTTGAATTTTTTTTTTGTAAGTTGTCGGGGAAGTTTATATCTAAAGAACATCATCGTTATGGGTCGAATTGTGTACCCTCAGAGGAAGTCTTAAGGAACCCTCAGGAAGATGCATGTGTACGGTAGATGCTTCCAGGCCAGGAAAGAGCATGAAATATTGCTATGAACTTCGTTCTATTAGCGCTACCCATTACCAGTTTTAGGCTTGAACAAATCCGTTTTCCATAAAAATCGTTGATGCTATAATCTTCAACTGTCATATCTTCTCGGTTCATTTCAATTGGATATGCAATGTGGTTGGCGAACATTTCCCATGGATTTATGTAATTTTTTTTTCTCAGCACCGACATGAAATCGGATGGAATTTGGCGCGAAAGCGTTGACACGTTGACATTTTAAACGTTGACCCTCATATCGTATCTACGACAGGTGTGTTCTTGTAGGCGATCATTTAGGGCGGTATTTTAAAGTTGGATTTCATTAATAGACGCTTTAAATTCAATATATTTATAGGTAGTTGAGATCTAAAATGGCAAATCGTTTCGTTATGCACTATGAGTGAAAATGCTTTTTTAATGACAAACCCTTTGAAAAATTCCTTTTGCCTCACTAAATTATTTTAACCCTTTTTGTTGTTAAATCCTCATTCCCCGTATTATACGTTTACGAAATGCATTTTTTTAATATGGTTTTTATTTTATAAAGAAATAAAAAAGTAATAAAATTGATATTTTTATAATAAAGAAGTAATAAAAAAGGGAACAATTTAAACAAAAATATTTTCAACTGTTATATATGAATTGCAGTTATCTTATATGATCTCTATTAAGAATTTTTGTTATTTATTATTGATCATTCAAATAAATTAATGCCAATGAAAATTGCAATGAAAATCTTTTTGAGGATTTCAGAAAGCTCATAATATATGGCAACGGGATTATCAAATATATTTGAATTTGTAATTTTAAAAATTGTTTGACTATAAAAATGCTTATATTAACATTAAAATTATAATAAGATCTGTTGGGATTTTCTATTCTTTGCCGCATATTCGAAGATACTTATAATTCATAGAAAGATGCATTATGCTTAAAGCATTGTGCGTGGCGCATGAATCATCCAAACAATTCAGCACAACTCAATTTGCTTCCAATACTCTCCAATAAAACAACGAAAATGTGAATGATATTGTTGTATATGAATTGGTGATGTGAAATAAACAACGCTTATATGCAAAAATAATATATGAATAGAAGAGGTGCAGACAAACGACGGAAACAAAGCGTCATCTTTGTTGGTATTTCGACGATCAGACAAAGTGAGAAAGAAAATGTGTATAGAATTAGGGATAGGTTATCGTAAGCGAACCAAAAATGGGTTGGCTATACGCTTACGAGGCAGCCGTCTATGGTAGATTTTGAGGGATCTGAGATACACATCGCCAGGGTGTTACGTATCAGCTTATGTTGTCGATGGTGTTTCGCCATACGAATGGTATCTTTTCAGGAAAATTGGGTAAGGAATTCGATAGGGTGGAAATTAGATAAGAGTGGGATGTATTTCCTTATGGATTAGTCTTCCCCATGCACCTTCAAACTCAGCGGTTTGACCCCTTCGTGAGAAAATTCTCACCTATGAGAATATGAACACCTTAAGATTGTATCGAAAAGCGGAAGTACTTGCTCGTCATAGTGCAAATGTTGATCAACGCTTCGAACATCCTGACATGACTCACTTAATACGTCAATAAAACTGCTTGAAATACTTCCTTGCATAGAGGCAGAAATATCAAAGGCATTTTTGGGGCGAAAGAGGCAGAGACATGGGCGGAAGAAGTAAACGCTGTGATGGATTTAGGGGGCGCCAGAGGGCGCATATGTCGAGAGGGTTGGCAAGTTCGCTTTTTTCTGACATCTTTGCGGTTTAATATTCTTAATTCTTTCCTGGACCAATTTTACAACCATATTTATATTTATCGTCTCCGAATTTGTTTTCGTCAATAAGTCGTTCGATGCCGAATAAACTATCGTTTGTCTTTGCAAATATAGATATGAAATATTAATCAAACTCAGTATATTCATTTAAAGAATACTTTCCAAGCACCATTCCAGCTCACTCATTATTAGTATATATTAACGAACCAGAAGTTTTATAAATGGAAATAGAAATGAAAAATATAGAAGTAATTTTGCGCACGAACAAGGGATATTTGGGGCCTATTTCACCTCCTCTACTTCCTCATCCCAGTTAAAGATACCTCATAAACACTGGACGGGATGAAAATCACCAATAATTCAAGAACCCTCTTTCTCTGTTGTCGTTTCGCTCACTTGAATCAATCCGAAGTCCCACCTTCTATTAACGTCTGAAAGATTATTCCGCATTAATAATCTTTGTATATTTTATATTGAAAGCTGCATGCAATAATAATTAATTTATTTATTCACTAAAGGCGGAATGATTTTAATAACCTCAGCGAACTTTAGATTCCCTAAATTCTAAATGAATTGCTTCCGATTGAGATTTTCAAAATGAGCCACCTTTATCTGCTCGTCACAATGTATATGACTCGTTCTGATCGACGGCTAGCATAAAAAGTAGCATCATCATTTGCTTATCGGAAATTTGTCTAGATTCCCATCGGAAACACATAGCTAACTGTTCCGTTTCAATGAAACTTTTGAGGATTTTGCACTATTTTAGCGATTCGCTTATTTCCAAACTCGTCCTCCAAGATTCTAGCTGCCAAGAACGTGCAATTTTCGATTGCTACGGCTTTTCTTTCAATCGAATTGATTGATCCGGGGCAAGTTTTGTTCTGAATTTGAGTCGTGAAACACCCCCACTCTCAGGAGTAACGGTTGCATCGTGATTCGGATATTACTCGGTACCTGCCGTTTTAGACTATTTTCCTTCCATGATCCATGTCACTTTCGGTTCAATTAAAGGTATTACCATACAATTGACGAATGGTATCGAAAGTCATTGTTTCCGCTTCCTTCACATTTGATTTTTCTTAAAACAATGCTAAAATCCATTAATTGCACCATTTCGATAACAATTTGCAGATGTGTTGATATTGGTCGGCTATATAATAAAATTGAAATATTGCAGCCTTATTGCTTTATATGAAATACGTTTATTCAGTATGCTTCTTTTGTTTTTATATACGTAATAAACAAGTTTTTTGCTAATATTTATTCTGTATCTTTACTCTCTCTTAGCGATTCAACATGTTGCATCGTATCGTCTTCCGCTCGCACCTGAAAAAAAAAGGCGAATTTATTTGTTTAGCTTCTCAAATTGGTAGGATTAAGTTGGAAAATGTATTCAATTACTTCAAGCTTTCAAAAATATTTTCTCGTATACTGTTGTGGAATTTTATAATATTTACGTTCCTAATATTTAACTATTTTCTCATTTATAATTACATCTATAATAAATTTCTTTACTGCAAATATACTCTAGGAAAGTGCCATTTTAAAAGGACAACATCACACAGTTTTACAATGATAGCTTCATTTTTATAATAAAGTTTTCTACTTATTTGAAAAAGATTTTATATCCTCAAAAAATTTTTAGAAAATACAAAAAAATGCTTTGCATTTATTTTCACTTCAATTTTTTTCCGATGCTATACATCAAAGGTATTCTTATTAATTTCCCATACGATTCTCTTCATTATGGCTATAAGCGGCAATTTTCGAAACAGTTGAACAACTAAAGCTTTTGCACCCCCAAAATATTCGCCAAGATATTTGAAATGTCAACGAAGTACCCCTTTCCCAACTTCTATTCGTAAAAAAAAACAGAATAAATAAATAATTCCCAAGCAATTGTAATGCAACACGTATAACAGTTATCGGTATTTGTCGATACGAAAGCAATAACCAGACGATCGTTTAGATTCTTGAAAAGATGCTTGGTTGAATTGAAATCTGTAGCTCGAATCTTCTCATTCAATTTTCGTTCGATAAATTGATGGCGATAATTTAAAAAAAAAAACTACGATGACGGAAACGAATAAAAAGCATTGATTTATCTTTCTACTTCTTTATTTCATTCTAATCTATAAACGAGATATGGGATTAGATCATTCTCTATTCTATAAACTTATGCTATATATCATTTTAAAATTAAACTATTCAGAGTTTTATAGTGATTTATTAGTTTAAGAAATCAAAAACTATCGAATAATTATTTATAATTTACTTCAGTTGTTTGTGATTTTTGTGTACGAGCATCGCTGAGTGGCTGAGGTATTGGCTGAATAGTAACACTTGCGGTTTCTTCATTTTCATTTCTCGATTTTTCATTGTTTATGAACGATTTTTGTTGTTGCACTGAAAATTTATGGTATTTTTGGTGGCTCACTTATACATATAATATCTATTTCCTTTTTTTTTTGAAATGTAAACACAATGATATAAAGCAAGTTTCGCATTGAAAATGAATCATTCAAAAATTAGAAAATAATCGATACTTTTTTCGTTGCATTTTTTCTTCAATATTTTTGTGAAAATTTTATTAAAGACTTTTAATTGATATAGATAGAGAGTAAAATTTTTCAGATTGCATAGGTAAAGAGAGATATATTGGCAAAAATCATTTGTTAAGAAATAAACTTTGCATTGAAAAAAAAAATTAGATGATAAAAATGAAAATAAATGATCTTAATTTATTAGCACTAGAATTGATAGTTCTGTAATTTCAATTTCAAGAATTTGCAAACAAAAAAATTTTTTTAATATTTAGGTTTTAGAGCGAAATGATAACTGATAAAATAAAATAATAACTGATAAAATATTTGCAATTAACCTTTTTTTGTCGTTAATAAAGAAGTTTTTGCAATAGTCGATTGATGTGGTTCGGTTCCGTTAACGCTAAGTTTAAATGAATCTTCGGTTTTTTTCGGTGAATTTATTTTCGATGTTCTGTTGGTGATACGTCTCGATGAACTCATCGTTTTCCATTTAAGAGCATCTTCATCACCGTAATCATTGAGATAGGATCTTGTACGATTCACTATATCATTTTTAATATTCGTATTCAGTGGCTCTTTCTTTGATTTTGTTCTTCTTTCGATTTTCGCATTTGTTGCACTATTTTCATTTATATCTAAATTATTTATTCAATTTAAATATTTTTTTTATTAAATTTAAAAATATTGAAGAGTATTTTACTCTCTTCGTTTAAATAGTAAAGAACATATAATACAGTGATGCACATAATACAATAATGGATTTTTTCGATTTTTGTGCTGATGACCTAATATTTTCTATCATTCCGATATCGTTTTAGTTGGTCTAATTGATAGCGTCCATTATGATTATAAAAAACACTAAAAAGGGTACTTATAAGGCTACCTATATACCTGTAAGGTTTACCTAAGTACCTCGGATAAATTTGGTTCTAAGATGCTAGATATAGGATATAGCGTATAAAAAAAGTACTTATGAAAGTTCCATTTTTTCGTGTGATTTGCTTTTGTTCTGAATGAGGTACACTGCGAGCAGATGATATTGCACTGCGTGATAGAGTTGATTGCTTTGGTGTAGTTGGTTCACTCATTTTGCCAAAATTCTGTAAAATTTATTATAGATTATTATATTATAGATTATAGATAATTATTATAGTAAGATTATAGTCTCGATTATATATGTATATAGAGCATAAAATTTTTCTTTAATTCCCAAAGAATAACGTATAATGGAATAAGTCTATTCGGTATATAATGAATTTTATTTTAGATGTTCACTCATCCATTTATATGCAATCATTTGCACTCAATTATGACAGCTAGCTTATAGGAGCGGTTGTCATTTTCTATACTATATTTTTTGTAATATTTAAATGCAAGTGCCTATCATCTTGTCGCTGAAAAAAACAAGAATGATATAGGCGACGGTTTTTTAAGAGGGATGTGGAATATGGCGTAATATCGCGAAAAGAAGGGGAAGGTCTCACGATGTGCTCCAGGAAGATAAGTGAGGGAAATCGAACCGAGGATTCCCGCTGCTGATTCCCTGGTCAAACCAACCGCAATTTCCAAACTATTTCAATAGATTTGAGTTACGTTTATGAATGATGATGTTTGAAAAATATGTTCGTCTTGAATAAATTCTATACTGAGCTAATTAAATATTTCTTATAATTGCACTCAATGATCGACACGTTTTGATAGAGCTAATTATTACTAAATTATAAAGCGCAAAAACTATTTCAAACCATTGTTGGAGTTTTTGCATCATGAAGAATCGACGTAGAAACGATTTCCGATCGCCGTTTTCGTTCACTCTTCGATTTACATGACGTCACCACAAATAATGTGGTAAAAATCCAAAAAATATAAATAAAGTTTATAGGAAATAAACTCGAAAATATTTGCAGCATCGTTGACGACTACTCCCGAATACCACTTTCGTATGAAATGATTATGCTAAAGTATCGATGCAATTATCGCTCTGTTTTTTTTTATTCAAATTTCTTGCCAATGAGCTGATATTCAAATTTCAATAAGCATTAATGAGGCGGCATCGACCAGTTACATCGTCAGACTTTTGCAAGTTGCACCTCGCATCAACCGACCGAACTATCAATTTAAAACTGGATTTATGAACCTTGGGATTTGTAGATTTTTTAGTTTTCCAGCACGAAAGATGGAACATGTAATCCAAACAAGGATCTTTTCATAAGTTTTTTTTTTGCAGTGGCGGGCAGCTTTTAACTGAGAACGAAATTTTTTAGTTTTTCATACGATTTACATGTACAGGAGGACGAAGGTTTTAGAATATTGCTGCAGACGATAAGAAGTATCTAAATGTCGTCAAGAAGTGAGATAGGTAGTTTTGAAGTGCCTTGTTCTGATCGAGCAGAAACATATATAATCGGCAAAGGACGGAGAATCAAGGGGGAAACATAAGTATGAACGACCCCATCTAAGGGAAACTAGTGCAGCCAAGTGTGCATGCGCTTCCACGAAAGAACTGGCATTTTCAAAAAAAGTATCATTTTGTAAGCACTCCTCAACTGCTTCTGATTTTCACAGCTCGAATGCGGACGATGGAAATCGAAGCTTGACCCAACAGCCTTCACATAAGGATTCTTCTTTAATTTCCCATCTCAAACGCATAGTCTTCGAGGAAGTTTTTTTTTCGTTTTCCCAAATATGGATTTGCTGTTTTCCTAAATGAATTTGTTAGCCCTCCCCAAAAAAAAGATAATTGATGTTTACTTTTTCATTCGTTTATTGAAATGGAATGTTTAAAAAAGTGCATAAATTTTTACTGCCTCATTCATGCGAAAATATAATATTTTATTCATTCATATCGCAAAAATTTTCAATTCATTTCATTTATATAAATTCAAAAATATTAAACTTTACAAAATTATTACATATGAGTTATTTATTTACAATGAGTAAAATTTTTTTTTTACAACAAATATAGCAAATGCAAATATATTACATGAAATCATTTGGGACCGTAATTCGTGTCGACAATTTCTTGCTCGTCCATATTTTAATACGTCCATCAGTGTTTCCAACCGAAACAAGTATCTCGCCATCTAATGGACTTAAAGCGACCGCACTTGCTGCTCCATTATGTTGTAGTCGACCAACGATACATCTATATTCTCGTGACCAAACTCGACCACCATCCAACGAAGCACTTCAAATAATTTCTTTTAGAAGAATTGAAATTTTCGATAGATTTTGTTTCATGCTTTAAGTGAGTATTGCGAAATCCGATCAACGAAAGAGATGATTCCCATATGTAGTTTATGTGGGAATTAAATGACTAGGAAAAGTGCCTCATGACGGCATGAAAAGAAAATAACATAAAAACCTGTGGTCTGTATTATCCCTTATGAGCAAACGGATAACAATGGGGATAGGTGAGAATGATATAAGCAAAAGCTATAAATATTCCACCAACCTGGTCACGTAATGTCCTCCAATCGAACAAGGAAAACGATCGGTCGCATTTGCAAAATGGCCAAAATATGATTTTTCAAATGTCATCGATGATAAATTAATCACTCGGATTTCAGCCTAGAGTCAAATGAAACATTATCTCAGGAAATAATCCACACTGCTAAGCACAATTAACCATAAACAAAACTTCACTACTATATAAAGAAGACATTATGGGTAAAAGGAGGATTACATTAGTATAATATTCTTAAATATTTTGTTTGCCGACTAGAACATCGTCACAAGAGACCTAAAGTAACTCAATTTTATTCACATATCCCGGTACAAAATTAGCTTTATGCACTACTCTGTGTCTGCCCATTAAACTCTACTCTGTGCCGTAAGTTATGCATATTAAACTCAACTTTTCCGATCAGCAAGCTGGAACTACCAAATAAATAAACAAGCCAAGACAAGCAACATATATACAGACATGACAATCATAATTTAGCTTGCAAAAACTCTCAAGAATCTTAGTAAAAAAATAATTTCATTTGATAATCATTTGATAAAAAATAACGTTTGATAATCACCTTTTAGAAAAGCGTTTTGAACTCGAACTGTTATATACTTGTTCAGTTGCCTGAAATTTATAAAAAAATACATGAAGAGGAAATTTTTGAGTGAGAAAAATGAATTTTGAAGCTCTAATACCGTATTAGAAAATCTGAATTCTTATGATGGGCGTCGTATGCATATCCTTATTCTGCAATAACCGATCGGGGTGAGGGGTGGGGGGATATGGCATCGCGATACGCTTAAGAAAATTTCCTCAATATTAGAAACATTTGCACATTATAGAGATTTCCTCTATGCGACCATTGACTTTCCGATTCATTTGAATCGGAAAGTTAGTTAATATTGATGGATTAACTCTCGAATAAATACCTTTAATTTGGTGTCAAGAGGTAATTTATGATCACGAATAAATAACGGCCTCCATAGTGAATCATCCTCACCCACGCGTTTCCAATGATAATTAACATTGCCCATTCGTGCTAATTCCTTCGCGTTCAAATACGACATTATTAAAATTAGCAATTCGAAAGGAAGTTCCCCCCCTTCCTTCGTTCATCGTCGCCTGCAGTTTTGTTACCTTTATAAATTTGGCACACAAATCTCCAAAACTCCGTCTACCGAAGTTAACGAACAGGCCAAGGCCAGATGAACTTCAAAGAAGAAGTTGAAAGTGCCCGAGGGTGTTTCAAATGGAGTCCAGGCCAAAGGTTAAAAATCAGAAGTGATTCGGACCATCCATATACCCCAGATGAATTGAAATAAGCGCATTGTTTCATGATGCAGAAGGTGAAATTTGCCGACATCCTGACATAAGGAAGGTGGACCTCACTTCATGGATAGAGCCCAAGGGCAAATAATACTGCACGAGACAGGGAATAAGTATGGGAAATAGAGAGCTGCGCATAGAAAAATGATAAATTTTATAAATGTAAAACGCCAAGCAATGAAACGTTCGAAGGATAGGCTTGATAACCTCCTTAAAGAGATATGAGTTAGGGGCAGTTACATGACCCCACCCCTTGTCGTATCAACAGATTCCATAGTACGACAAGCCGATATGGAAGAACTGTTTGCAAGTAACTCATAGTATAACAACTTGTCCGGAAATGTTGTTTGCGAGTTCAGCATCACATCTTATTTTCAAGTCGTTACCTTCGTCTGTATTACGGCAGGGTAGTGGAAAGTGCAGAAATAAACTGTTAGATTGAAAGCTATCACAAATTTCATAAATAATTTTATACGCAAGCATCAAATCATTCAAAATCCCCCTTATGGATCGACGCTGCGAAACAGATAATTGGAATCTCTCCCCCAGAATGACGTCATAATTCATCTTTTATTTTATTAAACTTGCAGAATATGCCCAAAAAAGTAACAAACAATGCAATAGTATGTTTACTTAAAATGTTGAATGCAATATTTTATGTTTACTTAAAACTATAAGTTACCTATTGGAAGCATGCCAGATTTAAAGAAAATGGTGTTTTTTTAGAATTCCTTCAGACCAACCAGCTGACTAGTATTCAAAACATCGACAAGACAACTTTTATGCGCTTTTACTTGCATAGGTTGATGTTGAAATAATTTTCTCGATGAAACATTTGTTTCATGACTGGCTGAATCACCGCACTTGGAAATGTGCTCAGGAAAATCTTACAGTATCTTCGGATGTGATGAGTGAATCGGAAATTGAGCTCCATTACGATGAGAATGCGTCGGAAGTATGAAATTATTTGAGACAAATTTCTTAATTCTAGCTCTTATATAATATGTCGGAACAAAATCACTAAACAAATCAAAAATATATCCGCAAAGAAACAATAGTTAAACAGTGTGACCTTGAAAAAATTTTAAAAAACACCATAAAATTAACGAAGATTTGCATAAAGTTCGCAACAGGAATTAAAACAACTATTGGTTGTTTTAATTTGCATAAAGCTTCATAGGCAATACTCATCGATTCATCCTTTTAATTCTTAGCTCCAGCTGGTTGGAAATATCAGCAAAGGAGAAAATATCTTAGCTGAAAAGCGTCATTCCAAAAACACATTGAGATAAACCGAAAATAAATGAAAACTCATAGTTTCTATCATCGAATTCATTACAGTGTGTTCACTGAGACTCAGAGAAAATCGATCGAAAAGCGTAAACATCAACCAACAACTGCCGACTTATAGCGCTGAGCTGACTGACGGCTGTCAGCTCATTGTTGCTCCTCACGAACCCTGCCAACTATTGCATTCTGCAAAAACATGTGCAAGTTTATTAGAATCTTATCGCTATAGAATCCTTCGTTATAAGATGAATACATATTTGTGTGTCGATGGTTATGTGTATAAGATCAAAACTTTCTGATCTTTATTAGCTTCATATTTCTGAATATCATAGAAGAAAAGGATTTCTGACTAGACTGCTGGCCTAAGCAATGATGGGCGCTTTATCGAATTCACGACCGCATGGTGATATGGCATACAGAGAGGAGGTAGGGGGAGGCGAGATAAACGGATATGTGAGGGATGAATTTATAAATAGCGCTAATCATATAAGCGAAAAAAAATAATTCCTGAAAATCAGTACATTTTGGGAGAGATGCACGAATCGAGGATTTTAACGGATATCTAAGAAACTACGAAAAGCAAAAATATGTAAAACAACGCATACACGTTTTTTGCATTTATTCGATTAAAATTTAAAATATATTCAAAAAATATTTCAATTAAGATAAATTATGTATTCGTTGCAACAGATGGTGCAGCATATGCATGGGAATATTTAATACGCAAAATTCATAGCCTTCAACGTTTGTAACTTATCGAAAATTGATGAAATAGGAGGTAAATCATGCTGCAGCACCATCACAGATTGTTGCGGCAGTGGTCGACCAACCTTACAATTAGCAAACATAAAGACATTTTTTAATGTATCGCACTTACAGTCTCGGTTTCAAAGAACGCTCTTTTTTTCGTTTTATCACGCGCAGTGGAGTTATCAATTGCGCGGTCTTTTGTGACCTATGACCTGAGAGCAAGCGCGCGATTATCGATTAAATGCTTCGTAAGCAAGAGTAGCAGCATCATCGCCTCTGGCACGTTTCCATGCGTTTCGACGCGCGCGGCGGTACGCTGCGTCTATTTTATTTTAAGATTTATATATTGACAAGTTAGGGATTTATGCTTTATTAGGTTGATTTTTGTCGGTTTTCTCGGGATTCATTATATTCGAAGCAATGCAGTTTTTGTTTGTGTTGCATTCTTAGGTAGAGATTAGGTAGAAAACAATTGTGAACTGCCGCTTCGTTGACTGTGAATTTTATAATGCAGTATGGGAGAGCAGATTTTATGCTGAAGGAAAGAGGCTTTTAATTATTTTTTCGATATTTCATTCAACCAAAAATATTAGAAAAACTTTTTTAAAGAATGTTACGGTCATCTTAAGTGATTGAAACATCCGGTGATAAAATCTGCTCGTTGATTAAACATATATGAAAGATGGACTGATTCTTATGAAATTGTTGAAAAATGAGACCATTCCTATAATCTTTTACTGGCTTTATGATTATGCATCATTTGTTTCATCGAAGTGGACGGAGTCTAGTTTGCGAATGCATCAAATGTGAACGGTTGATCTTTGTTCATGTTAGGTTCAGTTTGCTCACTGTTAGTTTAATACGTCGATATCTATCTGTCTTTGCCAAGCGATGAAGGCAGATATAGGACGAGAAGAAAGCGAGCAAGCAGCAGCCGAAACCTGAATGTTTGAAGACCAGGATGACGTAATGATTGAAGAGTGCTTTCAATGCTGCGCCTTGGTCTGCCATCCGAGTATGTATGAAGTTCGATGATGTATAATTATGGACGGTCTTACTCACTCTGCCATGTCGTTGACCAGAAATATGAACAACAGCATGAAGCCTTATGTCCACGCAGTCCTGCAGGTGTGCTACGCAGACGGAGGAGCATGGTTGGCCGACGAGTATGGACTAACGCTCAGAGTTTAGAAGAAGGAATCGGCGAAGAAGAACTTAAAGATGGTGACTGACGGGAGACTCAGTGGATGCCGTTGAGTCGAACCATAGAACAATGGATCACGGCAGTGACCAGTGGTCACGAAGACAGGATGGCCTGGGACCAGCCAGCATGAATGGAGGCAGTGGTAACAAGCGAACAGCGACCGGCGTTGAAGAAGACTACGTCAACTGTGACGCAAGATGAGTCACTTAAAGTTTTACTTAGTAACTTTGGGGCGCGAACGTAAGACTGCATTGTTGGTCTTGGCAGAGTAGTAAATGAAAATGCTGAGTGCGAAAATTAGCTGAATTCAGCTACATTTGAGCACCGTCAAATCGCTCTTCCCAAGGAAAGGCATTCTTACCTCACTTAGGTGAATTTGAATTGCTGTGGACCCATGCATCTTTTACGTATGCCTCACCTTGTTTTGGCACCGTTCAGGCGCAGAGGTGCGCCAATCGTGCAAAGAAGAGGAGCCTTTCGACACTCATTTATTAATGGAGATGCACGTTTTGTAATATGTTCAGCCCCAATTTGCGCCACTTCGATGGCCTGAAGTCTTTGAGATAATGAACTATGCATTGTGATGTGACCGAAAGTGTACAGTAGGAATTATATATGAATCAAAAATACCTGCAGTGGATGGTTGCTTAGGACGCTAAACAGATTTGTACGCGATTCTTTAGGTTTTCTTTGCTCCAGTTGAGCCGTTGAATATCCCATTGAAGAAAAACGAGCAAATTCTTGAAAGAAAGATTATTCCACGACATTGTTTGCTATTATTTAAAAAAAAAAAAACTAGTGGAATTAAACTTGGTCAAGAGAGGTCTTATTATTTTTCTGTATATAGCGCCGCTGTAGTCGGAGCATAAGAAAAGCGAAAGGCCTCCTGAAAAGACAGTTCGTTTTTACGCAGCCCCGTGACCGATAAATTTGTGGCGCAGTAACATTCATAATATGGGCCAGGATATTTCTGGCTTGAAATTGTAACATTTCAATCCTGATATAGGCTGGAAAAATCACAGTGCGAACAGTTACAAAGTTGAATCTCATACTATTCCGCTTATAACTTGTTGACTAATAGTTCAATTAATAGAAATAGAAACATTCATTTTACATTGCATAGTATGGCGCAAAATTTCTTCAGTGAACCATTGGGTGGGGGATTTATGTGCGCCTTATTTTCTTTTTTCTGCTCTGCGTACATTGCTGGATAGTTGTATACAGGTGTAGCTGTAAAATTCTTCACACCCTATAGCTGTGATGAGGCAGCCTTCCTGATTGATTTATTTTTTTGCCTATACATATTCTGCGTGATAATTTTTGGCATCGAAAAATTAGTGGAGACTTGCTCTGATTGAGCTTCTCTACGGTGTCCTCAAAGCCGCTGAAAAGGAGTCATTGGGCGAAGATGCCAGCTCCTTAGCGGTGACCTGTGGAGATTCCATTTCACCGTTGAAGGGAGACATTGGACGTGACGCCAACTCTTCAACGGTTGCCTATAATGACTCCATTATGCTGTTGAAGACGAGTCATTAAGGCCACGCCATCACTCAACTGAGGGTCAGTGACCCCGTTGAGATGTTGAAAAGGAGTCATTGGGCGGTAATGCCAGCTCCTTAATGATGGCCATTAAATTGTGCTCCACAGGTGTCCTCCTGAGGACTATTCTATTTTGAGGAGGTATGAAGACTTACAGCTGCACACTTCAACATGTGACTCGTGATTCCACTGTGTGAAAAAAAAGAAAATACGGCGCAGGAAAGGGGTTTGAAACCGCAGATGGTTCTGAATTATTGCACTATGAGGTCATTGAGTGATTTCCATAGTCATTCTGGATCCTTCACGGAACAGATGGGTGTATAAATTATAAATGCAAATACAATCTCGACACAAAATATTAATGAGTAGGTAGAAGGAGGCAATTATATTGTTATTAATCACCCTCGAGCTTCGAGTTTGTAGCTGTTCGTATAATGTTTTTTCCAGACTAAATTAGGGGTGAAATGTTGCAATTTCAAGCCCGAAATATTCTCACACATAACATGAATGTTATTGCGCCACAAACTTATCTTGCACGGGGTCGCCTCAATGAGATATTCAATGCTTAGCTAGAGTAAGTTAGAACTGAATATATACAGTACAGATCTGTTTGGCATACCAACAACCACCACTGCAGAGAGTTTTCGTTTCATGTTTCATTCTTATTGTGCATTTTCCTTGCATCACAATGCATATTTCATTTGTCTCTTCCATTCCATGCCATCGTGGTTGTGCAAATTGTGGCGGGCATACTGCAAAACCTGCATCCTATTACTTAATGAGTTTTGAAGAGTTTCTTAGCTTTGCACGATTGGTGACTCCTCAGTGCTTCAGTGGTGTCATCATGGTGAAGTATATGTGAGAGGTGCTGGATGCACCAATAGTTCATATTCACCTAAGCATTTGCAAGAATGCCATTTTCCTCCGGTAAGAGCGATTTAGTGTGCTATGTAGTTGGATTGGGCGAATTTTCACGTTCATCATTCTCTTTACATTGTGCCAAACCTTTTTTTAGGGTCTTTGAGGGGAATGATGGTAAGGAATTTGTTTCTACTTTGAATTTTTTGATATGTCTAAGTGATGGAGGGGATTAAAATTTCATGATTCTTGTTTTATTTCGAGTGCTTGAAATTTTTGTTTAGATCTGAGCGATATAAACATAAGAAGCTTTTCAAGTTTGAAAACCTTTTAGTGTTTTTATGAGCAGGAAACAGTTTGAAGCTTCGATTTTCGTTTTGTGAGGAAAACTTATTGGTTTGATGCTAACGTAGCCTCTCAACGGTACAAAACATCTGAGTTCAAGTACTATAAGGTACGAAAATTTGGCATGGCTTCATGGTTTGCAGCTTAGTTGATTATGGTGCAAAATTGCGCTTTTATCGCGAATCGTGCTCTGTTTTTCCAGTGATGTATCGAGTGTTTCTGGTTCGCCGCAGCTTATGTCGATGAGTAATGGATAAGGTGATCGCCGAACCGTTTAAATTTTTTTAACGGATCGACATCTCAATTCTGTGCAATCAGAGGTTAGCACTTGCTGCTTTTATCATTATCGAGCTTTCGATGATCATCGTGGAAGGTTTCATTCTATTCCATATGTGCTCTTATTTCTTGCATCAGAAGGCGAGATTGGGGTGAAAAATGGAAGGGCATATTTATAAGAGTTGAAACGTGGATGCCGTTTATGCTTCATGAGATACATTCCAGTAGACTTTGATTCTCACTAAAAATTTCCATCACCAAATTTTTGAGGGCGCATAGTCAAGCGGTGTCTGTAATTTTTTCTGAAATTTTTTCGAAAGCTTATAGTCGACGAAAAATTTTAGATATCCTCCTTTATTATGTGAAAGTGGGTCGCGAGTATGCGGGTATCGTGCTTGAAGTGATTGCGGGCGTTCAAAGAAGGAAGTAAGACGATTTATGGCGATCCTCATTTTTATGGGAAGCTATTGCCAGAGCTTTACGCTGGTCTGTTTATGTCTTTCTTTGACAAAGTGTTTCATATCTGTAATTTGAAGTGAGAGAAGAGTAGCGGACATTGAAAAAAATTTGCAGAGTTTAGTCCTGGCAATATTTTATTAGTCAGGAACTTTTTGTTTTAGCTGTAAGCGAATGCTATTCTCTGTCACTCAATTATTTCGTAAATTTTCATATTAGGCGAGGAAGCTTCTCATTAGCAAAGCGAGTTGTGGGACTGAAAGTTTTTCTTAGTGCGGTTCTATTCCCTTGGAACCACAAGTTTACAGCTTCATTCGTATTAAATTCTAAATTTCGAGTTCACTTTTATTTGGTGATCACTTGATTGAAAGTTCATTGTTTATATCGAATTTGAATGGGAGAAAAAATGTAGAAAAAAGCGTAGAAGTAGAGATTTAGTTTTTAGCTCATTTATTTCGTTATTATTTGAAAGTGATGTTCAAGGACGGATCGCTGTTTTATGCTAAGGGGTGGACTCAGAGCAGCCCATAGTTTCGACTTCACTTCTAGTTCCTCAAAATATACAAAATTTCTTTCTATCTGGAATATAAAAAGAAATATTCCACATAACTTCAGAACAACGAATTCTCTAATGATCGCAGTGACGAAACACCTAAAGGAGGAAGCAATGGTGAGAAAGCGGTGGAATATGACGAATCGAACGGACTTCGATGGAAAGAGGTTTGATCTTATTTAGTGCTATAAAGAGTTTATTGACTGCTTCTTTTTGCTCTTAACTGAGAATGTAAGTTTTACATATAAAGTCGCATATGAAATTTAAACAAGGTTAGAGACTCCGGTAAAGAGTTGATAACATACTTTATCAAAACGATGAACGTTTTTGGTGACATATTTGATTAAATAACGCATATTTGCAGTTAGCGGATGCTCATAAAATGTTTTTTTAGGTTGAAGTCTTTTTTCGACTACCTTTCCCGTAAAAAATTTACCTTTTATGCGATGAGCAGAGTTGAATAGAGGAGGGAGTTAAGAGAGGTTGAATTTGAATCGTGTTCCTTGATCTGTGAACTTTTGCAATTTTGTAGTTGTCTTTCTTACGACAATGCTAAATATGTAGCAGTTATACCAGTTAAGTGTGGCAAGCATATTGTTGATATTTCACCTACTTTTTTTCGCTTATCACAGAGTAAACCTAAGTGAGAGACGGCTCTTGTAGTTTCGATTCTGTTATTTTGATTAGCAGTTGGCACAATTTGTGAAAGCCTTGTTTATTTCTATATTTAGATCAGCTAGTGTGATTGTAGTGTGTGAACAGTATGAAAATTGTGCAGCCATTGCAAATACCATTTCAGACCTTTCGGTTACAGTGCACTTCACATTGATCGTTAAATGGTAAATGGTTGCCCTTATCGGCTGCAGGAAATGAGCTTGTTTTCTTCGTTTGAGTGCTGAAGATAATTCAAACGTAATATTTTTTGGTTCACCGATTGTCACTAAGTTTATCTTGAAGAAGTTATTTCGGTTATATTAACTGTTTGAGTTGAGACATTTCAAATGATTTGTGTTGTGGTGGATAACATTTCCACCACTTAATGACTTTATTTTACTGCAGGTACCAAACGCATCGTTACTGGGCAGGTTTGGTTGCTGAACATACGTCATTAGCGGAGGTAAGAATTTATAAATTCTTCTAAAATATCTCACCCTGTATACAAGGGAAAGTTATCCGTCGTTCGGGATAGAAGAGTTGAAGAAAATCATTCTCAATGATGATGAACAAGTGTCTTTAGATTTTTTATATAGCAGTGAGATGATGTGAAAACAACTTTCTTGAACTACATTTTTCATAGAAAGCTGTACTTTTCCACATTTTATTTTCCATTCAATCTGGAAAGCAGTACGTAGCATACCTTTATGTATTTATTGCGGAAATTTGGATGTTGCAGATTAAGCAGTGTAGTCAGTCTGAGGTTGGCTGAACCTAACCGACTCTATAGGGTGAAATGAACTAGGATTTGCTTGTAGCGAATTAACATCCCATAAACTGCGGAAGAATTGTCATTCGCACATCCGTAAATTTTTCCACGTTTATTGAATGCTTTCCTTTGCTTTTCGAAGCATCTCATCGTGCGACGTTGTTGTTCAATGCGCTCGCAAGTGCTTTCCGTGTGGTATTCATCGAGTGTTTTCAGGATAACAGGAGTACGGACTAGGTGTTTCCACGATGAAATCAAGCGAAAGAAGCGGCTAGGACGGTGTTGCCGAAGCGCTATGTGGATAGAAGAGTCTAGAATATACAGAGAATGAAGTGTGATAGCTTTGTGATTTGTATTGATGTATTTTGTATTTTCTCTGAGACCTACGTTTTCGCATTTTGTGGTTCTCTGTTATCTTATTGATGGTTGTTGTTTTTGCTGTGCATGTTGTTGTGTCATTTCTGTTGCAATTGCTGTTATGCCTTGTGTTTCGCCACTCTCGGTATTTTAATTGGGGATTTCACTAATGACTTTTGCGGGGCTAATTCCAAGTCCGAGTAGATGAACCGAGAGTGGCGCCGGTTAAGGATTCGCCTAAGTCGTGCTCGCACTGAATGAGGCCAGTTGAAACAACTGGCCCCGCAGTCGTGTCTGGCGAACAGAGGGATCTGCGTCGGTCCTTTAAAGATCGGAAAGGCGCGTCTTACGGTCTGCGGATTGGTGAGAATTGGTGCCGTAGGGAGTTTTGTAGCTTGCGTGTCTGAAATCAGTTTGTCGGTGGTCTCCGTCAGCCGGGTGGATAGCAGTAGTACGGACTAGGTACTAGCAATAATGAAATCAAGCGAAAAAAGCGGCTAGGATCGTATTGTCGAAGCGCTATCTGGATAGACGAGTTTAAGTGATGATAGTTTTGTGATTTATATTGATGTATTTTGTATTTTCTGTGAGGCCCACGTTTTCGCATTTTGTGGTTGTCTGTAATCTTATTGATGGTTGTCGTTTTTGCTGTGCATGTTGTTGTTTCATTTCTGTTGCAATTGCTGTTATGCCTTGTGTTTCGCCGCTCTCGGTATTTTAATTGGGGATTTCACTAACGACTTTTCGGGGGCTGATTCCAAGTCCGAGTAGATGAACCGAGAGTGGCGCCGGTTAAAGATTTGCCTACGTCCTGCTCACACTGAATGAGGCCAGTTGAAACAACAGGCCGCGGTCGTGTCCAGCGAATAATGGGATCTGCGTCGGTCCTTCAACGACCGCACAGGCGTGTCTTGCGGTCTATGGGTTGGTGAGGATTGCGGCCGTTGAGAGTTTTGTAGCTTGCGCATCTGAAATCAGTTTGTTGTGGTCTCCGTGAGCCGGGTAGACTGAAATGGTTTCTTCCGGCTGACGTAGGCTGCATTTTTTGCCGTTTCTTGAGGCAGTGTGGGGAGCTGTAACGTTTGGGCGTTGAGTATGATCCGATAGTTGCGGCTGTTTTTTGGCAGCGAAGGTACCGGTCGCAGTGGGGTGTTTGGTATAGCTTGGGCTGTGGTGCTCGAATTTGATTTCTGAGGTGGTTGGGAGAGATTTCATATGTTGCGCGCGTTTGACCTACTAGCGAACCGTTTTAACGACGTTCATGAGCTGATACGGTGTGCTTGTGTGTGCATTGATGGTGTCTGGCTCCGTGTCCGGTGAACAGGGTAGTCCGCGTCGGTCCTATAAAGAGCGCATAGGTGTGCCTGGTGCTCTACGGGTTGTTGAGGGTTGCGGCTGCAGGTGGTTATGTACTCCCGTATCGCAGATCAATTGGTCGGTGACGTGTGTCAGGTGGGTAGATCTGTAATCGGATTTCTTCCGGTTAACGTTGGCTGCAGTTTTAGCCATTCGTTGAAGCAGTGTGGGGAGCTGTACGTTTAGGTCTTGAATATGGTCGGGCAGCTGCCGCTACCTTCTGGCTGCGGAGTAGCCCGATGCGCTGGGGTCGTTGGTGTATCCTGAGCCGTGGCCCTCGAATTTCATTTCTGGAGTGGTTTGGAGATCAGCGGTTTCATGCTTGGCGCGCGTTTGATCTACCATCGATCAAATGCTTTCGTGGTGTTCATGGGCTTGTACGATGTGTCTGTCTGTGCGTTGACCGTGTTTGGCGCAGTGTCCAGTGAACGGGGGAGTCTGCGTCGGTCCTTTGAAGATCGCGGGGTGTGTCTGGCCTTCTACCGATTGCTGAGGGTTGCAGCCGCAGGGGATTTTGTAGCTTGTGTATCTCAAATCAGCTTGTCGGACAGTCTGCGTCAGCCGGCTAGATCTGTAATCTGATTTGTTCCGGCTAACGTATGCTGCATTTTTTGCCGTTTGTTGAGGCAGTGTGGGAAGCTGCAACGTTCGGGCGTTGAGTATGATCCGATGGTTGCCGCTGTTTTCTGGCCGCGAAGGTGCCGGATGCAGTGGGGTCTTTGGTATAGCTCGAGTGGTAGCACTGGTGCATGATTTCTGAAGTAGTTCGGAGATCATCCATTTCATATGTGCTATGTATCAGTTACTTAAGTCTAAGGTTCGGGAGTTAATGCACTCTTCAGTTGGTAATGTTTTTGTGTGAATTAACTCGAAAATGGCTCTCAAATTGAGGGTCCACATGGAACAACTGGAGTATTCGATCTCAATGGCTTTTGAATTTTTCTTTTTGTAAGTTGTCGGGGAAGTTTATACCTAAAGAACATCATCATTGTTGGTCGAATTGTGTACCCTCAGAGGAAGTCTTAAGGAACCCTCAGGAAGATGCATGTGTACGGTAGATGCTTCCAGGCCAGGAAAGAGCATGAAATATTGCTATGAAGTTCGTTCTATTAGCGCTACCCATTACCAGTTTTAGGCTTGAACAAATCCGTTTTCCATAAAAATCGTTGATGCTATAATCTTCAACTGTCATATCTTCTCGGTTCATTTCAATTGGATATGCAATGTGGTTGGCGAACATTTCCCATGGATTTATGTAATTTTTTTTTCTCAGCACCGACATGAAATCGGATGGAATTTGGCGCGAAAGCGTTGACACGTTGACATTTTAAACGTTGACCCTCATATCGTATCTACGACAGGTGTGTTCTTGTAGGCGATCATTTAGGGCGGTATTTTAAAGTTGGATTTCATTAATAGACGCTTTAAATTCAATATATTTATAGGTAGTTGAGATCTAAAATGGCAAATCGTTTCGTTATGCACTATGAGTGAAAATGCTTTTTTAATGACAAACCCTTTGAAAAAATCCTTTTGCCTCACTAAATTATTTTAACCCTTTTTGTTGTTAAATCCTCATTCCCCGTATTATACGTTTACGAAATGCATTTTTTTAATATGGTTTTTATTTTATAAAGAAATAAAAAAGTAATAAAATTGATATTTTTATAATAAAGAAGTAATAAAAAAGGGAACAATTTAAACAAAAATATTTTCAACTGTTATATATGAATTGCAGTTATCTTATATGATCTCTATTAAGAATTTTTGTTATTTATTATTGATCATTCAAATAAATTAATGCCAATGAAAATTGCAATGAAAATCTTTTTGAGGATTTCAGAAAGCTCATAATATATGGCAACGGGATTATCAAATATATTTGAATTTGTAATTTTAAAAATTGTTTGACTATAAAAATGCTTATATTAACATTAAAATTATAATAAGATCTGTTGGGATTTTCTATTCTTTGCCGCATATTCGAAGATACTTATAATTCATAGAAAGATGCATTATGCTTAAAGCATTGTGCGTGGCGCATGAATCATCCAAACAATTCAGCACAACTCAATTTGCTTCCAATACTCTCCAATAAAACAACGAAAATGTGAATGATATTGTTGTATATGAATTGGTGATGTGAAATAAACAACGCTTATATGCAAAAATAATATATGAATAGAAGAGGTGCAGACAAACGACGGAAACAAAGCGTCATCTTTGTTGGTATTTCGACGATCAGACAAAGTGAGAAAGAAAATAGTGTATAGAATTAGGGATAGGTTATCGTAAGCGAACCAAAAATGGGTTGGCTATACGCTTACGAGGCAGCCGTCTATGGTAGATTTTGAGGGATCTGAGATACACATCGCCAGGGTGTTACGTATCAGCTTATGTTGTCGATGGTGTTTCGCCATACGAATGGTATCTTTTCAGGAAAATTGGGTAAGGAATTCGATAGGGTGGAAATTAGATAAGAGTGGGATGTATTTCCTTATGGATTAGTCTTCCCCATGCACCTTCAAACTCAGCGATTTGACCCCTTCGTGAGAAAATTCTCACCTATGAGAATATGAACACCTTAAGATTGTATCGAAAAGCGGAAGTACTTGCTCGTCATAGTGCAAATGTTGATCAACGCTTCGAACATCCTGACATGACTCACTTAATACGTCAATAAAACTGCTTGAAATACTTCCTTGCATAGAGGCAGAAATATCAAAGGCATTTTTGGGGCGAAAGAGGCAGAGACATGGGCGGAAGAAGTAAACGCTGTGATGGATTTAGGGGGCGCCAGAGGGCGCATATGTCGAGAGGGTTGGCAAGTTCGCTTTTTTCTGACATCTTTGCGGTTTAATATTCTTAATTCTTTCCTGGACCAATTTTACAACCATATTTATATTTATCGTCTCCGAATTTGTTTTCGTCAATAAGTCGTTCGATGCCGAATAAACTATCGTTTGTCTTTGCAAATATAGATATGAAATATTAATCAAACTCAGTATATTCATTTAAAGAATACTTTCCAAGCACCATTCCAGCTCACTCATTATTAGTATATATTAACGAACCAGAAGTTTTATAAATGGAAATAGAAATGAAAAATATAGAAGTAATTTTGCGCACGAACAAGGGATATTTGGGGCCTATTTCACCTCCTCTACTTCCTCATCCCAGTTAAAGATACCTCATAAACACTGGACGGGATGAAAATCACCAATAATTCAAGAACCCTCTTTCTCTGTTGTCGTTTCGCTCACTTGAATCAATCCGAAGTCCCACCTTCTATTAACGTCTGAAAGATTATTCCGCATTAATAATCTTTGTATATTTTATATTGAAAGCTGCATGCAATAATAATTAATTTATTTATTCACTAAAGGCGGAATGATTTTAATAACCTCAGCGAACTTTAGATTCCCTAAATTCTAAATGAATTGCTTCCGATTGAGATTTTCAAAATGAGCCACCTTTATCTGCTCGTCACAATGTATATGACTCGTTCTGATCGACGGCTAGCATAAAAAGTAGCATCATCATTTGCTTATCGGAAATTTGTCTAGATTCCCATCGGAAACACATAGCTAACTGTTCCGTTTCAATGAAACTTTTGAGGATTTTGCACTATTTTAGCGATTCGCTTATTTCCAAACTCGTCCTCCAAGATTCTAGCTGCCAAGAACGTGCAATTTTCGATTGCTACGGCTTTTCTTTCAATCGAATTGATTGATCCGGGGCAAGTTTTGTTCTGAATTTGAGTCGTGAAACACCCCCACTCTCAGGAGTAACGGTTGCATCGTGATTCGGATATTACTCGGTACCTGCCGTTTTAGACTATTTTCCTTCCATGATCCATGTCACTTTCGGTTCAATTAAAGGTATTACCATACAATTGACGAATGGTATCGAAAGTCATTGTTTCCGCTTCCTTCACATTTGATTTTTCTTAAAACAATGCTAAAATCCATTAATTGCACCATTTCGATAACAATTTGCAGATGTGTTGATATTGGTCGGCTATATAATAAAATTGAAATATTGCAGCCTTATTGCTTTATATGAAATACGTTTATTCAGTATGCTTCTTTTGTTTTTATATACGTAATAAACAAGTTTTTTGCTAATATTTATTCTGTATCTTTACTCTCTCTTAGCGATTCAACATGTTGCATCGTATCGTCTTCCGCTCGCACCTGAAAAAAAAAGGCGAATTTATTTGTTTAGCTTCTCAAATTGGTAGGATTAAGTTGGAAAATCTATTCAATTACTTCAAGCTTTCAAAAATATTTTCTCGTATACTGTTGTGGAATTTTATAATATTTACGTTCCTAATATTTAACTATTTTCTCATTTATAATTACATCTATAATTAATTTCTTTACTGCAAATATACTCTAGGAAAGTGCCATTTTAAAAGGACAACATCACACAGTTTTACAATGATAGCTTCATTTTTATAATAAAGTTTTCTACTTATTTGAAAAAGATTTTATATCCTCAAAAAATTTTTAGAAAATACAAAAAAATGCTTTGCATTTATTTTCACTTCAATTTTTTTCCGATGCTATACATCAAAGGTATTCTTATTAATTTCCCATACGATTCTCTTCATTATGGCTATAAGCGGCAATTTTCGAAACAGTTGAACAACTAAAGCTTTTGCACCCCCAAAATATTCGCCAAGATATTTGAAATGTCAACGAAGTACCCCTTTCCCAACTTCTATTCGTAAAAAAAACAGAATAAATAAATAATTCCCAAGCAATTGTAATGCAACACGTATAACAGTTATCGGTATTTGTCGATACGAAAGCAATAACCAGACGATCGTTTAGATTCTTGAAAAGATGCTTGGTTGAATTGAAATCTGTAGCTCGAATCTTCTCATTCAATTTTCGTTCGATAAATTGATGGCGATAATTTAAAAAAAAAAAAAAACTACGATGACGGAAACGAATAAAAAGCATTGATTTATCTTTCTACTTCTTTATTTCATTCTAATCTATAAACGAGATATGGGATTAGATCATTCTCTATTCTATAAACTTATGCTATATATCATTTTAAAATTAAACTATTCAGAGTTTTATAGTGATTTATTAGTTTAAGAAATCAAAAACTATCGAATAATTATTTATAATTTACTTCAGTTGTTTGTGATTTTTGTGTACGAGCATCGCTGAGTGGCTGAGGTATTGGCTGAATAGTAACACTTGCGGTTTCTTCATTTTCATTTCTCGATTTTTCATTGTTTATGAACGATTTTTGTTGTTGCACTGAAAATTTATGGTATTTTTGGTGGCTCACTTATACATATAATATCTATTTCCTTTTTTTTTGAAATGTAAACACAATGATATAAAGCAAGTTTCGCATTGAAAATGAATCATTCAAAAATTAGAAAATAATCGATACTTTTTTCGTTGCATTTTTTCTTCAATATTTTTGTGAAAATTTTATTAAAGACTTTTAATTGATATAGATAGAGAGTAAAATTTTTCAGATTGCATAGGTAAAGAGAGATATATTGGCAAAAATCATTTGTTAAGAAATAAACTTTGCATTGAAAAAAAAAATTAGATGATAAAAATGAAAATAAATGATCTTAATTTATTAGCACTAGAATTGATAGTTCTGTAATTTCAATTTCAAGAATTTGCAAACAAAAAAATTTTTTTAATATTTAGGTTTTAGAGCGAAATGATAACTGATAAAATAAAATAATAACTGGTAAAATATTTGCAGTGAACCTTTTTTTGTCGTTAATAAAGAAGTTCTTGCAATAGTCGATTGATGTGGTTCGGTTCCGTTAACGCTAAGTTTAAATGAATCTTCGGTTCTTTTCGGTGAATTTATTTTCGATGTTCTGTTGGTGATACGTCTCGATGAACTCATCGTTTTCCATTTAAGAGCATCTTCATCACCGTAATCATTGAGATAGGATCTTGTACGATTCACTATATCATTTTTAATATTCGTATTCAGTGGCTCTTTCTTTGATTTTGTTCTTCTTTCGATTTTCGCATTTGTTGCACTATTTTCATTTATATCTAAATTATTTATTCAATTTAAATATTTTTTTATTAAATTTAAAAACATTGAAAAGTATTTTACTCTCTTCGTTTAAATAGTAAAGAATATATAATACAGTGATGCACATAATACAATAATAGATTTTTTCGATTTTTATGCTGATAACCTAATATTTTCTATCATTCCGATATCGTTTTAGTTGGTCTAATTGATAGCGTCCATTATGATTATAAAAAACACTAAAAAGGGTACTTATAAGGCTACCTATATACCTGTAAGGTTGACCTAAGTACCTCGGATAAATTTGGTTCTAAGATGCTAGATATAGGATATAACGTATAAAAAAAGTACTTATGAAAGTTCCATTTTTTCGTGTGATTTGCTTTTGTTCTGAATGAGGTACACTGCGAGCAGATGATATTGCACTGCGTGATAGAGTTGATTGCTTTGGTGTAGTTGGTTCACTCATTTTGCCAAAATTCTGTAAAATTTATTATAGATTATTATATTATAGATTATAGATAATTATTATAGTAAGATTATAGTCTCGATTATATATGTATATAGAGCATAAAATTTTTCTTTAATTCCCAAAGAATAACGTATAATGGAATAAGTCTATTCGGTATATAATGAATGGTATTTTAGATGTTCACTCATCCATTTATATGCAATCATTTGCACTCAATTATGACAGCTAGCTTATAGGAGCGGTTGTCATATTCTATACTATATTTTTTGTAATATTTAAATGCAAGTGCCTATCATCTTGTCGCTGAAAAAAACAAGAATGATATAGGCGACGGTTTTTTAAGAGGGATGTGGAATATGGCGGAATATCGCGAAAAGAAGGGGAAGGTCTCACGATGTGCTCCAGGAAGATAAGTGAGGGAAATCGAACCGAGGATTCCCGCTGCTGATTCCCTGGTCAAACCAACCGCAATTTCCAAACTATTTCAATAGATTTGAGTTACGTTTATGAATGATGATGTTTGAAAAATATGTTCGTCTTGAATAAATTCTATATTGAGCTAATTAAATATTTCTTATAATTGCACTCAATGATCGACACGTTTTGATAGAGCTAATTATTACTAAATTATAAAGCGCAAAAACTATTTCAAACCATTGTTGGAGTTTTTGCATCATGAAGAATCGACGTAGAAACGATTTCCGATCGCCGTTTTCGTTCACTCTTCGATTTACATGACGTCACCACAAATAATGTGGTAAAAATCCAAAAAATATAAATAAAGTTTATAGGAAATAAACTCGAAAATATTTGCAGCATCGTTGACGACTACTCCCGAATACCACTTTCGTATGAAATGATTATGCTAAAGTATCGATGCAATTATCGCTCTGTTTTTTTTATTCAAATTTCTTGCCAATGAGCTGATATTCAAATTCCAATAAGCATCAATGAGGCGGCATCGACCAGTTACATCGTCAGACTTTTGCAAGTTGCACCTCGCATCAACCGACCGAACTATCATTTTAAAACTGGATTTATGAACCTTGGGATTTGTAGATTTTTTAGTTTTCCAGCACGAAAGATGGAACATGTAATCCAAACAAGGATCTTTTCATAAGTTTTTTTTTTTTTGCAGTGGCGGGCAGCTTTTAACTGAGAACGAAATTTTTTAGTTTTTCATACGATTTACATGTACAGGAGGACGAAGGTTTTAGAATATTGCTGCAGGCGATAAGAAGTATCTAAATGTCGTCAAGAAGTGAGATAGGTAGTTTTGAAGTGCCTTGTTCTGATCGAGCAGAAACATATATAATCGGCAAAGGACGGAGAATCAAGGGGGAAACATAAGTATGAACGACCCCATCTAAGGGAAACTAGTGCAGCCAAGTGTGCATGCGCTTCCACGAAAGAACTGGCATTTTCAAAAAAAGTATCATTTTGTAAGCACTCCTCAACTGCTTCTGATTTTCACAGCTCGAATGCGGACGATGGAAATCGAAGCTTGACCCAACAACCTTCACATAAGGATTCTTCTTTAATTTCCCATCTCAAACGCATAGTCTCGAGGAAATTTTTTTTTCGTTTTCCCAAATATGGATTTGCTGTTTTCCTAAATGAATTTGTTAGCCCTCCCCAAAAAAAAGATCATTGATGTTTACTTTTTCATTCGTTTATTGAAATGGAATGTTTAAAAAAGTGCATAAATTTTTACTGCCTCATTCATGCGAAAATATAATATTTTATTCATTCATATCGCAAAAATTTTCAATTCATTTCATTTATATAAATTCAAAAATATTAAACTTTACAAAATTATTACATATGAGTTATTTATTTACAATGAGTAAAATTTTTTTTTTACAACAAATATAGCAAATGCAAATATATTACATGAAATCATTTGGGACCGTAATTCGTGTCGACAATTTCTTGCTCGTCCATATTTTAATACGTCCATCAGTGTTTCCAACCGAAACAAGTATCTCGCCATCTAATGGACTTAAAGCGACCGCACTTGCTGCTCCATTATGTTGTAGTCGACCAACGATACATCTATATTCTCGTGACCAAACTCGACCACCATCCAACGAAGCACTTCAAATAATTTCTTTTAGAAGAATTGAAATTTTCGATAGATTTTGTTTCATGCTTTAAGTGAGTATTGCGAAATCCGATCAACGAAAGAGATGATTCCCATATGTAGTTTATGTGGGAATTAAATGACTAGGAAAAGTGCCTCATGACGGCATGAAAAGAAAATAACATAAAAACCTGTGGTCTGTATTATCCCTTATGGGCAAACGGATAACAATGGGGATAGGTGAGAATGATATAAGCAAAAGCTATAAATATTCCACCAACCTGGTCACGTAATGTCCTCCAATCGAACAAGGAAAACGATCGGTCGCATTTGCAAAATGGCCAAAATATGATTTTTCAAATGTCATCGATGATAAATTAATCACTCGGATTTCAGCCTAGAGTCAAATGAAACATTATCTCAGGAAATAATCCACACTGCTAAGCACAATTAACCATAAACAAAACTTCACTACTATATAAAGAAGACATTATGGGTAAAAGGAGGATTACATTAGTATAATATTCTTAAATATTTTGTTTGCCGACTAGAACATCGTCACAAGAGACCTAAAGTAACTCAATTTTATTCACATATCCCGGTACAAAATTAGCTTTATGCACTACTCTGTGTCTGCCCATTAAACTCTACTCTGTGCCGTAAGTTATGCATATTAAACTCAACTTTTCCGATCAGCAAGCTGGAACTACCAAATAAATAAACAAGCCAAGACAAGCAACATATATACAGACATGACAATCATAATTTAGCTTGCAAAAACTCTCAAGAATCTTAGTAAAAAAATAATTTCATTTGATAATCATTTGATAAAAAATAACGTTTGATAATCACCTTTTAGAAAAGCGTTTTGAACTCGAACTGTTATATACTTGTTCAGTTGCCTGAAATTTATAAAAAAATACATGAAGAGGAAATTTTTGAGTGAGAAAAATGAATTTTGAAGCTCTAATACCGTATTAGAAAATCTGAATTCTTATGATGGGCGTCGTATGCATATCCTTATTCTGCAATAACCGATCGGGGTGAGGGGTGGGGGGATATGGCATCGCGATACGCTTAAGAAAATTTCCTCAATATTAGAAACATTTGCACATTATAGAGATTTCCTCTATGCGACCATTGACTTTCCGATTCATTTGAATCGGAAAGTTAGTTAATATTGATGGATTAACTCTCGAATAAATACCTTTAATTTGGTGTCAAGAGGTAATTTATGATCACGAATAAATAACGGCCTCCATAGTGAATCATCCTCACCCACGCGTTTCCAATGATAATTAACATTGCCCATTCGTGCTAATTCCTTCGCGTTCAAATACGACATTATTAAAATTAGCAATTCGAAAGGAAGTTCCCCCCCTTCCTTCGTTCATCGTCGCCTGCAGTTTTGTTACCTTTATAAATTTGGCACACAAATCTCCAAAACTCCGTCTACCGAAGTTAACGAACAGGCCAAGGCCAGATGAACTTCAAAGAAGAAGTTGAAAGTGCCCGAGGGTGTTTCAAATGGAGTCCAGGCCAAAGGTTAAAAATCAGAAGTGATTCGGACCATCCATATACCCCAGATGAATTGAAATAAGCGCATTGTTTCATGATGCAGAAGGTGAAATTTGCCGACATCCTGACATAAGGAAGGTGGACCTCACTTCATGGATAGAGCCCAAGGGCAAATAATACTGCACGAGACAGGGAATAAGTATGGGAAATAGAGAGCTGCGCATAGAAAAATGATAAATTTTATAAATGTAAAACGCCAAGCAATGAAACGTTCGAAGGATAGGCTTGATAACCTCCTTAAAGAGATATGAGTTAGGGGCAGTTACATGACCCCACCCCTTGTCGTATCAACAGATTCCATAGTACGACAAGCCGATATGGAAGAACTGTTTGCAAGTAACTCATAGTATAACAACTTGTCCGGAAATGTTGTTTGCGAGTTCAGCATCACATCTTATTTTCAAGTCGTTATCTTCGTCTGTATTACGGCAGGGTAGTGGAAAGTGCAGAAATAAACTGTTAGATTGAAAGCTATCACAAATTTCATAAATAATTTTATACGCAAGCATCAAATCATTCAAAATCCCCCTTATGGATCGACGCTGCGAAACAGATAATTGGAATCTCTCCCCCAGAATGACGTCATAATTCATCTTTTATTTTATTAAACTTGCAGAATATGCCCAAAAAAGTAACAAACAATGCAATAGTATGTTTACTTAAAATGTTGAATGCAATATTTTATGTTTACTTAAAACTATAAGTTACCTATTGGAAGCATGCCAGATTTAAAGAAAATGGTGTTTTTTTAGAATTCCTTCAGACCAACCAGCTGACTAGTATTCAAAACATCGACAAGACAACTTTTATGCGCTTTTACTTGCATAGGTTGATGTTGAAATAATTTTCTCGATGAAACATTTGTTTCATGACTGGCTGAATCACCGCACTTGGAAATGTGCTCAGGAAAATCTTACAGTATCTTCGGATGTGATGAGTGAATCGGAAATTGGGCTCCATTACGATGAGAATGCGTCGGAAGTATGAAATTATTTGAGACAAATTTCTTAATTCTAGCTCTTATATAATATGTCGGAACAAAATCACTAAACAAATCAAAAATATATCCGCAAAGAAACAATAGTTAAACAGTGTGACCTTGAAAAAATTTTAAAAAACACCATAAAATTAACGAAGATTTGCATAAAGTTCGCAACAGGAATTAAAACAACTATTGGTTGTTTTAATTTGCATAAAGCTTCATAGGCAATACTCATCGATTCATCCTTTTAATTCTTAGCTCCAGCTGGTTGGAAATATCAGCAAAGGAGAAAATATCTTAGCTGAAAAGCGTCATTCCAAAAACACATTGAGATAAACCGAAAATAAATGAAAACTCATAGTTTCTATCATCGAATTCATTACAGTGTGTTCACTGAGACTCAGAGAAAATCGATCGAAAAGCGTAAACATCAACCAACAACTGCCGACTTATAGCGCTGAGCTGACTGACGGCTGTCAGCTCATTGTTGCTCCTCACGAACCCTGCCAACTATTGCATTCTGCAAAAACATGTGCAAGTTTATTAGAATCTTATCGCTATAGAATCCTTCGTTATAAGATGAATACATATTTGTGTGTCGATGGTTATGTGTATAAGATCAAAACTTTCTGATCTTTATTAGCTTCATATTTCTGAATATCATAGAAGAAAAGGATTTCTGACTAGACTGCTGGCCTAAGCAATGATGGGCGCTTTATCGAATTCACGACCGCATGGTGATATGGCATACAGAGAGGAGGTAGGGGGAGGCGAGATAAACGGATATGTGAGGGATGAATTTATAAATAGCGCTAATCATATAAGCGAAAAAAAATAATTCCTGAAAATCAGTACATTTTGGGAGAGATGCACGAATCGAGGATTTTAACGGATATCTAAGAAACTACGAAAAGCAAAAATATGTAAAACAACGCATACACGTTTTTTGCATTTATTCGATTAAAATTTAAAATATATTCAAAAAATATTTCAATTAAGATAAATTATGTATTCGTTGCAACAGATGGTGCAGCATATGCATGGGAATATTTAATACGCAAAATTCATAGCCTTCAACGTTTGTAACTTATCGAAAATTGATGAAATAGGAGGTAAATCATGCTGCAGCACCATCACAGATTGTTGCGGCAGTGGTCGACCAACCTTACAATTAGCAAACATAAAGACATTTTTTAATGTATCGCACTTACAGTCTCGGTTTCAAAGAACGCTCTTTTTTTCGTTTTATCACGCGCAGTGGAGTTATCAATTGCGCGGTCTTTTGTGACCTATGACCTGAGAGCAAGCGCGCGATTATCGATTAAATGCTTCGTAAGCAAGAGTAGCAGCATCATCGCCTCTGGCACGTTTCCATGCGTTTCGACGCGCGCGGCGGTACGCTGCGTCTATTTTATTTTAAGATTTATATATTGACAAGTTAGGGATTTATGCTTTATTAGGTTGATTTTTGTCGGTTTTCTCGGGATTCATTATATTCGAAGCAATGCAGTTTTTGTTTGTGTTGCATTCTTAGGTAGAGATTAGGTAGAAAACAATTGTGAACTGCCGCTTCGTTGACTGTGAATTTTATAATGCAGTATGGGAGAGCAGATTTTATGCTGAAGGAAAGAGGCTTTTAATTATTTTTTCGATATTTCATTCAACCAAAAATATTAGAAAAACTTTTTTAAAGAATGTTACGGTCATCTTAAGTGATTGAAACATCCGGTGATAAAATCTGCTCGTTGATTAAACATATATGAAAGATGGACTGATTCTTATGAAATTGTTGAAAAATGAGACCATTCCTATAATCTTTTACTGGCTTTATGATTATGCATCATTTGTTTCATCGAAGTGGACGGAGTCTAGTTTGCGAATGCATCAAATGTGAACGGTTGATCTTTGTTCATGTTAGGTTCAGTTTGCTCACTGTTAGTTTAATACGTCGATATCTATCTGTCTTTGCCAAGCGATGAAGGCAGATATAGGACGAGAAGAAAGCGAGCAAGCAGCAGCCGAAACCTGAATGTTTGAAGACCAGGATGACGTAATGATTGAAGAGTGCTTTCAATGCTGCGCCTTGGTCTGCCATCCGAGTATGTATGAAGTTCGATGATGTATAATTATGGACGGTCTTACTCACTCTGCCATGTCGTTGACCAGAAATATGAACAACAGCATGAAGCCTTATGTCCACGCAGTCCTGCAGGTGTGCTACGCAGACGGAGGAGCATGGTTGGCCGACGAGTATGGACTAACGCTCAGAGTTTCGAAGAAGGAATCGGCGAAGAAGAACTTAAAGATGGTGACTGACGGGAGACTCAGTGGATGCCGTTGAGTCGAACCATAGAACAATGGATCACGGCAGTGACCAGTGGTCACGAAGACAGGATGGCCTGGGACCAGCCAGCATGAATGGAGGCAGTGGTAACAAGCGAACAGCGACCGGCGTTGAAGAAGACTACGTCAACTGTGACGCAAGATGAGTCACTTAAAGTTTTACTTAGTAACTTTGGGGCGCGAACGTAAGACTGCATTGTTGGTCTTGGCAGAGTAGTAAATGAAAATGCTGAGTGCGAAAATTAGCTGAATTCAGCTACATTTGAGCACCGTCAAATCGCTCTTCCCAAGGAAAGGCATTCTTACCTCACTTAGGTGAATTTGAATTGCTGTGGACCCATGCATCTTTTACGTATGCCTCACCTTGTTTTGGCACCGTTCAGGCGCAGAGGTGCGCCAATCGTGCAAAGAAGAGGAGCCTTTCGACACTCATTTATTAATGGAGATGCACGTTTTGTAATATGTTCAGCCCCAATTTGCGCCACTTCGATGGCCTGAAGTCTTTGAGATAATGAACTATGCATTGTGATGTGACCGAAAGTGTACAGTAGGAATTATATATGAATCAAAAATACCTGCAGTGGATGGTTGCTTAGGACGCTAAACAGATTTGTACGCGATTCTTTAGGTTTTCTTTGCTCCAGTTGAGCCGTTGAATATCCCATTGAAGAAAAACGAGCAAATTCTTGAAAGAAAGATTATTCCACGACATTGTTTGCTATTATTTAAAAAAAAAAAAAACTAGTGGAATTAAACTTGGTCAAGAGAGGTCTTATTATTTTTCTGTATATAGCGCCGCTGTAGTCGGAGCATAAGAAAAGCGAAAGGCCTCCTGAAAAGACAGTTCGTTTTTACGCAGCCCCGTGACCGATAAATTTGTGGCGCAGTAACATTCATAATATGGGCCAGGATATTTCTGGCTTGAAATTGTAACATTTCAATCCTGATATAGGCTGGAAAAATCACAGTGCGAACAGTTACAAAGTTGAATCTCATACTATTCCGCTTATAACTTGTTGACTAATAGTTCAATTAATAGAAATAGAAACATTCATTTTACATTGCATAGTATGGCGCAAAATTTCTTCAGTGAACCATTGGGTGGGGGATTTATGTGCGCCTTATTTTCTTTTTTCTGCTCTGCGTACATTGCTGGATAGTTGTATACAGGTGTAGCTGTAAAATTCTTCACACCCTATAGCTGTGATGAGGCAGCCTTCCTGATTGATTTATTTTTTTGCCTATACATATTCTGCGTGATAATTTTTGGCATCGAAAAATTAGTGGAGACTTGCTCTGATTGAGCTTCTCTACGGTGTCCTCAAAGCCGCTGAAAAGGAGTCATTGGGCGAAGATGCCAGCTCCTTAGCGGTGACCTGTGGAGATTCCATTTCACCGTTGAAGGGAGACATTGGACGTGACGCCAACTCTTCAACGGTTGCCTATAATGACTCCATTATGCTGTTGAAGACGAGTCATTAAGGCCACGCCATCACTCAACTGAGGGTCAGTGACCCCGTTGAGATGTTGAAAAGGAGTCATTGGGCGGTAATGCCAGCTCCTTAATGATGGCCATTAAATTGTGCTCCACAGGTGTCCTCCTGAGGACTATTCTATTTTGAGGAGGTATGAAGACTTACAGCTGCACACTTCAACATGTGACTCGTGATTCCACTGTGTGAAAAAAAAGAAAATACGGCGCAGGAAAGGGGTTTGAAACCGCAGATGGTTCTGAATTATTGCACTATGAGGTCATTGAGTGATTTCCATAGTCATTCTGGATCCTTCACGGAACAGATGGGTGTATAAATTATAAATGCAAATACAATCTCGACACAAAATATTAATGAGTAGGTAGAAGGAGGCAATTATATTGTTATTAATCACCCTCGAGCTTCGAGTTTGTAGCTGTTCGTATAATGTTTTTTCCAGACTAAATTAGGGGTGAAATGTTGCAATTTCAAGCCCGAAATATTCTCACACATAACATGAATGTTATTGCGCCACAAACTTATCTTGCACGGGGTCGCCTCAATGAGATATTCAATGCTTAGCTAGAGTAAGTTAGAACTGAATATATACAGTACAGATCTGTTTGGCATACCAACAACCACCACTGCAGAGAGTTTTCGTTTCATGTTTCATTCTTATTGTGCATTTTCCTTGCATCACAATGCATATTTCATTTGTCTCTTCCATTCCATGCCATCGTGGTTGTGCAAATTGTGGCGGGCATACTGCAAAACCTGCATCCTATTACTTAATGAGTTTTGAAGAGTTTCTTAGCTTTGCACGATTGGTGACTCCTCAGTGCTTCAGTGGTGTCATCATGGTGAAGTATATGTGAGAGGTGCTGGATGCACCAATAGTTCATATTCACCTAAGCATTTGCAAGAATGCCATTTTCCTCCGGTAAGAGCGATTTAGTGTGCTATGTAGTTGGATTGGGCGAATTTTCACGTTCATCATTCTCTTTACATTGTGCCAAACCTTTTTTTAGGGTCTTTGAGGGGAATGATGGTAAGGAATTTGTTTCTACTTTGAATTTTTTGATATGTCTAAGTGATGGAGGGGATTAAAATTTCATGATTCTTGTTTTATTTCGAGTGCTTGAAATTTCTGTTTAGATCTGAGCGATATAAACATAAGAAGCTTTTCAAGTTTGAAAACCTTTTAGTGTTTTTATGAGCAGGAAACAGTTTGAAGCTTCGATTTTCGTTTTGTGAGGAAAACTTATTGGTTTGATGCTAACGTAGCCTCTCAACGGTACAAAACCTCTGAGTTCAAGTACTATAAGGTACCAAAATTTGGCATGGCTTCATGGTTTGCAGCTTAGTTGATTATGGTGCAAAATTGCGCTTTTATCGCGAATCGTGCTGTGTTTTTCTAGTGATGTATCGAGTCATTCTGGTTCGCCGCAGCTTATGTCGATGAGTAACGGATAAGGTGATCGCCGAACTGTTTAAATTTTTTACTACGGATCGACATCTCAATTCTGTGCAATCAGAGGTTAGCACTTGCTGCTTTTATCATTATCGAGCTTTCGATGATCATCGTGGAAGGTTTCATTCTATTCCATATGTGCTCTTATTTCTTGCATCAGAAGGCGAGATTGGGGTGAAAAATGGAAGGGCATATTTATAAGAGTTGAAACGTGGATGCCGTTTATGCTTCATGAGATACATTCCAGTAGACTTTGATTCTCACTAAAAATTTCCATCACCAAATTTTTGAGGGCGCATAGTCAAGCGGTGTCTGTAATTTTTTCTGAAATTTTTTCGAAAGCTTATAGTCGACGAAAAATTTTAGATATCCTCCTTTATTATGTGAAAGTGGGTCGCGAGTATGCGGGTATCGTGCTTGAAGTGATTGCGGGCGTTCAAAGAAGGAAGTAAGACGATTTATGGCGATCCTCATTTTTATGGGAAGCTATTGCCAGAGCTTTACGCTGGTCTGTTTATGTCTTTCTTTGACAAAGTGTTTCATATCTGTAATTTGAAGTGAGAGAAGAGTAGCGGACATTGAAAAAAATTTGCAGAGTTTAGTCCTGGCAATATTTTATTAGTCAGGAACTTTTTGTTTTAGCTGTAAGCGAATGCTATTCTCTGTCACTCAATTATTTCGTAAATTTTCATATTAGGCGAGGAAGCTTCTCATTAGCAAAGCGAGTTGTGGGACTGAAAGTTTTTCTTAGTGCGGTTCTATTCCCTTGGAACCACAAGTTTACAGCTTCATTCGTATTAAATTCTAAATTTCGAGTTCACTTTTATTTGGTGATCACTTGATTGAAAGTTCATTGTTTATATCGAATTTGAATGGGAGAAAAAATGTAGAAAAAAGCGTAGAAGTAGAGATTTAGTTTTTAGCTCATTTATTTCGTTATTATTTGAAAGTGATGTTCAAGGACGGATCGCTGTTTTATGCTAAGGGGTGGACTCAGAGCAGCCCATAGTTTCGACTTCACTTCTAGTTCCTCAAAATATACAAAATTTCTTTCTATCTGGAATATAAAAAGAAATATTCCACATAACTTCAGAACAACGAATTCTCTAATGATCGCAGTGACGAAACACCTAAAGGAGGAAGCAATGGTGAGAAAGCGGTGGAATATGACGAATCGAACGGACTTCGATGGAAAGAGGTTTGATCTTATTTAGTGCTATAAAGAGTTTATTGACTGCTTCTTTTTGCTCTTAACTGAGAATGTAAGTTTTACATATAAAGTCGCATATGAAATTTAAACAAGGTTAGAGACTCCGGTAAAGAGTTGATAACATACTTTATCAAAACGATGAACGTTTTTGGTGACATATTTGATTAAATAACGCATATTTGCAGTTAGCGGATGCTCATAAAATGTTTTTTTAGGTTGAAGTCTTTTTTCGACTACCTTTCCCGTAAAAAATTTACCTTTTATGCGATGAGCAGAGTTGAATAGAGGAGGGAGTTAAGAGAGGTTGAATTTGAATCGTGTTCCTTGATCTGTGAACTTTTGCAATTTTGTAGTTGTCTTTCTTACGACAATGCTAAATATGTAGCAGTTATACCAGTTAAGTGTGGCAAGCATATTGTTGATATTTCACCTACTTTTTTTCGCTTATCACAGAGTAAACCTAAGTGAGAGACGGCTCTTGTAGTTTCGATTCTGTTATTTTGATTAGCAGTTGGCACAATTTGTGAAAGCCTTGTTTATTTCTATATTTAGATCAGCTAGTGTGATTGTAGTGTGTGAACAGTATGAAAATTGTGCAGCCATTGCAAATACCATTTCAGACCTTTCGGTTACAGTGCACTTCACATTGATCGTTAAATGGTAAATGGTTGCCCTTATCGGCTGCAGGAAATGAGCTTGTTTTCTTCGTTTGAGTGCTGAACATAATTCAAACGTAATATTTTTTGGTTCACCGATTGTCACTAAGTTTATCTTGAAGAAGTTATTTCGGTTATATTAACTGTTTGAGTTGAGACATTTCAAATGATTTGTGTTGTGGTGGATAACATTTCCACCACTTAATGACTTTATTTTACTGCAGGTACCAAACGCATCGTTACTGGGCAGGTTTGGTTGCTGAACATACGTCATTAGCGGAGGTAAGAATTTATAAATTCTTCTAAAATATCTCACCCTGTATACAAGGGAAAGTTATCCGTCGTTCGGGATAGAAGAGTTGAAGAAAATCATTCTCAATGATGATGAACAAGTGTCTTTAGATTTTTTCTATAGCAGTGAGATGATGTGAAAACAACTTTCTTGAACTACATTTTTCATAGAAAGCTGTACTTTTCCACATTTTATTTTCCATTCAATCTGGAAAGCAGTACGTAGCATACCTTTATGTATTTATTGCGGAAATTTGGATGTTGCAGATTAAGCAGTGTAGTCAGTCTGAGGTTGGCTGAACCTAACCGACTCTATAGGGTGAAATGAACTAGGATTTGCTTGTAGCGAATTAACATCCCATAAACTGCGGAAGAATTGTCATTCGCACATCCGTAAATTTTTCCACGTTTATTGAATGCTTTCCTTTGCTTTTCGAAGCATCTCATCGTGCGACGTTGTTGTTCAATGCGCTCGCAAGTGCTTTCCGTGTGGTATTCATCGAGTGTTTTCAGGATAACAGGAGTACGGACTAGGTGTTTCCACGATGAAATCAAGCGAAAGAAGCGGCTAGGACGGTGTTGCCGAAGCGCTATGTGGATAGAAGAGTCTAGAATATACAGAGAATGAAGTGTGATAGCTTTGTGATTTGTATTGATGTATTTTGTATTTTCTCTGAGACCTACGTTTTCGCATTTTGTGGTTCTCTGTTATGTTATTGATGGTTGTTGTTTTTGCTGTGCATTTTGTTGTTTCTGTTGCAATTGCTGTTATGCCTTGTGTTTCGCCACTCTCGGTATTTTAATTGGGGATTTCACTAATGACTTTTGCGGGGCTAATTCCAAGTCCGAATAGATGAACCGAGAGTGGCGCCGGTTAAGGATTCGCCTAAGTCGTGCTCGCACTGAATGAGGCCAGTTGAAACAACTGGCCCCGCAGTCGTGTCTGGCGAACAGAGGGATCTGCGTCGGTCCTTTAAAGATCGGAAAGGCGCGTCTTACGGTCTGCGGATTGGTGAGAATTGGTGCCGTAGGGAGTTATGTAGCTTGCGTGTCTGAAATCAGTTTGTCGGTGGTCTCCGTCAGCCGGGTGGATAGCAGTAGTACGGACTAGGTACTAGCAATAATGAAATCAAGCGAAAAAGGCGGCTAGGATCGTATTGTCGAAGCGCTATCTGGATAGACGAGTCTAAGTGATGATAGTTTTGTGATTTGTATTGATGTATTTTGTATTTTCTGTGAGACCTACGTTTTCGCATTTTGTGGTTCTCTGTTATGTTATTGATGGTTGTTGTTTTTGCTGTGCATGTTGTTGTTTCATTTCTGTTGCAATTGCTGTTATGCCTTGTGTTTCGCCACTCTCGGTATTTTAATTGGGGATTTCACTAACGACTTTTCGGGGGCTGATTCCAAGTCCGAGTAGATGAACCGAGAGTGGCGCCGGTTAAAGATTTGCCTACGTCGTGCTCACACTGAATGAGGCCAGTTGAAACAACAGGCCGCGGTCGTGTCCAGCGAATAATGGGATCTGCGTCGGTCCTTCAAAGACCGCACAGGCGTGTCTTGCGGTCTATGGGTTGGTGAGGATTGCGGCCGTAGAGAGTTTTGTAGCTTGCGCATCTGAAATCAGTTTGTTGGTGGTCTCCGTGAGCCGGGTAGACTGAAATGGTTTCTTCCGGCTGACGTAGGCTGCATTTTTTGCCGTTTCTTGAGGCAGTGTGGGGAGCTGTAACGTTTGGGCGTTGAGTATGATCCGATAGTTGCGGCTGTTTTTTGGCAGCGAAGGTACCGGGCGCAGTGGGGTGTTTGGTATAGCTTGGGCTGTGGTGCTCGAATTTGATTTCTGAGGTGGTTGGGAGAGATTTCATATGTTGCGCGCGTTTGACCTACTAGCGAACCGTTTTGACGACGTTCATGAGCTGATACGGTGTGCTTGTGTGTGCATTGATGGTGTCTGGCTCCGTGTCCGGTGAACAGGGTAGTCCGCGTCGGTCCTATAAAGAGCGTATAGGTGTGTCTGGTGCTCTACGGGTTGTTGAGGGTTGCGGCTGCAGGTGGTTATGTACTCCCGTATCGCAGATCAATTGGTCGGTGACGTGTGTCAGGTGGGTAGATCTGTAATCGGATTTCTTCCGGTTAACGTAGGCTGCAGTTTTAGCCATTCGTTGAAGCAGTGTGGGGAGCTGTACGTTTAGGTCTTGAATATGGTCGGGCAGCTGCCGCTACCTTCTGGCTGCGAAGTAGCCCGATGCGGTGGGGTCGTTGGTGTATCCTGAGCCGTGGCCCTCGAATTTCATTTCTGGAGTGGTCTGGAGATCGGCGGTTTCATGCTTGGCGCGCGTTTGATCTACCATCGATCAAACGCTTTCGTGGTGTTCATGGGCTTGTACGATGTGTCTGTCTGTGCGTTGACCGTGTTTGGCGCAGTGTCCAGTGAACGGGGAGTCTGCGTCGGTCCTTTGAAGATCGCGGGGTGTGTCTGGCCTTCTACCGATTGCTGAGGGTTGCAGCCGCAGGGGATTTTGTAGCTTGTGTATCTCAAATCAGCTTGTCGGACAGTCTGCGTCAGCCGGCTAGATCTGTAATCTGATTTGTTCCGGGTAACGTATGCTGCATTTTTTGCCGTTTGTTGAGGCAGTGTGGGAAGCTGCAACGTTCGGGCGTTGAGTATGATCCGATGGTTGCCGCTGTTTTCTGGCCGCGAAGGTGCCGGATGCAGTGGGGTCTTTGCTATAGCTCGAGTGGTAGCACTGGTGCATGATTTCTGAAGTAGTTCGGAGATCATCCATTTCATATGTGGCGCGCATTTGATCTACCTGCGAAACGTTTTGGTGGCGTTCACGGGCAAGTACGGTGTGTCTCTCTGCGCGTTGGTGGTGCCTAGAGGGACTCGTTGGTTGGATGTGGTAGCTTTTTAGACCGACACGCAGAGTCCTCGAAGGTTACCGAGAGGTGGAGGAGTTCAGTGAAGTTTTGATTTACAGGTGGATAGTCTTTTAGTTTTGTTCAGTAGTGGTATCTTTGCTTTTTAGGTTGCGAAGAGGTGTCTTCGATATTGAACAAAGTCATCCTTCGGGACAACAAAGACGAAAAAACGGGACAAGGGAATGGAGTAGTATTCCACAATTCAACCCACGATGACCATTGCCGTGAATTTGAGCTCTTTCAAAAATTGGTGTATGTTATAATATGCTATGTATCAGTTACTTAAGTTTAAGGTTCGGGAGTTAATGCACTCTTCAGTTGGTAATGTTTTTGTGTGAATTAACTCGAAAATGGCTCTCAAATTGAGGGTCCACATGGAACAACTGGAGTATTCGATCTCAATGGCTTTTGAATTTTTTTTTGTAAGTTGTCGGTGAAGTTTATATCTAAAGAACATCATCGTTGTGGGTCGAATTGTGGACCCTCAGAGGAAGTCTTAAGGAACCCTCAGGAAGATGCATGTGTACGGTAGATGCTTCCAGGCCAGGAAAGAGCATGAAATATTGCTATGAACTTCGTTCTATTAGCGCTACCCATTACCAGTTTTAGGCTTGAACAAATCCGTTTTCCATAAAAATCGTTGATGCTATAATCTTCAACTGTCATATCTTCTCGGTTCATTTCAATTGGATATGCAATGTGGTTGGCGAACATTTCCCATGGATTTATGTAATTTTTTTTTCTCAGCACCGACATGAAATCGGATGGAATTTGGCGCGAAAGCGTTGACACGTTGACATTTTAAACGTTGACCCTCATATCGTATCTACGACAGGTGTGTTCTTGTAGGCGATCATTTAGGGCGGTATTTTAAAGTTGGATTTCATTAATAGACGCTTTAAATTCAATATATTTATAGGTAGTTGAGATCTAAAATGGCAAATCGTTTCGTTATGCACTATGAGTGAAAATGCTTTTTTAATGACAAACCCTTTGAAAAAATCCTTTTGCCTCACTAAATTATTTTAACCCTTTTTGTTGTTAAATCCTCATTCCCCGTATTATACGTTTACGAAATGCATTTTTTAATATGGTTTTTATTTTATAAAGAAATAAAAAAGTAATAAAATTGATATTTTTATAATAAAGAAGTAATAAAAAAGGGAACAATTTAAACAAAAATATTTTCAACTGTTATATATGAATTGCAGTTATCTTATATGATCTCTATTAAGAATTTTTGTTATTTATTATTGATCATTCAAATAAATTAATGCCAATGAAAATTGCAATGAAAATCTTTTTGAGGATTTCAGAAAGCTCATAATATATGGCAACGGGATTATCAAATATATTTGAATTTGTAATTTTAAAAATTGTTTGACTATAAAAATGCTTATATTAACATTAAAATTATAATAAGATCTGTTGGGATTTTCTATTCTTTGCCGCATATTCGAAGATACTTATAATTCATAGAAAGATGCATTATGCTTAAAGCATTGTGCGTGGCGCATGAATCATCCAAACAATTCAGCACAACTCAATTTGCTTCCAATACTCTCCAATAAAACAACGAAAATGTGAATGATATTGTTGTATATGAATTGGTGATGTGAAATAAACAACGCTTATATGCAAAAATAATATATGAATAGAAGAGGTGCAGACAAACGACGGAAACAAAGCGTCATCTTTGTTGGTATTTCGACGATCAGACAAAGTGAGAAAGAAAATAGTGTATAGAATTAGGGATAGGTTATCGTAAGCGAACCAAAAATGGGTTGGCTATACGCTTACGAGGCAGCCGTCTATGGTAGATTTTGAGGGATCTGAGATACACATCGCCAGGGTGTTACGTATCAGCTTATGTTGTCGATGGTGTTTCGCCATACGAATGGTATCTTTTCAGGAAAATTGGGTAAGGAATTCGATAGGGTGGAAATTAGATAAGAGTGGGATGTATTTCCTTATGGATTAGTCTTCCCTATGTACGTTCAAACTCAGCGATTTGACCCCTTCGTGAGAAAATTCTCACCTATGAGAATATGAACACCTTAAGATTGTATCGAAAAGCGGAAGTACTTGCTCGTCATAGTGCAAATGTTGATCAACGCTTCGAACATCCTGACATGACTTACTTAATACGTCAATAAAACTGCTTGAAATACTTCCTTGTATAGAGGCAGAAATATCAAAGGCATTTTTGGGGCGAAAGAGGCAGAGACATGGGCGGAAGAAGTAAACGCTGTGATGGATTCAGGGGGCGCCAGAGGGCGCATAGGTCGAGAGGGTTGGCAAGTTCGCTTTTTTCTGACATCTTTGCGGTTTAATATTCTTAATTCTTTCCTGGACCAATTTTACAACCATATTTATATTTATCGTCTCCGAATTTGTTTTCGTCAATAAGTCCTTCGATGCCGAATAAACTATCGTTTGTCTTTGCAAATATAGATATGAAATATTAATCAAACTCAGTATATTCATTTAAAGAATACTTTCCAAGCACCATTCCAGCTCACTCATTATTAGTATATATTAACGAACCAGAAGTTTTATAAATGGAAATAGAAATGAAAAATATAGAAGTAATTTTGCGCACGAACAAGGGATATTTGGGGCCTATTTCACCTCCTCTACTTCCTCATCCCAGTTAAAGATACCTCATAAGCACTGGACGGGATGAAAATCACCAATAATTCAAGAACCCTCTTTCTCTGTTGTCGTTTCGCTCACTTGAATCAATCCGAAGTCCCACCTTCCATTAACGTCTGAAAGATTATTCCGCATTAATAATCTTTGTATATTTTATATTGAAAGCTGCTTGCAATAATAATTTATTTATTTATTCACTAAAGGCGGAATGATTTTAATAACCTCAGCGAACTTTAGATTCCCTAAATTCTAAATGAATTGCTTCCGATTGAGATTTTGAAAATGAGCCACCTTTATCTGCTCGTCACGATGTATATGACTCGTTCTGATCGACGGCTAGCATAAAAAGTAGCATCATCATTTGCTTATCGGAAATTTGTCTAGATTCCCATCGGAAACACATAGCTAACTGTTCCGTTTCAATGAAACTTTTGAGGATTTTGCACTATTTTAGCGATTCGCTTATTTCCAAACTCGTCCTCCAAGATTCTAGCTGCCAAGAACGTGCAATTTTCGATTGCTACGGCTTTTCTTTCAATCGAATTGATTGATCCGGGGCAAGTTTTGTTCTGAATTTGAGTCGTGAAACACCCCCACTCTCAGGAGTAACGGTTGCATCGTGATTCGGATATTACTCGGTACCTGCCGTTTTAGACTATTTTCCTTCCATGATCCATGTCACTTTCGGTTCAATTAAAGGTATTACCATACAATTGACGAATGGTATCGAAAGTCATTGTTTCCGCTTCCTTCACATTTGATTCTTCTTAAAACAATGCTAAAATCCATTAATTGCACCATTTCGATAACAATTTGCAGATGTGTTGATATTGGTCGGCTATATAATAAAATTGAAATATTGCAGCCTTATTGCTTTATATGAAATACGTTTATTCAGTATGCTTCTTTTGTTTTTATATACGTAATAAACAAGTTTTTTGCTAATATTTATTCTGTATCTTTACTCTCTCTTAGCGATTCAACATGTTGCATCGTATCGTCTTCCGCTCGCACCTGAAAAAAAAAGGCGAATTTATTTGTTTAGCTTCTCAAATTGGTAGGATTAAGTTGGAAAATCTATTCAATTACTTCAAGCTTTCAAAAATATTTTCTCGTATACTGTTGTGGAATTTTATAATATTTACGTTCCTAATATTTAACTATTTTCTCATTTATAATTACATCTATAATTAATTTCTTTACTGCAAATATACTCTAGGAAAGTGCCATTTTAAAAGGACAACATCACACAGTTTTACAATGATAGCTTCATTTTTATAATAAAGTTTTCTACTTATTTGAAAAAGATTTTATATCCTCAAAAAATTTTTAGAAAATACAAAAAAATGCTTTGCATTTATTTTCACTTCATTTTTTTCCGATGCTATACATCAAAGGTATTCTTATTAATTTCCCATACGATTCTCTTCATTATGGCTATAAGCGGCAATTTTCGAAACAGTTGAACAACTAAAGCTTTTGCACCCCAAAATATTCGCCAAGATATTTGAAATGTCAACGAAGTACCCCTTTCCCAACTTCTATTCGTAAAAAAAAACAGAATAAATAAATAATTCCCAAGCAATTGTAATGCAACACGTATAACAGTTATCGGTATTTGTCGATACGAAAGCAATAACCAGACGATCGTTTAGATTCTTGAAAAGATGCTTGGTTGAATTGAAATCTGTAGCTCGAATCTTCTCATTCAATTTTCGTTCGATAAATTGATGGCGATAATTTAAAAAAAAAAAAAAACTACGATGACGGAAACGAATAAAAAGCATTGATTTATCTTTCTACTTCTTTATTTCATTCTAATCTATAAACGAGATATGGGATTAGATCATTCTCTATTCTATAAACTTATGCTATATATCATTTTAAAATTAAACTATTCAGAGTTTTATAGTGATTTATTAGTTTAAGAAATCAAAAACTATCGAATAATTATTTATAATTTACTTCAGTTGTTTGTGATTTTTGTGTACGAGCATCGCTGAGTGGCTGAGGTATTGGCTGAATAGTAACACTTGCGGTTTCTTCATTTTCATTTCTCGATTTTTCATTGTTTATGAACGATTTTTGTTGTTGCACTGAAAATTTATGGTATTTTTGGTGGCTCACTTATACATATAATATCTATTTCCTTTTTTTTTGAAATGTAAACACAATGATATAAAGCAAGTTTCGCATTGAAAATGAATCATTCAAAAATTAGAAAATAATCGATACTTTTTTCGTTGCATTTTTTCTTCAATATTTTTGTGAAAATTTTATTAAAGACTTTTAATTGATATAGATAGAGAGTAAAATTTTTCAGATTGCATAGGTAAAGAGAGATATATTGGCAAAAATCATTTGTTAAGAAATAAACTTTGCATTGAAAAAAAAAATTAGATGATAAAAATGAAAATAAATGATCTTAATTTATTAGCACTAGAATTGATAGTTCTGTAATTTCAATTTCAAGAATTTGCAAACAAAAAAATTTTTTTAATATTTAGGTTTTAGAGCGAAATGATAACTGATAAAATAAAATAATAACTGATAAAATATTTGCAATTAACCTTTTTTTGTCGTTAATAAAGAAGTTTTTGCAATAGTCGATTGATGTGGTTCGGTTCCGTTAACGCTAAGTTTAAATGAATCTTCGGTTCTTTTCGGTGAATTTATTTTCGATGTTCTGTTGGTGATACGTCTCGATGAACTCATCGTTTTCCATTTAAGAGCATCTTCATCACCGTAATCATTGAGATAGGATCTTGTACGATTCACTATATCATTTTTAATATTCGTATTCAGTGGCTCTTTCTTTGATTTTGTTCTTCTTTCGATTTTCGCATTTGTTGCACTATTTTCATTTATATCTAAATTATTTATTCAATTTAAATATTTTTTTATTAAATTTAAAAACATTGAAAAGTATTTTACTCTCTTCGTTTAAATAGTAAAGAATATATAATACAGTGATGCACATAATACAATAATAGATTTTTTCGATTTTTATGCTGATAACCTAATATTTTCTATCATTCCGATATCGTTTTAGTTGGTCTAATTGATAGCGTCCATTATGATTATAAAAAACACTAAAAAGGGTACTTATAAGGCTACCTATATACCTGTAAGGTTTACCTAAGTACCTCGGATAAATTTGGTTCTAAGATGCTAGACATAGGATATAACGTATAAAAAAAGTACTTATGAAAGTTCCATTTTTTCGTGTGATTTGCTTTTGTTCTGAATGAGGTACACTGCGAGCAGATGATATTGCACTGCGTGATAGAGTTGATTGCTTTGGTGTAGTTGGTTCACTCATTTTGCCAAAATTCTGTAAAATTTATTATAGATTATTATATTATAGATTATAGATAATTATTATAGTAAGATTATAGTCTCGATTATATATGTATATAGAGCATAAAATTTTTCTTTAATTCCCAAAGAATAACGTATAATTGAATAAGTCTATTCGGTATATAATGAATGGTATTTTAGATGTTCACTCATCCATTTATATGCAATCATTTGCACTCAATTATGACAGCTAGCTTATAGGAGCGGTTGTCATATTCTATACTATATTTTTTGTAATATTTAAATGCAAGTGCCTATCATCTTGTCGCTGAAAAAAACAAGAATGATATAGGCGACGGTTTTTTAAGAGGGATGTGGAATATGGCGGAATATCGCGAAAAGAAGGGGAAGGTCTCACGATGTGCTCCAGGAAGATAAGTGAGGGAAATCGAACCGAGGATTCCCGCTGCTGATTCCCTGGTCAAACCAACCGCAATTTCCAAACTATTTCAATAGATTTGAGTTACGTTTATGAATGATGATGTTTGAAAAATATGTTCGTCTTGAATAAATTCTATATTGAGCTAATTAAATATTTCTTATAATTGCACTCAATGATCGACACGTTTTGATAGAGCTAATTATTACTAAATTATAAAGCGCAAAAACTATTTCAAACCATTGTTGGAGTTTTTGCATCATGAAGAATCGACGTAGAAACGATTTCCGATCGCCGTTTTCGTTCACTCTTCGATTTACATGACGTCACCACAAATAATGTGGTAAAAATCCAAAAAATATAAATAAAGTTTATAGGAAATAAACTCGAAAATATTTGCAGCATCGTTGACGACTACTCCCGAATACCACTTTCGTATGAAATGATTATGCTAAAGTATCGATGCAATTATCGCTCTGTTTTTTTTATTCAAATTTCTTGCCAATGAGCTGATATTCAAATTCCAATAAGCATCAATGAGGCGGCATCGACCAGTTACATCGTCAGACTTTTGCAAGTTGCACCTCGCATCAACCGACCGAACTATCATTTTAAAACTGGATTTATGAACCTTGGGATTTGTAGATTTTTTAGTTTTCCAGCACGAAAGATGGAACATGTAATCCAAACAAGGATCTTTTCATAAGTTTTTTTTTTGCAGTGGCGGGCAGCTTTTAACTGAGAACGAAATTTTTTAGTTTTTCATACGATTTACATGTACAGGAGGACGAAGGTTTTAGAATATTGCTGCAGGCGATAAGAAGTATCTAAATGTCGTCAAGAAGTGAGATAGGTAGTTTTGAAGTGCCTTGTTCTGATCGAGCAGAAACATATATAATCGGCAAAGGACGGAGAATCAAGGGGGAAACATAAGTATGAACGACCCCATCTAAGGGAAACTAGTGCAGCCAAGTGTGCATGCGCTTCCACGAAAGAACTGGCATTTTCAAAAAAAGTATCATTTTGTAAGCACTCCTCAACTGCTTCTGATTTTCACAGCTCGAATGCGGACGATGGAAATCGAAGCTTGACCCAACAACCTTCACATAAGGATTCTTCTTTAATTTCCCATCTCAAACGCATAGTCTCGAGGAAATTTTTTTTTCGTTTTCCCAAATATGGATTTGCTGTTTTCCTAAATGAATTTGTTAGCCCTCCCCAAAAAAAAGATAATTGATGTTTACTTTTTCATTCGTTTATTGAAATGGAATGTTTAAAAAAGTGCATAAATTTTTACTGCCTCATTCATGCGAAAATATAATATTTTATTCATTCATATCGCAAAAATTTTCAATTCATTTCATTTATATAAATTCAAAAATATTAAACTTTACAAAATTATTACATATGAGTTATTTATTTACAATGAGTAAAATTTTTTTTTTACAACAAATATAGCAAATGCAAATATATTACATGAAATCATTTGGGACCGTAATTCGTGTCGACAATTTCTTGCTCGTCCATATTTTAATACGTCCATCAGTGTTTCCAACCGAAACAAGTATCTCGCCATCTAATGGACTTAAAGCGACCGCACTTGCTGCTCCATTATGTTGTAGTCGACCAACGATACATCTATATTCTCGTGACCAAACTCGACCACCATCCAACGAAGCACTTCAAATAATTTCTTTTAGAAGAATTGAAATTTTCGATAGATTTTGTTTCATGCTTTAAGTGAGTATTGCGAAATCCGATCAACGAAAGAGATGATTCCCATATGTAGTTTATGTGGGAATTAAATGACTAGGAAAAGTGCCTCATGACGGCATGAAAAGAAAATAACATAAAAACCTGTGGTCTGTATTATCCCTTATGGGCAAACGGATAACAATGGGGATAGGTGAGAATGATATAAGCAAAAGCTATAAATATTCCACCAACCTGGTCACGTAATGTCCTCCAATCGAACAAGGAAAACGATCGGTCGCATTTGCAAAATGGCCAAAATATGATTTTTCAAATGTCATCGATGATAAATTAATCACTCGGATTTCAGCCTAGAGTCAAATGAAACATTATCTCAGGAAATAATCCACACTGCTAAGCACAATTAACCATAAACAAAACTTCACTACTATATAAAGAAGACATTATGGGTAAAAGGAGGATTACATTAGTATAATATTCTTAAATATTTTGTTTGCCGACTAGAACATCGTCACAAGAGACCTAAAGTAACTCAATTTTATTCACATATCCCGGTACAAAATTAGCTTTATGCACTACTCTGTGTCTGCCCATTAAACTCTACTCTGTGCCGTAAGTTATGCATATTAAACTCAACTTTTCCGATCAGCAAGCTGGAACTACCAAATAAATAAACAAGCCAAGACAAGCAACATATATACAGACATGACAATCATAATTTAGCTTGCAAAAACTCTCAAGAATCTTAGTAAAAAAATAATTTCATTTGATAATCATTTGATAAAAAATAACGTTTGATAATCACCTTTTAGAAAAGCGTTTTGAACTCGAACTGTTATATACTTGTTCAGTTGCCTGAAATTTATAAAAAAATACATGAAGAGGAAATTTTTGAGTGAGAAAAATGAATTTTGAAGCTCTAATACCGTATTAGAAAATCTGAATTCTTATGATGGGCGTCGTATGCATATCCTTATTCTGCAATAACCGATCGGGGTGAGGGGTGGGGGGATATGGCATCGCGATACGCTTAAGAAAATTTCCTCAATATTAGAAACATTTGCACATTATAGAGATTTCCTCTATGCGACCATTGACTTTCCGATTCATTTGAATCGGAAAGTTAGTTAATATTGATGGATTAACTCTCGAATAAATACCTTTAATTTGGTGTCAAGAGGTAATTTATGATCACGAATAAATAACGGCCTCCATAGTGAATCATCCTCACCCACGCGTTTCCAATGATAATTAACATTGCCCATTCGTGCTAATTCCTTCGCGTTCAAATACGACATTATTAAAATTAGCAATTCGAAAGGAAGTTCCCCCCCTTCCTTCGTTCATCGTCGCCTGCAGTTTTGTTACCTTTATAAATTTGGCACACAAATCTCCAAAACTCCGTCTACCGAAGTTAACGAACAGGCCAAGGCCAGATGAACTTCAAAGAAGAAGTTGAAAGTGCCCGAGGGTGTTTCAAATGGAGTCCAGGCCAAAGGTTAAAAATCAGAAGTGATTCGGACCATCCATATACCCCAGATGAATTGAAATAAGCGCATTGTTTCATGATGCAGAAGGTGAAATTTGCCGACATCCTGACATAAGGAAGGTGGACCTCACTTCATGGATAGAGCCCAAGGGCAAATAATACTGCACGAGACAGGGAATAAGTATGGGAAATAGAGAGCTGCGCATAGAAAAATGATAAATTTTATAAATGTAAAACGCCAAGCAATGAAACGTTCGAAGGATAGGCTTGATAACCTCCTTAAAGAGATATGAGTTAGGGGCAGTTACATGACCCCACCCCTTGTCGTATCAACAGATTCCATAGTACGACAAGCCGATATGGAAGAACTGTTTGCAAGTAACTCATAGTATAACAACTTGTCCGGAAATGTTGTTTGCGAGTTCAGCATCACATCTTATTTTCAAGTCGTTATCTTCGTCTGTATTACGGCAGGGTAGTGGAAAGTGCAGAAATAAACTGTTAGATTGAAAGCTATCACAAATTTCATAAATAATTTTATACGCAAGCATCAAATCATTCAAAATCCCCCTTATGGATCGACGCTGCGAAACAGATAATTGGAATCTCTCCCCCAGAATGACGTCATAATTCATCTTTTATTTTATTAAACTTGCAGAATATGCCCAAAAAAGTAACAAACAATGCAATAGTATGTTTACTTAAAATGTTGAATGCAATATTTTATGTTTACTTAAAACTATAAGTTACCTATTGGAAGCATGCCAGATTTAAAGAAAATGGTGTTTTTTTAGAATTCCTTCAGACCAACCAGCTGACTAGTATTCAAAACATCGACAAGACAACTTTTATGCGCTTTTACTTGCATAGGTTGATGTTGAAATAATTTTCTCGATGAAACATTTGTTTCATGACTGGCTGAATCACCGCACTTGGAAATGTGCTCAGGAAAATCTTACAGTATCTTCGGATGTGATGAGTGAATCGGAAATTGGGCTCCATTACGATGAGAATGCGTCGGAAGTATGAAATTATTTGAGACAAATTTCTTAATTCTAGCTCTTATATAATATGTCGGAACAAAATCACTAAACAAATCAAAAATATATCCGCAAAGAAACAATAGTTAAACAGTGTGACCTTGAAAAAATTTTAAAAAACACCATAAAATTAACGAAGATTTGCATAAAGTTCGCAACAGGAATTAAAACAACTATTGGTTGTTTTAATTTGCATAAAGCTTCATAGGCAATACTCATCGATTCATCCTTTTAATTCTTAGCTCCAGCTGGTTGGAAATATCAGCAAAGGAGAAAATATCTTAGCTGAAAAGCGTCATTCCAAAAACACATTGAGATAAACCGAAAATAAATGAAAACTCATAGTTTCTATCATCGAATTCATTACAGTGTGTTCACTGAGACTCAGAGAAAATCGATCGAAAAGCGTAAACATCAACCAACAACTGCCGACTTATAGCGCTGAGCTGACTGACGGCTGTCAGCTCATTGTTGCTCCTCACGAACCCTGCCAACTATTGCATTCTGCAAAAACATGTGCAAGTTTATTAGAATCTTATCGCTATAGAATCCTTCGTTATAAGATGAATACATATTTGTGTGTCGATGGTTATGTGTATAAGATCAAAACTTTCTGATCTTTATTAGCTTCATATTTCTGAATATCATAGAAGAAAAGGATTTCTGACTAGACTGCTGGCCTAAGCAATGATGGGCGCTTTATCGAATTCACGACCGCATGGTGATATGGCATACAGAGAGGAGGTAGGGGGAGGCGAGATAAACGGATATGTGAGGGATGAATTTATAAATAGCGCTAATCATATAAGCGAAAAAAAATAATTCCTGAAAATCAGTACATTTTGGGAGAGATGCACGAATCGAGGATTTTAACGGATATCTAAGAAACTACGAAAAGCAAAAATATGTAAAACAACGCATACACGTTTTTTGCATTTATTCGATTAAAATTTAAAATATATTCAAAAAATATTTCAATTAAGATAAATTATGTATTCGTTGCAACAGATGGTGCAGCATATGCATGGGAATATTTAATACGCAAAATTCATAGCCTTCAACGTTTGTAACTTATCGAAAATTGATGAAATAGGAGGTAAATCATGCTGCAGCACCATCACAGATTGTTGCGGCAGTGGTCGACCAACCTTACAATTAGCAAACATAAAGACATTTTTTAATGTATCGCACTTACAGTCTCGGTTTCAAAGAACGCTCTTTTTTTCGTTTTATCACGCGCAGTGGAGTTATCAATTGCGCGGTCTTTTGTGACCTATGACCTGAGAGCAAGCGCGCGATTATCGATTAAATGCTTCGTAAGCAAGAGTAGCAGCATCATCGCCTCTGGCACGTTTCCATGCGTTTCGACGCGCGCGGCGGTACGCTGCGTCTATTTTATTTTAAGATTTATATATTGACAAGTTAGGGATTTATGCTTTATTAGGTTGATTTTTGTCGGTTTTCTCGGGATTCATTATATTCGAAGCAATGCAGTTTTTGTTTGTGTTGCATTCTTAGGTAGAGATTAGGTAGAAAACAATTGTGAACTGCCGCTTCGTTGACTGTGAATTTTATAATGCAGTATGGGAGAGCAGATTTTATGCTGAAGGAAAGAGGCTTTTAATTATTTTTTCGATATTTCATTCAACCAAAAATATTAGAAAAACTTTTTTAAAGAATGTTACGGTCATCTTAAGTGATTGAAACATCCGGTGATAAAATCTGCTCGTTGATTAAACATATATGAAAGATGGACTGATTCTTATGAAATTGTTGAAAAATGAGACCATTCCTATAATCTTTTACTGGCTTTATGATTATGCATCATTTGTTTCATCGAAGTGGACGGAGTCTAGTTTGCGAATGCATCAAATGTGAACGGTTGATCTTTGTTCATGTTAGGTTCAGTTTGCTCACTGTTAGTTTAATACGTCGATATCTATCTGTCTTTGCCAAGCGATGAAGGCAGATATAGGACGAGAAGAAAGCGAGCAAGCAGCAGCCGAAACCTGAATGTTTGAAGACCAGGATGACGTAATGATTGAAGAGTGCTTTCAATGCTGCGCCTTGGTCTGCCATCCGAGTATGTATGAAGTTCGATGATGTATAATTATGGACGGTCTTACTCACTCTGCCATGTCGTTGACCAGAAATATGAACAACAGCATGAAGCCTTATGTCCACGCAGTCCTGCAGGTGTGCTACGCAGACGGAGGAGCATGGTTGGCCGACGAGTATGGACTAACGCTCAGAGTTTCGAAGAAGGAATCGGCGAAGAAGAACTTAAAGATGGTGACTGACGGGAGACTCAGTGGATGCCGTTGAGTCGAACCATAGAACAATGGATCACGGCAGTGACCAGTGGTCACGAAGACAGGATGGCCTGGGACCAGCCAGCATGAATGGAGGCAGTGGTAACAAGCGAACAGCGACCGGCGTTGAAGAAGACTACGTCAACTGTGACGCAAGATGAGTCACTTAAAGTTTTACTTAGTAACTTTGGGGCGCGAACGTAAGACTGCATTGTTGGTCTTGGCAGAGTAGTAAATGAAAATGCTGAGTGCGAAAATTAGCTGAATTCAGCTACATTTGAGCACCGTCAAATCGCTCTTCCCAAGGAAAGGCATTCTTACCTCACTTAGGTGAATTTGAATTGCTGTGGACCCATGCATCTTTTACGTATGCCTCACCTTGTTTTGGCACCGTTCAGGCGCAGAGGTGCGCCAATCGTGCAAAGAAGAGGAGCCTTTCGACACTCATTTATTAATGGAGATGCACGTTTTGTAATATGTTCAGCCCCAATTTGCGCCACTTCGATGGCCTGAAGTCTTTGAGATAATGAACTATGCATTGTGATGTGACCGAAAGTGTACAGTAGGAATTATATATGAATCAAAAATACCTGCAGTGGATGGTTGCTTAGGACGCTAAACAGATTTGTACGCGATTCTTTAGGTTTTCTTTGCTCCAGTTGAGCCGTTGAATATCCCATTGAAGAAAAACGAGCAAATTCTTGAAAGAAAGATTATTCCACGACATTGTTTGCTATTATTTAAAAAAAAAAAAAACTAGTGGAATTAAACTTGGTCAAGAGAGGTCTTATTATTTTTCTGTATATAGCGCCGCTGTAGTCGGAGCATAAGAAAAGCGAAAGGCCTCCTGAAAAGACAGTTCGTTTTTACGCAGCCCCGTGACCGATAAATTTGTGGCGCAGTAACATTCATATTATGGGCCAGGATATTTCTGGCTTGAAATTGTAACATTTCAATCCTGAAATAGGCTGGAAAAATCACAGTGCGAACAGTTACAAAGTTGAATCTCATACTATTCCGCTTATAACTTGTTGACTAATAGTTCAATTAATAGAAATAGAAACATTCATTTTACATTGCATAGTATGGCGCAAAATTTCTTCAGTGAACCATTGGGTGGGGGATTTGTGTGCGCCTTATTTTCTTTTTTCTGCTCTGCGTACATTGCTGGATAGTTGTATACAGGTGTAGCTGTAAAATTCTTCACACCCTATAGCTGTGATGAGGCAGCCTTCCTGATTGATTTATTTTTTTGCCTATACATATTCTGCGTGATAATTTTTGGCATCGAAAAATTAGTGGAGACTTGCTCTGATTGAGCTTCTCTACGGTGTCCTCAAAGCCGCTGAAAAGGAGTCATTGGGCGAAGATGCCAGCTCCTTAGCGGTGACCTGTGGAGATTCCATTTCACCGTTGAAGGGAGACATTGGACGTGACGCCAACTCTTCAACGGTTGCCTATAATGACTCCATTATGCTGTTGAAGACGAGTCATTAAGGCCACGCCATCACTCAACTGAGGGTCAGTGACCCCGTTGAGATGTTGAAAAGGAGTCATTGGGCGGTAATGCCAGCTCCTTAATGATGGCCATTAAATTGTGCTCCACAGGTGTCCTCCTGAGGACTATTCTATATTGAGGAGGTATGAAGACTTACAGCTGCACACTTCAACATGTGACTCGTGATTCCACTGTGTGAAAAAAAAGAAAATACGGCGCAGGAAAGGGGTTTGAAACCGCAGATGGTTCTGAATTATTGCACTATGAGGTCATTGAGTGATTTCCATAGTCATTCTGGATCCTTCACGGAACAGATGGGTGTATAAATTATAAATGCAAATACAATCTCGACACAAAATATTAATGAGTAGGTAGAAGGAGGCAATTATATTGTTATTAATCACCCTCGAGCTTCGAGTTTGTAGCTGTTCGTATAATGTTTTTTCCAGACTAAATTAGGGGTGAAATGTTGCAATTTCAAGCCCGAAATATTCTCACACATAACATGAATGTTATTGCGCCACAAACTTATCTTGCACGGGGTCGCCTCAATGAGATATTCAATGCTTAGCTAGAGTAAGTTAGAACTGAATATATACAGTACAGATCTGTTTGGCATACCAACAACCACCACTGCAGAGAGTTTTCGTTTCATGTTTCATTCTTATTGTGCATTTTCCTTGCATCACAATGCATATTTCATTTGTCTCTTCCATTCCATGCCATCGTGGTTGTGCAAATTGTGGCGGGCATACTGCAAAACCTGCATCCTATTACTTAATGAGTTTTGAAGAGTTTCTTAGCTTTGCACGATTGGTGACTCCTCAGTGCTTCAGTGGTGTCATCATGGTGAAGTATATGTGAGAGGTGCTGGATGCACCAATAGTTCATATTCACCTAAGCATTTGCAAGAATGCCATTTTCCTCCGGTAAGAGCGATTTAGTGTGCTATGTAGTTGGATTGGGCGAATTTTCACGTTCATCATTCTCTTTACATTGTGCCAAACCTTTTTTTAGGGTCTTTGAGGGGAATGATGGTAAGGAATTTGTTTCTACTTTGAATTTTTTGATATGTCTAAGTGATGGAGGGGATTAAAATTTCATGATTCTTGTTTTATTTCGAGTGCTTGAAATTTCTGTTTAGATCTGAGCGATATAAACATAAGAAGCTTTTCAAGTTTGAAAACCTTTTAGTGTTTTTATGAGCAGGAAACAGTTTGAAGCTTCGATTTTCGTTTTGTGAGGAAAACTTATTGGTTTGATGCTAACGTAGCCTCTCAACGGTACAAAACCTCTGAGTTCAAGTACTATAAGGTACGAAAATTTGGCATGGCTTCATGGTTTGCAGCTTAGTTGATTATGGTGCAAAATTGCGCTTTTATCGCGAATCGTGCTCTGTTTTTCTAGTGATGTATCGAGTCATTCTGGTTCGCCGCAGCTTATGTCGATGAGTAACGGATAAGGTGATCGCCGAACTGTTTAAATTTTTTACTACGGATCGACATCTCAATTCTGTGCAATCAGAGGTTAGCACTTGCTGCTTTTATCATTATCGAGCTTTCGATGATCATCGTGGAAGGTTTCATTCTATTCCATATGTGCTCTTATTTCTTGCATCAGAAGGCGAGATTGTTGTGAAAAATGGAAGGGCATATTTATAAGAGTTGAAACGTGGATGCCGTTTATGCTTCATGAGATACATTCCAGTAGACTTTGATTCTCACTAAAAATTTCCATCACCAAATTTTTGAGGGCGCATAGTCAAGCGGTGTCTGTAATTTTTTCTGAAATTTTTTCGAAAGCTTATAGTCGACGAAAAATTTTAGATATCCTCCTTTATTATGTGAAAGTGGGTCGCGAGTATGCGGGTATCGTGCTTGAAGTGATTGCGGGCGTTCAAAGAAGGAAGTAAGACGATTTATGGCGATCCTCATTTATATTGGGAAGCTATTGCCAGAGCTTTACGCTGGTCTGTTTATGTCTTTCTTTGACAAAGTGTTTCATATCTGTAATTTGAAGTGAGAGAAGAGTAGCGGACATTGAAAAAAATTTGCAGAGTTTAGTCCTGGCAATATTTCATTAGTCAGGAACTTTTTGTTTTAGCTGAAGGCGAATGGTATTCTCTATCATTCAATTATTTCGTAAATTTTATAAAAAAGAAATATTCCACATAACTTCAGAACAACGAATTCTCTAATGATCGCAGTGACGAAACACCTAAAGGAGGAAGCAATGGTGAGAAAGCGGTGGAATATGACGAATCGAACGGACTTCGATGGAAAGAGGTTTGATCTTATTTAGTGCTATAAAGAGTTTATTGACTGCTTCTTTTTGCTCTTAACTGAGAATGTAAGTTTTACATATATAGTCGCATGTGAAATTTAAACAAGGTTAGAGGCTCCGGTAAAGAGTTGATAACATACTTTATCGAAACGATGAACGTTTTTGGTGACATATTTGATTAAATAACGCATATTTGCAGTTAGCGGATGCTCATAAAATGTTTTTTTAGGTTGAAGTCTTTTTTCGACTACCTTTCCCGTAAAAAATTTACCTTTTATGCGATGAGCAGAGTTGAATAGAGGAGGGAGTTAAGAGAGGTTGAATTTGAATCGTGTTCCTTGATCTGTGAACTTTTGCAATTTTGTAGTTGTCTTTCTTACGACAATGCTAAATATGTAGCAGTTATACCAGTTAAGTGTGGCAAGCATATTGTTGATATTTCACCTACTTTTTTCGCTAATCACAGAGTAAACCTAAGTGAGAGACGGCTCTTGTAGTTTCGATTCTGTTATTTTGATTAGCAGTTGGCACAATTTGTGAAAGCCTTGTTTATTTCTATATTTAGATCAGCTAGTGTGATTGTAGTGTGTGAACAGTATGAAAATTGTGCAGCCATTGCAAATACCATTTCAGACCTTTCGGTTACAGTGCACTTCACATTGATCGTTAAATGGTAAATGGTTGCCCTTATCGGCTGCAGGAAATGAGCTTGCTTTCTTCGTTTGAGTGCTGAACATAATTCAAACGTAATATTTTTTGGTTCACCGATTGTCACTGAGTTTATCTTGAAGAAGTTATTTCGGTTATATTAACTGTTTGAGTTGAGACATTTCAAATGATTTGTGTTGTGGTGGATATCATTTCCACCACTTAATGACTTCATTTTACTGCAGGTACCAAACGCATCGTTACTGGGCAGGTTTGGTTGCTGAACATACGTCATTAGCGGAGGTAAGAATTTATAAATTCTTCTAAAATATCTCACCCTGTATACAAGGGAAAGTTATCCGTCGTTCGGGATAGAAGAGTTGAAGAAAATCATTCTAAATGATGATGAAAAAGTGTCTTTAGATTTTTTCTATAGCAGTGAGATGATGTGAAAACAACTTTCTTGAACTACATTTTTCATAGAAAGCTGTACTTTTCCACATTTTATTTTCCATTCAATCTGGAAAGCAGTACGTAGCATACCTTTATGTATTTATTGCGGAAATTTGGATGTTGCAGATTAAGCAGTGTAGTCAGTCTGAGGTTGGCTGAACCTAACCGACTCTATAGGGTGAAATGAACTAGGATTTGCTTGTAGCGAATTAACATCCCATAAACTGCGGAAGAATTGTCATTCGCACATCCGTAAATTTTTCCACGTTTATTGAATGCTTTCCTTTGCTTTTCGAAGCATCTCATCGTGCGACGTTGTTGTTCAATGCGCTCGCAAGTGCTTTCCGTGTGGTATTCATCGAGTGTTTTCAGGATAACAGGAGTACGGACTAGGTGTTTCCACGATGAAATCAAGCGAAAGAAGCGGCTAGGACGGTGTTGCCGAAGCGCTATGTGGATAGAAGAGTCTAGAATATACAGAGAATGAAGTGTGATAGCTTTGTGATTTGTATTGATGTATTTTGTATTTTCTCTGAGACCTACGTTTTCGCATTTTGTGGTTCTCTGTTATGTTATTGATGGTTGTTGTTTTTGCTGTGCATTTTGTTGTTTCTGTTGCAATTGCTGTTATGCCTTGTGTTTCGCCACTCTCGGTATTTTAATTGGGGATTTCACTAATGACTTTTGCGGGGCTAATTCCAAGTCCGAATAGATGAACCGAGAGTGGCGCCGGTTAAGGATTCGCCTAAGTCGTGCTCGCACTGAATGAGGCCAGTTGAAACAACTGGCCCCGCAGTCGTGTCTGGCGAACAGAGGGATCTGCGTCGGTCCTTTAAAGATCGGAAAGGCGCGTCTTACGGTCTGCGGATTGGTGAGAATTGGTGCCGTAGGGAGTTATGTAGCTTGCGTGTCTGAAATCAGTTTGTCGGTGGTCTCCGTCAGCCGGGTGGATAGCAGTAGTACGGACTAGGTACTAGCAATAATGAAATCAAGCGAAAAAGGCGGCTAGGATCGTATTGTCGAAGCGCTATCTGGATAGACGAGTCTAAGTGATGATAGTTTTGTGATTTGTATTGATGTATTTTGTATTTTCTGTGAGACCTACGTTTTCGCATTTTGTGGTTCTCTGTTATGTTATTGATGGTTGTTGTTTTTGCTGTGCATGTTGTTGTTTCATTTCTGTTGCAATTGCTGTTATGCCTTGTGTTTCGCCACTCTCGGTATTTTAATTGGGGATTTCACTAACGACTTTTCGGGGGCTGATTCCAAGTCCGAGTAGATGAACCGAGAGTGGCGCCGGTTAAAGATTTGCCTACGTCGTGCTCACACTGAATGAGGCCAGTTGAAACAACAGGCCGCGGTCGTGTCCAGCGAATAATGGGATCTGCGTCGGTCCTTCAAAGACCGCACAGGCGTGTCTTGCGGTCTATGGGTTGGTGAGGATTGCGGCCGTAGAGAGTTTTGTAGCTTGCGCATCTGAAATCAGTTTGTTGGTGGTCTCCGTGAGCCGGGTAGACTGAAATGGTTTCTTCCGGCTGACGTAGGCTGCATTTTTTGCCGTTTCTTGAGGCAGTGTGGGGAGCTGTAACGTTTGGGCGTTGAGTATGATCCGATAGTTGCGGCTGTTTTTTGGCAGCGAAGGTACCGGGCGCAGTGGGGTGTTTGGTATAGCTTGGGCTGTGGTGCTCGAATTTGATTTCTGAGGTGGTTGGGAGAGATTTCATATGTTGCGCGCGTTTGACCTACTAGCGAACCGTTTTGACGACGTTCATGAGCTGATACGGTGTGCTTGTGTGTGCATTGATGGTGTCTGGCTCCGTGTCCGGTGAACAGGGTAGTCCGCGTCGGTCCTATAAAGAGCGTATAGGTGTGTCTGGTGCTCTACGGGTTGTTGAGGGTTGCGGCTGCAGGTGGTTATGTACTCCCGTATCGCAGATCAATTGGTCGGTGACGTGTGTCAGGTGGGTAGATCTGTAATCGGATTTCTTCCGGTTAACGTAGGCTGCAGTTTTAGCCATTCGTTGAAGCAGTGTGGGGAGCTGTACGTTTAGGTCTTGAATATGGTCGGGCAGCTGCCGCTACCTTCTGGCTGCGAAGTAGCCCGATGTGCTGGGGTCGTTGGTGTATCCTGAGCCGTGGCCCTCGAATTTCATTTCTGGAGTGGTTTGGAGATCGGCGGTTTCATGCTTGGCGCGCGTTTGATCTACCATCGATCAAACGCTTTCGTGGTGTTCATGGGCTTGTACGATGTGTCTGTCTGTGCGTTGACCGTGTTCGGCGCAGTGTCCAGTGAACGGGGGAGTCAGCGTCGGTCCTTTGAAGATCGCGGGGTGTGTCTGGCCTTCTACCGATTGCTGAGGGTTGCAGCCGCAGGGGATTTTGTAGCTTGTGTATCTCAAATCAGCTTGTCGGACAGTCTGCGTCAGCCGGCTAGATCTGTAATCTGATTTGTTCCGGCTAACGTATGCTGCATTTTTTGCCGTTTGTTGAGGCAGTGTGGGAAGCTGCAACGTTCGGGCGTTGAGTATGATCCGATGGTTGCCGCTGTTTTCTGGCCGCGAAGGTGCCGGATGCAGTGGGGTCTTTGGTATAGCTCGAGTGGTAGCACTGGTGCATGATTTCTGAAGTAGTTCGGAGATCATCCATTTCATATGTGCTATGTATCAGTTACTTAAGTCTAAGGTTCGGGAGTTAATGCACTCTTCAGTTGGTAGTGTTTTTGTTTGAATTAACTCGAAAATGGCTCTCAAATTGAGTGTCCACATGGAACAACTGGACTATTCGATCTCAATGGCTTTTGAATTTTTTTTTGTAAGTTGTCGGTGAAGTTTATATCTAAAGAACATCTCGTTGTGGGTCGAATTGTGGACCCTCAGAGGAAGTCTTAAGGAACCCTCAGGAAGATGCATGTGTACGGTAGATGCTTCCAGGCCAGGAAAGAGCATGAAATATTGCTATGAACTTCGTTCTATTAGCGCTACCCATTACCAGTTTTAGGCTTGAACAAATCCGTTTTCCATAAAAATCGTTGATGCTATAATCTTCAACTGTCATATCTTCTCGGTTCATTTCAATTGGATATGCAATGTGGTTGGCGAACATTTCCCATGGATTTATGTAATTTTTTTTTCTCAGCACCGACATGAAATCGGATGGAATTTGGCGCGAAAGCGTTGACACGTTGACATTTTAAACGTTGACCCTCATATCGTATCTACGACAGGTGTGTTCTTGTAGGCGATCATTTAGGGCGGTATTTTAAAGTTGGATTTCATTAATAGACGCTTTAAATTCAATATATTTATAGGTAGTTGAGATCTAAAATGGCAAATCGTTTCGTTATGCACTATGAGTGAAAATGCTTTTTTAATGACAAACCCTTTGAAAAAATCCTTTTGCCTCACTAAATTATTTTAACCCTTTTTGTTGTTAAATCCTCATTCCCCGTATTATACGTTTACGAAATGCATTTTTTAATATGGTTTTTATTTTATAAAGAAATAAAAAAGTAATAAAATTGATATTTTTATAATAAAGAAGTAATAAAAAAGGGAACAATTTAAACAAAAATATTTTCAATTGTTATATATGAATTGCAGTTATCTTATATGATCTCTATTAAGAATTTTTGTTATTTATTATTGATCATTCAAATAAATTAATGCCAATGAAAATTGCAATGAAAATTTTTGAGGATTTCAGAAAGCTCATAATATATGGCAACGGGATTATCAAATATATTTGAATTTGTAATTTTAAAAATTGTTTGACTATAAAAATGCTTATATTAACATTAAAATTATAATAAGATCTGTTGGGATTTTCTATTCTTTGCCGCATATTCGAAGATACTTATAATTCATAGAAAGATGCATTATGCTTAAAGCATTGTGCGTGGCGCATGGATCATCCAAACAATTCAGCACAACTCAATTTGCTTCCAATACTCTCCAATAAAACAACGAAAATGTGAATGATATTGTTGTATATGAATTGGTGATGTGAAATAAACAACGCTTATATGCAAAAATAATATATGAATAGAAGAGGTGCAGACAAACGACGGAAACAAAGCGTCATCTTTGTTGGTATTTCGACGATCAGACAAAGTGAGAAAGAAAATAGTGTATAGAATTAGGGATAGGTTATCGTAAGCGAACCAAAAATGGGTTGGCTATACGCTTACGAGGCAGCCGTCTATGGTAGATTTTGAGGGATCTGAGATACACATCGCCAGGGTGTTACGTATCAGCTTATGTTGTCGATGGTGTTTCGCCATACGAATGGTATCTTTTCAGGAAAATTGGGTAAGGAATTCGATAGGGTGGAAATTAGATAAGAGTGGGATGTATTTCCTTATGGATTAGTCTTCCCTATGTACGTTCAAACTCAGCGATTTGACCCCTTCGTGAGAAAATTCTCACCTATGAGAATATGAACACCTTAAGATTGTATCGAAAAGCGGAAGTACTTGCTCGTCATAGTGCAAATGTTGATCAACGCTTCGAACATCCTGACATGACTTACTTAATACGTCAATAAAACTGCTTGAAATACTTCCTTGTATAGAGGCAGAAATATCAAAGGCATTTTTGGGGCGAAAGAGGCAGAGACATGGGCGGAAGAAGTAAACGCTGTGATGGATTTAGGGCTCGCCAGAGGGCGCATAGGTCGAGAAGGTTGGCAAGTTTGCTTTTTTCTGACATCTTTGCGGTTTAATATTCTTAATTCTTTCCTGGACCAATTTTACAACCATATTTATATTTATCGTCTCCGAATTTGTTTTCGTCAATAAGTTGTTCGATGCCGAATAAACTATCGTTTCTCTTTGCAAATATAGATATGAAATATTAATCAAACTCAGTATATTCATTTAAAGAATACTTTCCAAGCACCATTCCACCTTACTCATTATTAGTATATATTAACGAACCAGAGGTTTTATAAATGGAAATAGAAATGAAAAATTTAGAACTAATTTTGCGCACGAACAAGGGATATTTGGGGCCTATTTCACCTCCTCTACTTCCTCATCCCAGCTAAAGATACCTCATAAGCACTGGACGGGATGAAAATCACCAATAATTCAAGAACCCTCTTTCTCTGTTGTCGTTTCGCTCGCTTGAATCAATCCGAAGTCCCATCTTCCATTAACGTCTGAAAGATTATTCCGCATTAATAATCTTTGTATATTTTATTTGAAAGCTGCATGCAATAATAATTAATTTATTTATTCACTAAAGGCGGAATGATTTTAATAACCTCAGCGAATTTTAGATTCCCTAAATTCTAAATGAATTGCTTCCGATTGAGATTTTCAAAATGAGCCACCTTTATCTGCTCGTCACAATGTATACGACTCGTTCTGATCGACGGCTAGCATAAAAAGTAGCATCATCATTTGCTTATCGGAAATTTGTCTAGATTCCCATCGGAAACACATAGATAACTGTTCCGTTTCAATGAAAGTTTTGAGGATTTTGCACTATTTTAGCGATTTGCTTATTTCCAAACTCGTCCTCCAAGATTCTAGCTGCCAAGAACATGCAACTTTCGATTCCTACGGCTTTTCTTTCAATCGAATTGATTGATCCGGGGCAAGTTTTGCTCCGAATATGAGTCGTAAAGCACCTCCACTATAAGGAGTAACGGTTGCATCGTGATTCGGATATCACTCGGTAACTGCCGTTTTAGACTATTTTCCTTCCATCATCCATGTCACTTTCGGTTCAATTAAAGGTATTACCATACAATTGACGAATGGTATCGAAAGTCATTGTTTCCGCTTCCTTCACATTTGATTTTTCTTAAAACAATGCTAAAATCCATTAATTGCACCATTTCGATGACAATTTGCAGATGTGTTGATATTGGTCGGCTATATAATAAAATTGAAATATTGCAGCCTTATTGCTTTATATGAAGTACGTTTATTCAGTATGCTTCTTTTGTTTTTATATACGTAATAAACAAGTTTTTTGCTAATATTTATTCTGTGTCTTTACTCTCTCTTAGCGATTCAACATGTTGCATCGTATCGTCTTCGGCTCGCACCTGAAAAAAAAAGGCGAATTTATTTGTTAAGCTTCTCAAATTGGTAGGATTAAGTTGGAAAATCTATTCAATTACTTCAAGCTTTCAAAAATATTTTCTCTTATACTGTTGTAGAATTTTATAATATTTAAGTTCCTAATATTTAGCTATTTTCTCATTTATAATTACATCTATAATCAATTTCTTTACTGCAAATATACTCTAGGAAAGTGCCATTTTAAAAGGACAACATCACACAGTTTTACAATGATAGCTTCATTTTTATAATAAAAATTTTCTGCTTCCTTGAAAAAGATTTTATATCCTCAAAAAATTTTTAGAAAATACAAAAAAAGTGCTTTGCATTTCTTTTCACTTCATTTTTTTTCCGATGCTATACATCAAAGGTATTCTTATTAATTTCCCATACGATTCTCTTCATTATGGCTATAAGCGGCAATTTTCGAAACAGTTGAACTACTAAAGCTTTTGCACCCTCAAAATATTCGCCAAGATATTTGAAATGTCAACGAAGTGCCCCTTTCCCAACTCCTATTCGCAAAAAACGGAATAAATAAATAATTCCCAAGCAATTTTAATGCAACACCTATAACAGTTATCGATCTTTGTCGATATGAAAGCAATAATGAGACGAACATTTAGATTCTTGAAAAGATACTTAATTGAATTGAAATCTGTAGCTCGAATCTTCTCATTCAATTTTCGTTCGATAAATTGATGGCGATAATTTAAAAAAAAAAAAACTACGATGACGGAAACGAATCAAAAGCATTGATTTATCTTTCTACTTCTTTATTTCATTCTAATCTATAAACGAGATATGGGATTAGATCATTCTCTATTCTATAAACTTATGCTATATATCATTTTAAAATTAAACTATTCAGAGTTTTATAGTGGTTTATTAGTTTAAGAAATCAAAAACTATCGAATAATTATTTATAATTTACTTCAGTTGTTTGTGATTTTTGTGTACGAGCATCGCTGAGTGGCTGAGGTATTGGCTGAATAGTAACACTTGCGGTTTCTTCATTTTCATTTCTCGATTTTTCATTGTTTATGAACGATTTTTGTTGTTGCACTGAAAATTTATTGTATTTTTGGTGGCTCACTTATACATATAATCTACTTCCTTTTTTTTTGAAATGTAAACACAATGATATAAAGCAAGTTTTGCATTGAAAATGAATCATCAAAAATTAGAAAATAATCGATACTTTTTTCGTTGCATTTTTTCTTCAATATTTTTGTGAAAATTTTATTAAAGACTTTTAATTGATATAGATAGAGAGTAAAATTTTTCAGATTGCATAGGTAAAGAGAGATATATTGGCAAAAATCATTTGTTAAGAAATAAACTTTGCATTGAAAAAAAAAATTAGATGATAAAAATGAAAATAAATGATCTTAATTTATTAGCACTAGAATTGATAGTTCTGTAATTTCAATTTCAAGAATTTGCAAACAAAAAAATTTTTTTAATATTTAGGTTTTAGAGCGAAATGATAACTGATAAAATAAAATAATAACTGATAAAATATTTGCAATTAACCTTTTTTTGTCGTTAATAAAGAAGTTTTTGCAATAGTCGATTGATGTGGTTCGGTTCCGTTAACGCTAAGTTTAAATGAATCTTCGGTTTTTTTCGGTGAATTTATTTTCGATGTTCTGTTGGTGATACGTCTCGATGAACTCATCGTTTTCCATTTAAGAGCATCTTCATCACCGTAATCATTGAGATAGGATCTTGTACGATTCACTATATCATTTTTAATATTCGTATTCAGTGGCTCTTTCTTTGATTTTGTTCTTCTTTCGATTTTCGCATTTGTTGCACTATTTTCATTTATATCTAAATTATTTATTCAATTTAAATATTTTTTTATTAAATTTAAAAATATTGAAGAGTATTTTACTCTCTTCGTTTAAATAGTAAAGAACATATAATACAGTGATGCACATAATACAATAATGGATTTTTTCGATTTTTGTGCTGATGACCTAATATTTTCTATCATTCCGATATCGTTTTAGTTGGTCTAATTGATAGCGTCCATTATGATTATAAAAAACACTAAAAAGGGTACTTATAAGGCTACCTATATACCTGTAAGGTTTACCTAAGTACCTCGGATAAATTTGGTTCTAAGATGCTAGATATAGGATATAGCGTATAAAAAAAGTACTTATGAAAGTTCCATTTTTTCGTGTGATTTGCTTTTGTTCTGAATGAGGTACACTGCGAGCAGATGATATTGCACTGCGTGATAGAGTTGATTGCTTTGGTGTAGTTGGTTCACTCATTTTGCCAAAATTCTGTAAAATTTATTATAGATTATTATATTATAGATTATAGATAATTATTATAGTAAGATTATAGTCTCGATTATATATGTATATAGAGCATAAAATTTTTCTTTAATTCCCAAAGAATAACGTATAATGGAATAAGTCTATTCGGTATATAATGAATTTTATTTTAGATGTTCACTCATCCATTTATATGCAATCATTTGCACTCAATTATGACAGCTAGCTTATAGGAGCGGTTGTCATTTTCTATACTATATTTTTTGTAATATTTAAATGCAAGTGCCTATCATCTTGTCGCTGAAAAAAACAAGAATGATATAGGCGACGGTTTTTTAAGAGGGATGTGGAATATGGCGTAATATCGCGAAAAGAAGGGGAAGGTCTCACGATGTGCTCCAGGAAGATAAGTGAGGGAAATCGAACCGAGGATTCCCGCTGCTGATTCCCTGGTCAAACCAACCGCAATTTCCAAACTATTTCAATAGATTTGAGTTACGTTTATGAATGATGATGTTTGAAAAATATGTTCGTCTTGAATAAATTCTATACTGAGCTAATTAAATATTTCTTATAATTGCACTCAATGATCGACACGTTTTGATAGAGCTAATTATTACTAAATTATAAAGCGCAAAAACTATTTCAAACCATTGTTGGAGTTTTTGCATCATGAAGAATCGACGTAGAAACGATTTCCGATCGCCGTTTTCGTTCACTCTTCGATTTACATGACGTCACCACAAATAATGTGGTAAAAATCCAAAAAATATAAATAAAGTTTATAGGAAATAAACTCGAAAATATTTGCAGCATCGTTGACGACTACTCCCGAATACCACTTTCGTATGAAATGATTATGCTAAAGTATCGATGCAATTATCGCTCTGTTTTTTTTCATTCAAATTTCTTGCCAATGAGCTGATATTCAAATTTCAATAAGCATTAATGAGGCGGCATCGACCAGTTACATCGTCAGACTTTTGCAAGTTGCACCTCGCATCAACCGACCGAACTATCATTTTAAAACTGGATTTATGAACCTTGGGATTTGTAGATTTTTTAGTTTTCCAGCACGAAAGATGGAACATGTAATCCAAACAAGGATCTTTTCATAAGTTTTTTTTTTTTTGCAGTGGCGGGCAGCTTTTAACTGAGAACGAAATTTTTTAGTTTTTCATACGATTTACATGTACAGGAGGACGAAGGTTTTAGAATATTGCTGCAGGCGATAAGAAGTATCTAAATGTCGTCAAGAAGTGAGATAGGTAGTTTTGAAGTGCCTTGTTCTGATCGAGCAGAAACATATATAATCGGCAAAGGACGGAGAATCAAGGGGGAAACATAAGTATGAACGACCCCATCTAAGGGAAACTAGTGCAGCCAAGTGTGCATGCGCTTCCACGAAAGAACTGGCATTTTCAAAAAAAGTATCATTTTGTAAGCACTCCTCAACTGCTTCTGATTTTCACAGCTCGAATGCGGACGATGGAAATCGAAGCTTGACCCAACAACCTTCACATAAGGATTCTTCTTTAATTTCCCATCTCAAACGCATAGTCTCGAGGAAATTTTTTTTTCGTTTTCCCAAATATGGATTTGCTGTTTTCCTAAATGAATTTGTTAGCCCTCCCCAAAAAAAAGATAATTGATGTTTACTTTTTCATTCGTTTATTGAAATGGAATGTTTAAAAAAGTGCATAAATTTTTACTGCCTCATTCATGCGAAAATATAATATTTTATTCATTCATATCGCAAAAATTTTCAATTCATTTCATTTATATAAATTCAAAAATATTAAACTTTACAAAATTATTACATATGAGTTATTTATTTACAATGAGTAAAATTTTTTTTTTACAACAAATATAGCAAATGCAAATATATTACATGAAATCATTTGGGACCGTAATTCGTGTCGACAATTTCTTGCTCGTCCATATTTTAATACGTCCATCAGTGTTTCCAACCGAAACAAGTATCTCGCCATCTAATGGACTTAAAGCGACCGCACTTGCTGCTCCATTATGTTGTAGTCGACCAACGATACATCTATATTCTCGTGACCAAACTCGACCACCATCCAACGAAGCACTTCAAATAATTTCTTTTAGAAGAATTGAAATTTTCGATAGATTTTGTTTCATGCTTTAAGTGAGTATTGCGAAATCCGATCAACGAAAGAGATGATTCCCATATGTAGTTTATGTGGGAATTAAATGACTAGGAAAAGTGCCTCATGACGGCATGAAAAGAAAATAACATAAAAACCTGTGGTCTGTATTATCCCTTATGGGCAAACGGATAACAATGGGGATAGGTGAGAATGATATAAGCAAAAGCTATAAATATTCCACCAACCTGGTCACGTAATGTCCTCCAATCGAACAAGGAAAACGATCGGTCGCATTTGCAAAATGGCCAAAATATGATTTTTCAAATGTCATCGATGATAAATTAATCACTCGGATTTCAGCCTAGAGTCAAATGAAACATTATCTCAGGAAATAATCCACACTGCTAAGCACAATTAACCATAAACAAAACTTCACTACTATATAAAGAAGACATTATGGGTAAAAGGAGGATTACATTAGTATAATATTCTTAAATATTTTGTTTGCCGACTAGAACATCGTCACAAGAGACCTAAAGTAACTCAATTTTATTCACATATCCCGGTACAAAATTAGCTTTATGCACTACTCTGTGTCTGCCCATTAAACTCTACTCTGTGCCGTAAGTTATGCATATTAAACTCAACTTTTCCGATCAGCAAGCTGGAAATACCAAATAAATAAACAAGCCAAGACAAGCAACATATATACAGACATGACAATCATAATTTAGCTTGCAAAAACTCTCAAGAATCTTAGTAAAAAAATAATTTCATTTGATAATCATTTGATAAAAAATAACGTTTGATAATCACCTTTTAGAAAAGCGTTTTGAACTCGAACTGTTATATACTTGTTCAGTTGCCTGAAATTTATAAAAAAATACATGAAGAGGAAATTTTTGAGTGAGAAAAATGAATTTTGAAGCTCTAATACCGTATTAGAAAATCTGAATTCTTATGATGGGCGTCGTATGCATATCCTTATTCTGCAATAACCGATCGGGGTGAGGGGTGGGGGATATGGCATCGCGATACGCTTAAGAAAATTTCCTCAATATTAGAAACATTTGCACATTATAGAGATTTCCTCTATGCGACCATTGACTTTCCGATTCATTTGAATCGGAAAGTTAGTTAATATTGATGGATTAACTCTCGAATAAATACCTTTAATTTGGTGTCAAGAGGTAATTTATGATCACGAATAAATAACGGCCTCCATAGTGAATCATCCTCACCCACGCGTTTCCAATGATAATTAACATTGCCCATTCGTGCTAATTCCTTCGCGTTCAAATACGACATTATTAAAATTAGCAATTCGAAAGGAAGTTCCCCCCCTTCCTTCGTTCATCGTCGCCTGCAGTTTTGTTACCTTTATAAATTTGGCACACAAATCTCCAAAACTCCGTCTACCGAAGTTAACGAACAGGCCAAGGCCAGATGAACTTCAAAGAAGAAGTTGAAAGTGCCCGAGGGTGTTTCAAATGGAGTCCAGGCCAAAGGTTAAAAATCAGAAGTGATTCGGACCATCCATATACCCCAGATGAATTGAAATAAGCGCATTGTTTCATGATGCAGAAGGTGAAATTTGCCGACATCCTGACATAAGGAAGGTGGACCTCACTTCATGGATAGAGCCCAAGGGCAAATAATACTGCACGAGACAGGGAATAAGTATGGGAAATAGAGAGCTGCGCATAGAAAAATGATAAATTTTATAAATGTAAAACGCCAAGCAATGAAACGTTCGAAGGATAGGCTTGATAACCTCCTTAAAGAGATATGAGTTAGGGGCAGTTACATGACCCCACCCCTTGTCGTATCAACAGATTCCATAGTACGACAAGCCGATATGGAAGAACTGTTTGCAAGTAACTCATAGTATAACAACTTGTCCGGAAATGTTGTTTGCGAGTTCAGCATCACATCTTATTTTCAAGTCGTTATCTTCGTCTGTATTACGGCAGGGTAGTGGAAAGTGCAGAAATAAACTGTTAGATTGAAAGCTATCACAAATTTCATAAATAATTTTATACGCAAGCATCAAATCATTCAAAATCCCCCTTATGGATCGACGCTGCGAAACAGATAATTGGAATCTCTCCCCCAGAATGACGTCATAATTCATCTTTTATTTTATTAAACTTGCAGAATATGCCCAAAAAAGTAACAAACAATGCAATAGTATGTTTACTTAAAATGTTGAATGCAATATTTTATGTTTACTTAAAACTATAAGTTACCTATTGGAAGCATGCCAGATTTAAAGAAAATGGTGTTTTTTTAGAATTCCTTCAGACCAACCAGCTGACTAGTATTCAAAACATCGACAAGACAACTTTTATGCGCTTTTACTTGCATAGGTTGATGTTGAAATAATTTTCTCGATGAAACATTTGTTTCATGACTGGCTGAATCACCGCACTTGGAAATGTGCTCAGGAAAATCTTACAGTATCTTCGGATGTGATGAGTGAATCGGAAATTGGGCTCCATTACGATGAGAATGCGTCGGAAGTATGAAATTATTTGAGACAAATTTCTTAATTCTAGCTCTTATATAATATGTCGGAACAAAATCACTAAACAAATCAAAAATATATCCGCAAAGAAACAATAGTTAAACAGTGTGACCTTGAAAAAATTTTAAAAAACACCATAAAATTAACGAAGATTTGCATAAAGTTCGCAACAGGAATTAAAACAACTATTGGTTGTTTTAATTTGCATAAAGCTTCATAGGCAATACTCATCGATTCATCCTTTTAATTCTTAGCTCCAGCTGGTTGGAAATATCAGCAAAGGAGAAAATATCTTAGCTGAAAAGCGTCATTCCAAAAACACATTGAGATAAACCGAAAATAAATGAAAACTCATAGTTTCTATCATCGAATTCATTACAGTGTGTTCACTGAGACTCAGAGAAAATCGATCGAAAAGCGTAAACATCAACCAACAACTGCCGACTTATAGCGCTGAGCTGACTGACGGCTGTCAGCTCATTGTTGCTCCTCACGAACCCTGCCAACTATTGCATTCTGCAAAAACATGTGCAAGTTTATTAGAATCTTATCGCTATAGAATCCTTCGTTATAAGATGAATACATATTTGTGTGTCGATGGTTATGTGTATAAGATCAAAACTTTCTGATCTTTATTAGCTTCATATTTCTGAATATCATAGAAGAAAAGGATTTCTGACTAGACTGCTGGCCTAAGCAATGATGGGCGCTTTATCGAATTCACGACCGCATGGTGATATGGCATACAGAGAGGAGGTAGGGGGAGGCGAGATAAACGGATATGTGAGGGATGAATTTATAAATAGCGCTAATCATATAAGCGAAAAAAAATAATTCCTGAAAATCAGTACATTTTGGGAGAGATGCACGAATCGAGGATTTTAACGGATATCTAAGAAACTACGAAAAGCAAAAATATGTAAAACAACGCATACACGTTTTTTGCATTTATTCGATTAAAATTTAAAATATATTCAAAAAATATTTCAATTAAGATAAATTATGTATTCGTTGCAACAGATGGTGCAGCATATGCATGGGAATATTTAATACGCAAAATTCATAGCCTTCAACGTTTGTAACTTATCGAAAATTGATGAAATAGGAGGTAAATCATGCTGCAGCACCATCACAGATTGTTGCGGCAGTGGTCGACCAACCTTACAATTAGCAAACATAAAGACATTTTTTAATGTATCGCACTTACAGTCTCGGTTTCAAAGAACGCTCTTTTTTCGTTTTATCACGCGCAGTGGAGTTATCAATTGCGCGGTCTTTTGTGACCTATGACCTGAGAGCAAGCGCGCGATTATCGATTAAATGCTTCGTAAGCAAGAGTAGCAGCATCATCGCCTCTGGCACGTTTCCATGCGTTTCGACGCGCGCGGCGGTACGCTGCGTCTATTTTATTTTAAGATTTATATATTGACAAGTTAGGGATTTATGCTTTATTAGGTTGATTTTTGTCGGTTTTCTCGGGATTCATTATATTCGAAGCAATGCAGTTTTTGTTTGTGTTGCATTCTTAGGTAGAGATTAGGTAGAAAACAATTGTGAACTGCCGCTTCGTTGACTGTGAATTTTATAATGCAGTATGGGAGAGCAGATTTTATGCTGAAGGAAAGAGGCTTTTAATTATTTTTTCGATATTTCATTCAACCAAAAATATTAGAAAAACTTTTTTAAAGAATGTTACGGTCATCTTAAGTGATTGAAACATCCGGTGATAAAATCTGCTCGTTGATTAAACATATATGAAAGATGGACTGATTCTTATGAAATTGTTGAAAAATGAGACCATTCCTATAATCTTTTACTGGCTTTATGATTATGCATCATTTGTTTCATCGAAGTGGACGGAGTCTAGTTTGCGAATGCATCAAATGTGAACGGTTGATCTTTGTTCATGTTAGGTTCAGTTTGCTCACTGTTAGTTTAATACGTCGATATCTATCTGTCTTTGCCAAGCGATGAAGGCAGATATAGGACGAGAAGAAAGCGAGCAAGCAGCAACCGAAACCTGAATGTTTGAAGACCAGGATGACGTAATGATTGAAGAGTGCTTTCAATGCTGCGCCTTGGTCTGCCATCCGAGTATGTATGAAGTTCGATGATGTATAATTATGGACGGTCTTACTCACTCTGCCATGTCGTTGACCAGAAATATGAACAACAGCATGAAGCCTTATGTCCACGCAGTCCTGCAGGTGTGCTACGCAGACGGAGGAGCATGGTTGGCCGACGAGTATGGACTAACGCTCAGAGTTTCGAAGAAGGAATCGGCGAAGAAGAACTTAAAGATGGTGACTGACGGGAGACTCAGTGGATGCCGTTGAGTCGAACCATAGAACAATGGATCACGGCAGTGACCAGTGGTCACGAAGACAGTTAGGATGGCCTGGGACCAGCCAGCATGAATGGAGGCAGTGGTAACAAGCGAACAGCGACCGGCGTTGAAGAAGACTACGTCAACTGTGACGCAAGATGAGTCACTTAAAGTTTTACTTAGTAACTTTGGGGCGCGAACGTAAGACTGCATTGTTGGTCTTGGCAGAGTAGTAAATGAAAATGCTGAGTGCGAAAATTAGCTGAATTCAGCTACATTTGAGCACCGTCAAATCGCTCTTCCCAAGGAAAGGCATTCTTACCTCACTTAGGTGAATTTGAATTGCTGTGGACCCATGCATCTTTTACGTATGCCTCACCTTGTTTTGGCACCGTTCAGGCGCAGAGGTGCGCCAATCGTGCAAAGAAGAGGAGCCTTTCGACACTCATTTATTAATGGAGATGCACGTTTTGTAATATGTTCAGCCCCAATTTGCGCCACTTCGATGGCCTGAAGTCTTTGAGATAATGAACTATGCATTGTGATGTGACCGAAAGTGTACAGTAGGAATTATATATGAATCAAAAATACCTGCAGTGGATGGTTGCTTAGGACGCTAAACAGATTTGTACGCGATTCTTTAGGTTTTCTTTGCTCCAGTTGAGCCGTTGAATATCCCATTGAAGAAAAACGAGCAAATTCTTGAAAGAAAGATTATTCCACGACATTGTTTGCTATTATTTAAAAAAAAAAAAAACTAGTGGAATTAAACTTGGTCAAGAGAGGTCTTATTATTTTTCTGTATATAGCGCCGCTGTAGTCGGAGCATAAGAAAAGCGAAAGGCCTCCTGAAAAGACAGTTCGTTTTTACGCAGCCCCGTGACCGATAAATTTGTGGCGCAGTAACATTCATAATATGGGCCAGGATATTTCTGGCTTGAAATTGTAACATTTCAATCCTGATATAGGCTGGAAAAATCACAGTGCGAACAGTTACAAAGTTGAATCTCATACTATTCCGCTTATAACTTGTTGACTAATAGTTCAATTAATAGAAATAGAAACATTCATTTTACATTGCATAGTATGGCGCAAAATTTCTTCAGTGAACCATTGGGTGGGGGATTTATGTGCGCCTTATTTTCTTTTTTCTGCTCTGCGTACATTGCTGGATAGTTGTATACAGGTGTAGCTGTAAAATTCTTCACACCCTATAGCTGTGATGAGGCAGCCTTCCTGATTGATTTATTTTTTTGCCTATACATATTCTGCGTGATAATTTTTGGCATCGAAAAATTAGTGGAGACTTGCTCTGATTGAGCTTCTCTACGGTGTCCTCAAAGCCGCTGAAAAGGAGTCATTGGGCGAAGATGCCAGCTCCTTAGCGGTGACCTGTGGAGATTCCATTTCACCGTTGAAGGGAGACATTGGACGTGACGCCAACTCTTCAACGGTTGCCTATAATGACTCCATTATGCTGTTGAAGACGAGTCATTAAGGCCACGCCATCACTCAACTGAGGGTCAGTGACCCCGTTGAGATGTTGAAAAGGAGTCATTGGGCGGTAATGCCAGCTCCTTAATGATGGCCATTAAATTGTGCTCCACAGGTGTCCTCCTGAGGACTATTCTATTTTGAGGAGGTATGAAGACTTACAGCTGCACACTTCAACATGTGACTCGTGATTCCACTGTGTGAAAAAAAAGAAAATACGGCGCAGGAAAGGGGTTTGAAACCGCAGATGGTTCTGAATTATTGCACTATGAGGTCATTGAGTGATTTCCATAGTCATTCTGGATCCTTCACGGAACAGATGGGTGTATAAATTATAAATGCAAATACAATCTCGACACAAAATATTAATGAGTAGGTAGAAGGAGGCAATTATATTGTTATTAATCACCCTCGAGCTTCGAGTTTGTAGCTGTTCGTATAATGTTTTTTCCAGACTAAATTAGGGGTGAAATGTTGCAATTTCAAGCCCGAAATATTCTCACACATAACATGAATGTTATTGCGCCACAAACTTATCTTGCACGGGGTCGCCTCAATGAGATATTCAATGCTTAGCTAGAGTAAGTTAGAACTGAATATATACAGTACAGATCTGTTTGGCATACCAACAACCACCACTGCAGAGAGTTTTCGTTTCATGTTTCATTCTTATTGTGCATTTTCCTTGCATCACAATGCATATTTCATTTGTCTCTTCCATTCCATGCCATCGTGGTTGTGCAAATTGTGGCGGGCATACTGCAAAACCTGCATCCTATTACTTAATGAGTTTTGAAGAGTTTCTTAGCTTTGCACGATTGGTGACTCCTCAGTGCTTCAGTGGTGTCATCATGGTGAAGTATATGTGAGAGGTGCTGGATGCACCAATAGTTCATATTCACCTAAGCATTTGCAAGAATGCCATTTTCCTCCGGTAAGAGCGATTTAGTGTGCTATGTAGTTGGATTGGGCGAATTTTCACGTTCATCATTCTCTTTACATTGTGCCAAACCTTTTTTTAGGGTCTTTGAGGGGAATGATGGTAAGGAATTTGTTTCTACTTTGAATTTTTTGATATGTCTAAGTGATGGAGGGGATTAAAATTTCATGATTCTTGTTTTATTTCGAGTGCTTGAAATTTTTGTTTAGATCTGAGCGATATAAACATAAGAAGCTTTTCAAGTTTGAAAACCTTTTAGTGTTTTTATGAGCAGGAAACAGTTTGAAGCTTCGATTTTCGTTTTGTGAGGAAAACTTATTGGTTTGATGCTAACGTAGCCTCTCAACGGTACAAAACATCTGAGTTCAAGTACTATAAGGTACGAAAATTTGGCATGGCTTCATGGTTTGCAGCTTAGTTGATTATGGTGCAAAATTGCGCTTTTATCGCGAATCGTGCTCTGTTTTTCCAGTGATGTATCGAGTGTTTCTGGTTCGCCGCAGCTTATGTCGATGAGTAATGGATAAGGTGATCGCCGAACCGTTTAAATTTTTTTAACGGATCGACATCTCAATTCTGTGCAATCAGAGGTTAGCACTTGCTGCTTTTATCATTATCGAGCTTTCGATGATCATCGTGGAAGGTTTCATTCTATTCCATATGTGCTCTTATTTCTTGCATCAGAAGGCGAGATTGGGGTGAAAAATGGAAGGGCATATTTATAAGAGTTGAAACGTGGATGCCGTTTATGCTTCATGAGATACATTCCAGTAGACTTTGATTCTCACTAAAAATTTCCATCACCAAATTTTTGAGGGCGCATAGTCAAGCGGTGTCTGTAATTTTTTCTGAAATTTTTTCGAAAGCTTATAGTCGACGAAAAATTTTAGATATCCTCCTTTATTATGTGAAAGTGGGTCGCGAGTATGCGGGTATCGTGCTTGAAGTGATTGCGGGCGTTCAAAGAAGGAAGTAAGACGATTTATGGCGATCCTCATTTTTATGGGAAGCTATTGCCAGAGCTTTACGCTGGTCTGTTTATGTCTTTCTTTGACAAAGTGTTTCATATCTGTAATTTGAAGTGAGAGAAGAGTAGCGGACATTGAAAAAAATTTGCAGAGTTTAGTCCTGGCAATATTTTATTAGTCAGGAACTTTTTGTTTTAGCTGTAAGCGAATGCTATTCTCTGTCACTCAATTATTTCGTAAATTTTCATATTAGGCGAGGAAGCTTCTCATTAGCAAAGCGAGTTGTGGGACTGAAAGTTTTTCTAAGTGCGGTTCTATTCCCTTGGAACCACAAGTTTACAGCTTCATTCGTATTAAATTCTAAATTTCGAGTTCACTTTTATTTGGTGATCACTTGATTGAAAGTTCATTCTTTATATCGAATTTGAATGGGAGAAAAAATGTAGAAAAAAGCGTAGAAGTAGAGATTTAGTTTTTAGCTCATTTATTTCGTTATTATTTGAAAGTGATGTTCAAGGACGGATCGCTGTTTTATGCTAAGGGGTGGACTCAGAGCAGCCCATAGTTTCGACTTCACTTCTAGTTCCTCAAAATATACAAAATTTCTTTCTATCTGGAATATAAAAAGAAATATTCCACATAACTTCAGAACAACGAATTCTCTAATGATCGCAGTGACGAAACACCTAAAGGAGGAAGCAATGGTGAGAAAGCGGTGGAATATGACGAATCGAACGGACTTCGATGGAAAGAGGTTTGATCTTATTTAGTGCTATAAAGAGTTTATTGACTGCTTCTTTTTGCTCTTAACTGAGAATGTAAGTTTTACATATAAAGTCGCATATGAAATTTAAACAAGGTTAGAGACTCCGGTAAAGAGTTGATAACATACTTTATCAAAACGATGAACGTTTTTGGTGACATATTTGATTAAATAACGCATATTTGCAGTTAGCGGATGCTCATAAAATGTTTTTTTAGGTTGAAGTCTTTTTTCGACTACCTTTCCCGTAAAAAATTTACCTTTTATGCGATGAGCAGAGTTGAATAGAGGAGGGAGTTAAGAGAGGTTGAATTTGAATCGTGTTCCTTGATCTGTGAACTTTTGCAATTTTGTAGTTGTCTTTCTTACGACAATGCTAAATATGTAGCAGTTATACCAGTTAAGTGTGGCAAGCATATTGTTGATATTTCACCTACTTTTTTTCGCTTATCACAGAGTAAACCTAAGTGAGAGACGGCTCTTGTAGTTTCGATTCTGTTATTTTGATTAGCAGTTGGCACAATTTGTGAAAGCCTTGTTTATTTCTATATTTAGATCAGCTAGTGTGATTGTAGTGTGTGAACAGTATGAAAATTGTGCAGCCATTGCAAATACCATTTCAGACCTTTCGGTTACAGTGCACTTCACATTGATCGTTAAATGGTAAATGGTTGCCCTTATCGGCTGCAGGAAATGAGCTTGTTTTCTTCGTTTGAGTGCTGAACATAATTCAAACGTAATATTTTTTGGTTCACCGATTGTCACTAAGTTTATCTTGAAGAAGTTATTTCGGTTATATTAACTGTTTGAGTTGAGACATTTCAAATGATTTGTGTTGTGGTGGATAACATTTCCACCACTTAATGACTTTATTTTACTGCAGGTGCCAAACGCATCGTTACTGGGCAGGTTTGGTTGCTGAACATACGTCATTAGCGGAGGTAAGAATTTATAAATTCTTCTAAAATATCTCACCCTGTATACAAGGGAAAGTTATCCGTCGTTCGGGATAGAAGAGTTGAAGAAAATCATTCTAAATGATGATGAAAAAGTGTCTTTAGATTTTTTCTATAGCAGTGAGATGATGTGAAAACAACTTTCTTGAACTACATTTTTCATAGAAAGCTGTACTTTTCCACATTTTATTTTCCATTCAATCTGGAAAGCAGTACGTAGCATACCTTTATGTATTTATTGCGGAAATTTGGATGTTGCAGATTAAGCAGTGTAGTCAGTCTGAGGTTGGCTGAACCTAACCGACTCTATAGGGTGAAATGAACTAGGATTTGCTTGTAGCGAATTAACATCCCATAAACTGCGGAAGAATTGTCATTCGCACATCCGTAAATTTTTCCACGTTTATTGAATGCTTTCCTTTGCTTTTCGAAGCATCTCATCGTGCGACGTTGTTGTTCAATGCGCTCGCAAGTGCTTTCCGTGTGGTATTCATCGAGTGTTTTCAGGATAACAGGAGTACGGACTAGGTGTTTCCACGATGAAATCAAGCGAAAGAAGCGGCTAGGACGGTGTTGCCGAAGCGCTATGTGGATAGAAGAGTCTAGAATATACAGAGAATGAAGTGTGATAGCTTTGTGATTTGTATTGATGTATTTTGTATTTTCTCTGAGACCTACGTTTTCGCATTTTGTGGTTCTCTGTTATCTTATTGATGGTTGTTGTTTTTGCTGTGCATGTGTTGTGTCATTTCTGTTGCAATTGCTGTTATGCCTTGTGTTTCGCCACTCTCGGTATTTTAATTGGGGATTTCACTAATGACTTTTGCGGGGCTAATTCCAAGTCCGAATAGATGAACCGAGAGTGGCGCCGGTTAAGGATTCGCCTAAGTCGTGCTCGCACTGAATGAGGCCAGTTGAAACAACTGGCCCCGCAGTCGTGTCTGGCGAACAGAGGGATCTGCGTCGGTCCTTTAAAGATCGGAAAGGCGCGTCTTACGGTCTGCGGATTGGTGAGAATTGGTGCCGTAGGGAGTTATGTAGCTTGCGTGTCTGAAATCAGTTTGTCGGTGGTCTCCGTCAGCCGGGTGGATAGCAGTAGTACGGACTAGGTACTAGCAATAATGAAATCAAGCGAAAAAGGCGGCTAGGATCGTATTGTCGAAGCGCTATCTGGATAGACGAGTCTAAGTGATGATAGTTTTGTGATTTGTATTGATGTATTTTGTATTTTCTGTGAGACCTACGTTTTCGCATTTTGTGGTTCTCTGTTATGTTATTGATGGTTGTTGTTTTTGCTGTGCATGTTGTTGTTTCATTTCTGTTGCAATTGCTGTTATGCCTTGTGTTTCGCCACTCTCGGTATTTTAATTGGGGATTTCACTAACGACTTTTCGGGGGCTGATTCCAAGTCCGAGTAGATGAACCGAGAGTGGCGCCGGTTAAAGATTTGCCTACGTCGTGCTCACACTGAATGAGGCCAGTTGAAACAACAGGCCGCGGTCGTGTCCAGCGAATAATGGGATCTGCGTCGGTCCTTCAAAGACCGCACAGGCGTGTCTTGCGGTCTATGGGTTGGTGAGGATTGCGGCCGTAGAGAGTTTTGTAGCTTGCGCATCTGAAATCAGTTTGTTGGTGGTCTCCGTGAGCCGGGTAGACTGAAATGGTTTCTTCCGGCTGACGTAGGCTGCATTTTTTGCCGTTTCTTGAGGCAGTGTGGGGAGCTGTAACGTTTGGGCGTTGAGTATGATCCGATAGTTGCGGCTGTTTTTTGGCAGCGAAGGTACCGGGCGCAGTGGGGTGTTTGGTATAGCTTGGGCTGTGGTGCTCGAATTTGATTTCTGAGGTGGTTGGGAGAGATTTCATATGTTGCGCGCGTTTGACCTACTAGCGAACCGTTTTGACGACGTTCATGAGCTGATACGGTGTGCTTGTGTGTGCATTGATGGTGTCTGGCTCCGTGTCCGGTGAACAGGGTAGTCCGCGTCGGTCCTATAAAGAGCGTATAGGTGTGTCTGGTGCTCTACGGGTTGTTGAGGGTTGCGGCTGCAGGTGGTTATGTACTCCCGTATCGCAGATCAATTGGTCGGTGACGTGTGTCAGGTGGGTAGATCTGTAATCGGATTTCTTCCGGTTAACGTAGGCTGCAGTTTTAGCCATTCGTTGAAGCAGTGTGGGGAGCTGTACGTTTAGGTCTTGAATATGGTCGGGCAGCTGCCGCTACCTTCTGGCTGCGAAGTAGCCCGATGCGGTGGGGTCGTTGGTGTATCCTGAGCCGTGGCCCTCGAATTTCATTTCTGGAGTGGTCTGGAGATCGGCGGTTTCATGCTTGGCGCGCGTTTGATCTACCATCGATCAAACGCTTTCGTGGTGTTCATGGGCTTGTACGATGTGTCTGTCTGTGCGTTGACCGTGTTTGGCGCAGTGTCCAGTGAACGGGGAGTCTGCGTCGGTCCTTTGAAGATCGCGGGGTGTGTCTGGCCTTCTACCGATTGCTGAGGGTTGCAGCCGCAGGGGATTTTGTAGCTTGTGTATCTCAAATCAGCTTGTCGGACAGTCTGCGTCAGCCGGCTAGATCTGTAATCTGATTTGTTCCGGGTAACGTATGCTGCATTTTTTGCCGTTTGTTGAGGCAGTGTGGGAAGCTGCAACGTTCGGGCGTTGAGTATGATCCGATGGTTGCCGCTGTTTTCTGGCCGCGAAGGTGCCGGATGCAGTGGGGTCTTTGCTATAGCTCGAGTGGTAGCACTGGTGCATGATTTCTGAAGTAGTTCGGAGATCATCCATTTCATATGTGGCGCGCATTTGATCTACCTGCGAAACGTTTTGGTGGCGTTCACGGGCAAGTACGGTGTGTCTCTCTGCGCGTTGGTGGTGCCTAGAGGGACTCGTTGGTTGGATGTGGTAGCTTTTTAGACCGACACGCAGAGTCCTCGAAGGTTACCGAGAGGTGGAGGAGTTCAGTGAAGTTTTGATTTACAGGTGGATAGTCTTTTAGTTTTGTTCAGTAGTGGTATCTTTGCTTTTTAGGTTGCGAAGAGGTGTCTTCGATATTGAACAAAGTCATCCTTCGGGACAACAAAGACGAAAAAACGGGACAAGGGAATGGAGTAGTATTCCACAATTCAACCCACGATGACCATTGCCGTGAATTTGAGCTCTTTCAAAAATTGGTGTATGTTATAATATGCTATGTATCAGTTACTTAAGTTTAAGGTTCGGGAGTTAATGCACTCTTCAGTTGGTAATGTTTTTGTGTGAATTAACTCGAAAATGGCTCTCAAATTGAGGGTCCACATGGAACAACTGGAGTATTCGATCTCAGTGGCTTTTGAATTTTTTTTTGTAAGTTGTCGGTGAAGTTTATATCTAAAGAACATCTCGTTGTGGGTCGAATTGTGGACCCTCAGAGGAAGTCTTAAGGAACCCTCAGGAAGATGCATGTGTACGGTAGATGCTTCCAGGCCAGGAAAGAGCATGAAATATTGCTATGAACTTCGTTCTATTAGCGCTACCCATTACCAGTTTTACGCTTGAACAAATCCGTTTTCCATAAAAATCGTTGATGCTATAATCTTCAACTGTCATATCTTCTCGGTTCATTTCAATTGGATATGCAATGTGGTTGGCGAACATTTCCCATGGATTTATGTAATTTTTTTTTCTCAGCACCGACATGAAATCGGATGGAATTTGGCGCGAAAGCGTTGACACGTTGACATTTTAAACGTTGACCCTCATATCGTATCTACGACAGGTGTGTTCTTGTAGGCGATCATTTAGGGCGGTATTTTAAAGTTGGATTTCATTAATAGACGCTTTAAATTCAATATATTTATAGGTAGTTGAGATCTAAAATGGCAAATCGTTTCGTTATGCACTATGAGTGAAAATGCTTTTTTAATGACAAACCCTTTGAAAAAATCCTTTTGCCTCACTAAATTATTTTAACCCTTTTTGTTGTTAAATCCTCATTCCCCGTATTATACGTTTACGAAATGCATTTTTTAATATGGTTTTTATTTTATAAAGAAATAAAAAAGTAATAAAATCGATATTTTTATAATAAAGAAGTAATAAAAAAGGAACAATTTAAACAAAAATATTTTCAATTGTTATATCTGAATATGAATTGCAGTTATCTTATATGATCTCTATTAAGAATTTTTGTTATTTATTATTGATCATTCAAATAAATTAATGGCAATGAAAATTGCAATGAAAATATTCTTGAGGATTTCAGAAAGCTCATAATATATGGCAACGGGATTATCAAATATATTTGAATTTGTAATTTTAAAAATTGTTTGACTATTGAGACGCTTATATTAACATTAAAATTATAATAAGATCTGTTGGGATTTTCTATTCTTTGCCGCATATTCGAAGATACTTATAATTCATAGAAAGATGCATTATGCTTAAAGCATTGTGCGTAACGCATGAATCATCCAAACAATTCAGCACAACCCAATTTGCTTCCAATACTCTCCAATAAAACAACGAAAATGTGAATGATATTGTTGTATATGAATTGGTGATGTGAAATAAACAACGCTTATATGCAAAAACAATATATGGATGGAAGAGGTGCAGATAAACAACGGAAACAAAGCGTCATCTTTGTGGGTATTTCGACGATCAGACAAAGTGAGAAAGAAAATAGTGTATAGAATTAGGGATAGGTTATCGTAAGCGAACCAAAAATAGGTTGGCTATACGCTTACGAGGCAGCCGTCTATGGTAGATTTTGAGGGATCTGAGATACACATCGCCAGGGTGTTACGTATCAGCTTATGTTGTCGATGGTGTTTCGCCATACGAATGGTATCTTTTCAGGAAAATTGGGTAAGGAATTCGATAGGGTGGAAATTAGATAAGAGTGCGATGTATTTCCTTATGGATTAGTCTTCCCCATGCACCTTCAAACTCAGCGATTTGACCCCTTCGTGAGAAAATTCTCACCTATGAGAATATGAACACCTTAAGATTGTATCGAAAAGCGGAAGTACTTGCTCGTCATAGTGCAAATGTTGATCAACGCTTCGAACATCCTGACATGACTCACTTAATACGTCAATAAAACTGCTTGAAATACTTCCTTGCATAGAGGCAGAAATATCAAAGGCATTTTTGGGGCGAAAGAGGCAGAGACATGGGCGGAAGAAGTAAACGCTGTGATGGATTTAGGGCTCGCCAGAGGGCGCATAGGTCGAGAAGGTTGGCAAGTTTGCTTTTTTCTGACATCTTTGCGGTTTAATATTCTTAATTCTTTCCTGGACCAATTTTACAACCATATTTATATTTATCGTCTCCGAATTTGTTTTCGTCAATAAGTTGTTCGATGCCGAATAAACTATCGTTTCTCTTTGCAAATATAGATATGAAATATTAATCAAACTCAGTATATTCATTTAAAGAATACTTTCCAAGCACCATTCCACCTTACTCATTATTAGTATATATTAACGAACCAGAGGTTTTATAAATGGAAATAGAAATGAAAAATTTAGAACTAATTTTGCGCACGAACAAGGGATATTTGGGGCCTATTTCACCTCCTCTACTTCCTCATCCCAGCTAAAGATACCTCATAAGCACTGGACGGGATGAAAATCACCAATAATTCAAGAACCCTCTTTCTCTGTTGTCGTTTCGCTCACTTGAATCAATCCGAAGTCCCATCTTCCATTAACGTCTGAAAGATTATTCCGCATTAATAATCTTTGTATATTTTATTTGAAAGCTGCATGCAATAATAATTAATTTATTTATTCACTAAAGGCGGAATGATTTTAATAACCTCAGCGAATTTTAGATTCCCTAAATTCTAAATGAATTGCTTCCGATTGAGATTTTCAAAATGAGCCACCTTTATCTGCTCGTCACAATGTATACGACTCGTTCTGATCGACGGCTAGCATAAAAAGTAGCATCATCATTTGCTTATCGGAAATTTGTCTAGATTCCCATCGGAAACACATAGATAACTGTTCCGCTTCAATGAAAGTTTTGAGGATTTTGCACTATTTTAGCGACTTGCTTATTTCCAAACTCGTCCTCCAGGATTCTAGCTGCCAAGAACGTGAAACTTTCGATTGCTACTGCTTTTCTTATAATTGAAATATTGCAGCCTTATTGCTTTATATGAAATACGTTTATTCAGTATGCTTCTTTTCTTTTTATATACGTAATAAACAAGTTTTTTGCTAATATTTATTCTGTATCTTTACTCTCTCTTAGCGATTCAACATGTTGCATCGTATCGTCTTCGGCTCGCACCTGAAAAAAAAAAGGCGAATTTATTTGTTAAGCTTCTCAAATTGGTAGGATTAAGTTGGAAAATCTATTCAATTACTTCAAGCTTTCAAAAATATTTTCTCTTATACTGTTGTGGAATTTTATAATATTTACGTTCCTAATATTTAACTATTTTCTCATTTATAATTACATCTATAATTAATTTCTTTACTGCAAATATACTCTAGGAAAGTGCCATTTTAAAAGGACAACATCACACAGTTTTACAGTGATAGCTTCATTTTTATAATAAAGTTTTCTACTTATTTGAAAAAGATTTTATATCCTCAAAAAATTTTTAGAAAATACAAAAAAAGTGCTTTGCATTTATTTTCACTTCATTTTTTTCCGATGCTATACATCAAAGGTATTCTTATTAATTTCCCATACGATTCTCTTCATTATGGCTATAAGCGGCAATTTTCGAAACAGTTGAACTACTAAAGCTTTTGCACCCTCAAAATATTCGCCAAGATATTTGAAATGTCAACGAAGTACCCCTTTCCCAACTTCTATTCGTAAAAAACAGAATAAATAAATAATTCCCAAGCAATTGTAATGCAACACGTATAACAGTTATCGGTATTTGTCGATACGAAAGCAATAACCAGACGATCGTTTAGATTCTTGAAAAGATGCTTGGTTGAATTGAAATCTGTAGCTCGAATCTTCTCATTCAATTTTGGTTCGATAAATTGATGGCGATAATTTAAAAAAAAAAAAAAAAAAACTACGATGACGGAAACGAATCAAAAGCATTGATTTGTCTTTCTACTTCTTTATTTCATTCTAATCTATAAACGAGATATGGGATTAGATCATTCTCTGTTCTATAAACTTATGCTATATATCATTTTAAAATTAAACTATTCAGAGTTTTATAGTGATTTATTAGTTTAAGAAATCAAAAACTATCGAATAATTATTTATAATTTACTTCAGTTGTTTGTGATTTTTGTGTACGAGCATCGCTGAGTGGCTGAGGTATTGGCTGAATAGTAACACTTGCGGTTTCTTCATTTTCATTTCTCGATTTTTCATTGTTTATGAACGATTTTTGTTGTTGCACTGAAAATTTATGGTATTTTTGGTGGCTCAATTATACATATAATCTACTTCCTTTTTTTTTGAAATGTAAACACAATGATATAAAGCAAGTTTTGCATTGAAAATGAATCATTCAAAAATTAGAAAATAATCGATACTTTTTTCGTTGCATTTTTTCTTCAATATTTTTGTGAAAATTTTATTAAAGACTTTTAATTGATATAGATAGAGAGTAAAATTTTTCAGATTGCATAGGTAAAGAGAGATATATTGGCAAAAATTATTTGTTAAGAAATAAACTTTGCATTGAAAAAAAATTAGATGATAAAAATGAAAATAAATGATCTTAATTTATTAGCACTAGAATTGATAGTTCTGTAATTTCAATTTCAAGAATTTGCAAACAAAAAAATTTTTTTTAATATTTAGGTTTTAGAGCGAAATGATAACTGATAAAATAAAATAATAACTGATAAAATATTTGCAATTAACCTTTTTTTGTCGTTAATAAAGAAGTTTTTGCAATAGTCGATTGATGTGGTTCGGTTCCGTTAACGCTAAGTTTAAATGAATCTTCGGTTTTTTTCGGTGAATTTATTTTCGATGTTCTGTTGGTGATACATCTCGATGAACTCATCGTTTTCCATTTAAGAGCATCTTCATCACCGTAATCATTGAGATAGGATCTTGTACGATTCACTATATCATTTTTAATATTCGTATTCACTGGCTCTTTCTTTGATTTTGTTCTTCTTTCGATTTTCGCATTTGTTGCACTATTTTCATTTATATCTAAATTATTTATTCAATTTAAATATTTTTTTATTAAATTTAAAAATATTGAAAAGTATTTTACTCTCTTCGTTTAAATAGTAAAGAATATATAATACAGTGATGCACATAATGCAATAATAGATTTTTTCGATTTTTATGCTGATAACGTAATATTTTCTATCATTCCGATATCGTTTTAGTTGGTCTAATTGATAGCGTCCATTCTGATTATAAAAAACACTAAAAAGGGTACTTATAAGGCTACCTATATACCTGTAAGGTTTACCTAAGTACCTCGGATAAATTTGGTTCTAAGATGCTAGATATAGGATATAACGTATAAAAAAAGTACTTATGAAAGTTCCATTTTTTCGTGTGATTTGCTTTTGTTCTGAATGAGGTACACTGCGAGCAGATGATATTGCACTGCGTGATAGAGTTGATTGCTTTGGTGTAGTTGGTTCACTCATTTTGCCAAAATTCTGTAAAATTTATTATAGATTATTATATTATAGATTATAGATAATTATTATAGTAAGATTATAGTCTCGATTATATATGTATATAGAGCATAAAATTTTTCTTTAATTCCCAAAGAATAACGTATAATGGAATAAGTCTATTCGGTATATAATGAATGGTATTTTAGATGTTCACTCATCCATTTATATGCAATCATTTGCACTCAATTATGACAGCTAGCTTATAGGAGCGGTTGTCATATTCTATACTATATTTTTTGTAATATTTAAATGCAAGTGCCTATCATCTTGTCGCTGAAAAAAACAAGAATGATATAGGCGACGGTTTTTTAAGAGGGATGTGGAATATGGCGGAATATCGCGAAAAGAAGGGGAAGGTCTCACGATGTGCTCCAGGAAGATAAGTGAGGGAAATCGAACCGAGGATTCCCGCTGCTGATTCCCTGGTCAAACCAACCGCAATTTCCAAACTATTTCAATAGATTTGAGTTACGTTTATGAATGATGATGTTTGAAAAATATGTTCGTCTTGAATAAATTCTATGTTGAGCTAATTAAATATTTCTTATAATTGCACTCAATGATCGACACGTTTTGATAGAGCTAATTATTACTAAATTATAAAGCGCAAAAACTATTTCAAACCATTGTTGGAGTTTTTGCATCATGAAGAATCGACGTAGAAACGATTGCCGATCGCCGTTTTCGTTCACTCTTCGATTTACATGACGTCACCACAAATAATGTGGTAAAAATCCAAAAAATATAAATAAAGTTTATAGGAAATAAACTCGAAAATATTTGCAGCATCGTTGACGACTACTCCCGAATACCACTTTCGTATGAAATGATTATGCTAAAGTATCGATGCAATTATCGCTCTGTTTTTTTTCATTCAAATTTCTTGCCAATGAGCTGATATTCAAATTTCAATAAGCATTAATGAGGCGGCATCGACCAGTTACATCGTCAGACTTTTGCAAGTTGCACCTCGCATCAACCGACCGAACTATCATTTTAAAACTGGATTTATGAACCTTGGGATTTGTAGATTTTTTAGTTTTCCAGCACGAAAGATGGAACATGTAATCCAAACAAGGATCTTTTCATAAGTTTTTTTTTTGCAGTGGCGGGCAGCTTTTAACTGAGAACGAAATTTTTTAGTTTTTCATACGATTTACATGTACAGGAGGACGAAGGTTTTAGAATATTGCTGCAGGCGATAAGAAGTATCTAAATGTCGTCAAGAAGTGAGATAGGTAGTTTTGAAGTGCCTTGTTCTGATCGAGCAGAAACATATATAATCGGCAAAGGACGGAGAATCAAGGGGGAAACATAAGTATGAACGACCCCATCTAAGGGAAACTAGTGCAGCCAAGTGTGCATGCGCTTCCACGAAAGAACTGGCATTTTCAAAAAAAGTATCATTTTGTAAGCACTCCTCAACTGCTTCTGATTTTCACAGCTCGAATGCGGACGATGGAAATCGAAGCTTGACCCAACAACCTTCACATAAGGATTCTTCTTTAATTTCCCATCTCAAACGCATAGTCTCGAGGAAATTTTTTTTTCGTTTTCCCAAATATGGATTTGCTGTTTTCCTAAATGAATTTGTTAGCCCTCCCCAAAAAAAAGATAATTGATGTTTACTTTTTCATTCGTTTATTGAAATGGAATGTTTAAAAAAGTGCATAAATTTTTACTGCCTCATTCATGCGAAAATATAATATTTTATTCATTCATATCGCAAAAATTTTCAATTCATTTCATTTATATAAATTCAAAAATATTAAACTTTACAAAATTATTACATATGAGTTATTTATTTACAATGAGTAAAATTTTTTTTTTACAACAAATATAGCAAATGCAAATATATTACATGAAATCATTTGGGACCGTAATTCGTGTCGACAATTTCTTGCTCGTCCATATTTTAATACGTCCATCAGTGTTTCCAACCGAAACAAGTATCTCGCCATCTAATGGACTTAAAGCGACCGCACTTGCTGCTCCATTATGTTGTAGTCGACCAACGATACATCTATATTCTCGTGACCAAACTCGACCACCATCCAACGAAGCACTTCAAATAATTTCTTTTAGAAGAATTGAAATTTTCGATAGATTTTGTTTCATGCTTTAAGTGAGTATTGCGAAATCCGATCAACGAAAGAGATGATTCCCATATGTAGTTTATGTGGGAATTAAATGACTAGGAAAAGTGCCTCATGACGGCATGAAAAGAAAATAACATAAAAACCTGTGGTCTGTATTATCCCTTATGGGCAAACGGATAACAATGGGGATAGGTGAGAATGATATAAGCAAAAGCTATAAATATTCCACCAACCTGGTCACGTAATGTCCTCCAATCGAACAAGGAAAACGATCGGTCGCATTTGCAAAATGGCCAAAATATGATTTTTCAAATGTCATCGATGATAAATTAATCACTCGGATTTCAGCCTAGAGTCAAATGAAACATTATCTCAGGAAATAATCCACACTGCTAAGCACAATTAACCATAAACAAAACTTCACTACTATATAAAGAAGACATTATGGGTAAAAGGAGGATTACATTAGTATAATATTCTTAAATATTTTGTTTGCCGACTAGAACATCGTCACAAGAGACCTAAAGTAACTCAATTTTATTCACATATCCCGGTACAAAATTAGCTTTATGCACTAATCTGTTTCTGCCCATTAAACTCTACTCTGTGCCGTAAGTTATGCATATTAAACTCAACTTTTCCGATCAGCAAGCTGGAAGATACCAAATAAATAAACAAGCCAAGACAAGCATACATATATACAGACATGACAATCATAATTTAGCTTGCAAAAACTCTCAAGAATCTTAGTAAAAAAATAATTTCATTTGATAATCATTTGATAAAAAATAACGTTTGATAATCACCTTTTAGAAAAGCGTTTTGAACTCGAACTGTTATATACTTGTTCAGTTGCCTGAAATTTATAAAAAAATACATGAAGAGGAAATTTTTGAGTGAGAAAAATGAATTTTGAAGCTCTAATACCGTATTAGAAAATCTGAATTCTTATGATGGGCGTCGTATGCATATCCTTATTCTGCAATAACCGATCGGGGTGAGGGGTGGGGGGATATGGCATCGCGATACGCTTAAGAAAATTTCCTCAATATTAGAAACATTTGCACATTATAGAGATTTCCTCTATGCGACCATTGACTTTCCGATTCATTTGAATCGGAAAGTTAGTTAATATTGATGGATTAACTCTCGAATAAATACCTTTAATTTGGTGTCAAGAGGTAATTTATGATCACGAATAAATAACGGCCTCCATAGTGAATCATCCTCACCCACGCGTTTCCAATGATAATTAACATTGCCCATTCGTGCTAATTCCTTCGCGTTCAAATACGACATTATTAAAATTAGCAATTCGAAAGGAAGTTCCCCCCCTTCCTTCGTTCATCGTCGCCTGCAGTTTTGTTACCTTTATAAATTTGGCACACAAATCTCCAAAACTCCGTCTACCGAAGTTAACGAACAGGCCAAGGCCAGATGAACTTCAAAGAAGAAGTTGAAAGTGCCCGAGGGTGTTTCAAATGGAGTCCAGGCCAAAGGTTAAAAATCAGAAGTGATTCGGACCATCCATATACCCCAGATGAATTGAAATAAGCGCATTGTTTCATGATGCAGAAGGTGAAATTTGCCGACATCCTGACATAAGGAAGGTGGACCTCACTTCATGGATAGAGCCCAAGGGCAAATAATACTGCACGAGACAGGGAATAAGTATGGGAAATAGAGAGCTGCGCATAGAAAAATGATAAATTTTATAAATGTAAAACGCCAAGCAATGAAACGTTCGAAGGATAGGCTTGATAACCTCCTTAAAGAGATATGAGTTAGGGGCAGTTACATGACCCCACCCCTTGTCGTATCAACAGATTCCATAGTACGACAAGCCGATATGGAAGAACTGTTTGCAAGTAACTCATAGTATAACAACTTGTCCGGAAATGTTGTTTGCGAGTTCAGCATCACATCTTATTTTCAAGTCGTTATCTTCGTCTGTATTACGGCAGGGTAGTGGAAAGTGCAGAAATAAACTGTTAGATTGAAAGCTATCACAAATTTCATAAATAATTTTATACGCAAGCATCAAATCATTCAAAATCCCCCTTATGGATCGACGCTGCGAAACAGATAATTGGAATCTCTCCCCCAGAATGACGTCATAATTCATCTTTTATTTTATTAAACTTGCAGAATATGCCCAAAAAAGTAACAAACAATGCAATAGTATGTTTACTTAAAATGTTGAATGCAATATTTTATGTTTACTTAAAACTATAAGTTACCTATTGGAAGCATGCCAGATTTAAAGAAAATGGTGTTTTTTTAGAATTCCTTCAGACCAACCAGCTGACTAGTATTCAAAACATCGACAAGACAACTTTTATGCGCTTTTACTTGCATAGGTTGATGTTGAAATAATTTTCTCGATGAAACATTTGTTTCATGACTGGCTGAATCACCGCACTTGGAAATGTGCTCAGGAAAATCTTACAGTATCTTCGGATGTGATGAGTGAATCGGAAATTGGGCTCCATTACGATGAGAATGCGTCGGAAGTATGAAATTATTTGAGACAAATTTCTTAATTCTAGCTCTTATATAATATGTCGGAACAAAATCACTAAACAAATCAAAAATATATCCGCAAAGAAACAATAGTTAAACAGTGTGACCTTGAAAAAATTTTAAAAAACACCATAAAATTAACGAAGATTTGCATAAAGTTCGCAACAGGAATTAAAACAACTATTGGTTGTTTTAATTTGCATAAAGCTTCATAGGCAATACTCATCGATTCATCCTTTTAATTCTTAGCTCCAGCTGGTTGGAAATATCAGCAAAGGAGAAAATATCTTAGCTGAAAAGCGTCATTCCAAAAACACATTGAGATAAACCGAAAATAAATGAAAACTCATAGTTTCTATCATCGAATTCATTACAGTGTGTTCACTGAGACTCAGAGAAAATCGATCGAAAAGCGTAAACATCAACCAACAACTGCCGACTTATAGCGCTGAGCTGACTGACGGCTGTCAGCTCATTGTTGCTCCTCACGAACCCTGCCAACTATTGCATTCTGCAAAAACATGTGCAAGTTTATTAGAATCTTATCGCTATAGAATCCTTCGTTATAAGATGAATACATATTTGTGTGTCGATGGTTATGTGTATAAGATCAAAACTTTCTGATCTTTATTAGCTTCATATTTCTGAATATCATAGAAGAAAAGGATTTCTGACTAGACTGCTGGCCTAAGCAATGATGGGCGCTTTATCGAATTCACGACCGCATGGTGATATGGCATACAGAGAGGAGGTAGGGGGAGGCGAGATAAACGGATATGTGAGGGATGAATTTATAAATAGCGCTAATCATATAAGCGAAAAAAAATAATTCCTGAAAATCAGTACATTTTGGGAGAGATGCACGAATCGAGGATTTTAACGGATATCTAAGAAACTACGAAAAGCAAAAATATGTAAAACAACGCATACACGTTTTTTGCATTTATTCGATTAAAATTTAAAATATATTCAAAAAATATTTCAATTAAGATAAATTATGTATTCGTTGCAACAGATGGTGCAGCATATGCATGGGAATATTTAATACGCAAAATTCATAGCCTTCAACGTTTGTAACTTATCGAAAATTGATGAAATAGGAGGTAAATCATGCTGCAGCACCATCACAGATTGTTGCGGCAGTGGTCGACCAACCTTACAATTAGCAAACATAAAGACATTTTTTAATGTATCGCACTTACAGTCTCGGTTTCAAAGAACGCTCTTTTTTCGTTTTATCACGCGCAGTGGAGTTATCAATTGCGCGGTCTTTTGTGACCTATGACCTGAGAGCAAGCGCGCGATTATCGATTAAATGCTTCGTAAGCAAGAGTAGCAGCATCATCGCCTCTGGCACGTTTCCATGCGTTTCGACGCGCGCGGCGGTACGCTGCGTCTATTTTATTTTAAGATTTATATATTGACAAGTTAGGGATTTATGCTTTATTAGGTTGATTTTTGTCGGTTTTCTCGGGATTCATTATATTCGAAGCAATGCAGTTTTTGTTTGTGTTGCATTCTTAGGTAGAGATTAGGTAGAAAACAATTGTGAACTGCCGCTTCGTTGACTGTGAATTTTATAATGCAGTATGGGAGAGCAGATTTTATGCTGAAGGAAAGAGGCTTTTAATTATTTTTTCGATATTTCATTCAACCAAAAATATTAGAAAAACTTTTTTAAAGAATGTTACGGTCATCTTAAGTGATTGAAACATCCGGTGATAAAATCTGCTCGTTGATTAAACATATATGAAAGATGGACTGATTCTTATGAAATTGTTGAAAAATGAGACCATTCCTATAATCTTTTACTGGCTTTATGATTATGCATCATTTGTTTCATCGAAGTGGACGGAGTCTAGTTTGCGAATGCATCAAATGTGAACGGTTGATCTTTGTTCATGTTAGGTTCAGTTTGCTCACTGTTAGTTTAATACGTCGATATCTATCTGTCTTTGCCAAGCGATGAAGGCAGATATAGGACGAGAAGAAAGCGAGCAAGCAGCAACCGAAACCTGAATGTTTGAAGACCAGGATGACGTAATGATTGAAGAGTGCTTTCAATGCTGCGCCTTGGTCTGCCATCCGAGTATGTATGAAGTTCGATGATGTATAATTATGGACGGTCTTACTCACTCTGCCATGTCGTTGACCAGAAATATGAACAACAGCATGAAGCCTTATGTCCACGCAGTCCTGCAGGTGTGCTACGCAGACGGAGGAGCATGGTTGGCCGACGAGTATGGACTAACGCTCAGAGTTTCGAAGAAGGAATCGGCGAAGAAGAACTTAAAGATGGTGACTGACGGGAGACTCAGTGGATGCCGTTGAGTCGAACCATAGAACAATGGATCACGGCAGTGACCAGTGGTCACGAAGACAGTTAGGATGGCCTGGGACCAGCCAGCATGAATGGAGGCAGTGGTAACAAGCGAACAGCGACCGGCGTTGAAGAAGACTACGTCAACTGTGACGCAAGATGAGTCACTTAAAGTTTTACTTAGTAACTTTGGGGCGCGAACGTAAGACTGCATTGTTGGTCTTGGCAGAGTAGTAAATGAAAATGCTGAGTGCGAAAATTAGCTGAATTCAGCTACATTTGAGCACCGTCAAATCGCTCTTCCCAAGGAAAGGCATTCTTACCTCACTTAGGTGAATTTGAATTGCTGTGGACCCATGCATCTTTTACGTATGCCTCACCTTGTTTTGGCACCGTTCAGGCGCAGAGGTGCGCCAATCGTGCAAAGAAGAGGAGCCTTTCGACACTCATTTATTAATGGAGATGCACGTTTTGTAATATGTTCAGCCCCAATTTGCGCCACTTCGATGGCCTGAAGTCTTTGAGATAATGAACTATGCATTGTGATGTGACCGAAAGTGTACAGTAGGAATTATATATGAATCAAAAATACCTGCAGTGGATGGTTGCTTAGGACGCTAAACAGATTTGTACGCGATTCTTTAGGTTTTCTTTGCTCCAGTTGAGCCGTTGAATATCCCATTGAAGAAAAACGAGCAAATTCTTGAAAGAAAGATTATTCCACGACATTGTTTGCTATTATTTAAAAAAAAAAAAAACTAGTGGAATTAAACTTGGTCAAGAGAGGTCTTATTATTTTTCTGTATATAGCGCCGCTGTAGTCGGAGCATAAGAAAAGCGAAAGGCCTCCTGAAAAGACAGTTCGTTTTTACGCAGCCCCGTGACCGATAAATTTGTGGCGCAGTAACATTCATAATATGGGCCAGGATATTTCTGGCTTGAAATTGTAACATTTCAATCCTGATATAGGCTGGAAAAATCACAGTGCGAACAGTTACAAAGTTGAATCTCATACTATTCCGCTTATAACTTGTTGACTAATAGTTCAATTAATAGAAATAGAAACATTCATTTTACATTGCATAGTATGGCGCAAAATTTCTTCAGTGAACCATTGGGTGGGGGATTTATGTGCGCCTTATTTTCTTTTTTCTGCTCTGCGTACATTGCTGGATAGTTGTATACAGGTGTAGCTGTAAAATTCTTCACACCCTATAGCTGTGATGAGGCAGCCTTCCTGATTGATTTATTTTTTTGCCTATACATATTCTGCGTGATAATTTTTGGCATCGAAAAATTAGTGGAGACTTGCTCTGATTGAGCTTCTCTACGGTGTCCTCAAAGCCGCTGAAAAGGAGTCATTGGGCGAAGATGCCAGCTCCTTAGCGGTGACCTGTGGAGATTCCATTTCACCGTTGAAGGGAGACATTGGACGTGACGCCAACTCTTCAACGGTTGCCTATAATGACTCCATTATGCTGTTGAAGACGAGTCATTAAGGCCACGCCATCACTCAACTGAGGGTCAGTGACCCCGTTGAGATGTTGAAAAGGAGTCATTGGGCGGTAATGCCAGCTCCTTAATGATGGCCATTAAATTGTGCTCCACAGGTGTCCTCCTGAGGACTATTCTATTTTGAGGAGGTATGAAGACTTACAGCTGCACACTTCAACATGTGACTCGTGATTCCACTGTGTGAAAAAAAAGAAAATACGGCGCAGGAAAGGGGTTTGAAACCGCAGATGGTTCTGAATTATTGCACTATGAGGTCATTGAGTGATTTCCATAGTCATTCTGGATCCTTCACGGAACAGATGGGTGTATAAATTATAAATGCAAATACAATCTCGACACAAAATATTAATGAGTAGGTAGAAGGAGGCAATTATATTGTTATTAATCACCCTCGAGCTTCGAGTTTGTAGCTGTTCGTATAATGTTTTTTCCAGACTAAATTAGGGGTGAAATGTTGCAATTTCAAGCCCGAAATATTCTCACACATAACATGAATGTTATTGCGCCACAAACTTATCTTGCACGGGGTCGCCTCAATGAGATATTCAATGCTTAGCTAGAGTAAGTTAGAACTGAATATATACAGTACAGATCTGTTTGGCATACCAACAACCACCACTGCAGAGAGTTTTCGTTTCATGTTTCATTCTTATTGTGCATTTTCCTTGCATCACAATGCATATTTCATTTGTCTCTTCCATTCCATGCCATCGTGGTTGTGCAAATTGTGGCGGGCATACTGCAAAACCTGCATCCTATTACTTAATGAGTTTTGAAGAGTTTCTTAGCTTTGCACGATTGGTGACTCCTCAGTGCTTCAGTGGTGTCATCATGGTGAAGTATATGTGAGAGGTGCTGGATGCACCAATAGTTCATATTCACCTAAGCATTTGCAAGAATGCCATTTTCCTCCGGTAAGAGCGATTTAGTGTGCTATGTAGTTGGATTGGGCGAATTTTCACGTTCATCATTCTCTTTACATTGTGCCAAACCTTTTTTTAGGGTCTTTGAGGGGAATGATGGTAAGGAATTTGTTTCTACTTTGAATTTTTTGATATGTCTAAGTGATGGAGGGGATTAAAATTTCATGATTCTTGTTTTATTTCGAGTGCTTGAAATTTTTGTTTAGATCTGAGCGATATAAACATAAGAAGCTTTTCAAGTTTGAAAACCTTTTAGTGTTTTTATGAGCAGGAAACAGTTTGAAGCTTCGATTTTCGTTTTGTGAGGAAAACTTATTGGTTTGATGCTAACGTAGCCTCTCAACGGTACAAAACATCTGAGTTCAAGTACTATAAGGTACGAAAATTTGGCATGGCTTCATGGTTTGCAGCTTAGTTGATTATGGTGCAAAATTGCGCTTTTATCGCGAATCGTGCTCTGTTTTTCCAGTGATGTATCGAGTGTTTCTGGTTCGCCGCAGCTTATGTCGATGAGTAATGGATAAGGTGATCGCCGAACCGTTTAAATTTTTTTAACGGATCGACATCTCAATTCTGTGCAATCAGAGGTTAGCACTTGCTGCTTTTATCATTATCGAGCTTTCGATGATCATCGTGGAAGGTTTCATTCTATTCCATATGTGCTCTTATTTCTTGCATCAGAAGGCGAGATTGGGGTGAAAAATGGAAGGGCATATTTATAAGAGTTGAAACGTGGATGCCGTTTATGCTTCATGAGATACATTCCAGTAGACTTTGATTCTCACTAAAAATTTCCATCACCAAATTTTTGAGGGCGCATAGTCAAGCGGTGTCTGTAATTTTTTCTGAAATTTTTTCGAAAGCTTATAGTCGACGAAAAATTTTAGATATCCTCCTTTATTATGTGAAAGTGGGTCGCGAGTATGCGGGTATCGTGCTTGAAGTGATTGCGGGCGTTCAAAGAAGGAAGTAAGACGATTTATGGCGATCCTCATTTTTATGGGAAGCTATTGCCAGAGCTTTACGCTGGTCTGTTTATGTCTTTCTTTGACAAAGTGTTTCATATCTGTAATTTGAAGTGAGAGAAGAGTAGCGGACATTGAAAAAAATTTGCAGAGTTTAGTCCTGGCAATATTTTATTAGTCAGGAACTTTTTGTTTTAGCTGTAAGCGAATGCTATTCTCTGTCACTCAATTATTTCGTAAATTTTCATATTAGGCGAGGAAGCTTCTCATTAGCAAAGCGAGTTGTGGGACTGAAAGTTTTTCTAAGTGCGGTTCTATTCCCTTGGAACCACAAGTTTACAGCTTCATTCGTATTAAATTCTAAATTTCGAGTTCACTTTTATTTGGTGATCACTTGATTGAAAGTTCATTCTTTATATCGAATTTGAATGGGAGAAAAAATGTAGAAAAAAGCGTAGAAGTAGAGATTTAGTTTTTAGCTCATTTATTTCGTTATTATTTGAAAGTGATGTTCAAGGACGGATCGCTGTTTTATGCTAAGGGGTGGACTCAGAGCAGCCCATAGTTTCGACTTCACTTCTAGTTCCTCAAAATATACAAAATTTCTTTCTATCTGGAATATAAAAAGAAATATTCCACATAACTTCAGAACAACGAATTCTCTAATGATCGCAGTGACGAAACACCTAAAGGAGGAAGCAATGGTGAGAAAGCGGTGGAATATGACGAATCGAACGGACTTCGATGGAAAGAGGTTTGATCTTATTTAGTGCTATAAAGAGTTTATTGACTGCTTCTTTTTGCTCTTAACTGAGAATGTAAGTTTTACATATAAAGTCGCATATGAAATTTAAACAAGGTTAGAGACTCCGGTAAAGAGTTGATAACATACTTTATCAAAACGATGAACGTTTTTGGTGACATATTTGATTAAATAACGCATATTTGCAGTTAGCGGATGCTCATAAAATGTTTTTTTAGGTTGAAGTCTTTTTTCGACTACCTTTCCCGTAAAAAATTTACCTTTTATGCGATGAGCAGAGTTGAATAGAGGAGGGAGTTAAGAGAGGTTGAATTTGAATCGTGTTCCTTGATCTGTGAACTTTTGCAATTTTGTAGTTGTCTTTCTTACGACAATGCTAAATATGTAGCAGTTATACCAGTTAAGTGTGGCAAGCATATTGTTGATATTTCACCTACTTTTTTCGCTTATCACAGAGTAAACCTAAGTGAGAGACGGCTCTTGTAGTTTCGATTCTGTTATTTTGATTAGCAGTTGGCACAATTTGTGAAAGCCTTGTTTATTTCTATATTTAGATCAGCTAGTGTGATTGTAGTGTGTGAACAGTATGAAAATTGTGCAGCCATTGCAAATACCATTTCAGACCTTTCGGTTACAGTGCACTTCACATTGATCGTTAAATGGTAAATGGTTGCCCTTATCGGCTGCAGGAAATGAGCTTGTTTTCTTCGTTTGAGTGCTGAACATAATTCAAACGTAATATTTTTTGGTTCACCGATTGTCACTAAGTTTATCTTGAAGAAGTTATTTCGGTTATATTAACTGTTTGAGTTGAGACATTTCAAATGATTTGTGTTGTGGTGGATAACATTTCCACCACTTAATGACTTTATTTTACTGCAGGTGCCAAACGCATCGTTACTGGGCAGGTTTGGTTGCTGAACATACGTCATTAGCGGAGGTAAGAATTTATAAATTCTTCTAAAATATCTCACCCTGTATACAAGGGAAAGTTATCCGTCGTTCGGGATAGAAGAGTTGAAGAAAATCATTCTAAATGATGATGAAAAAGTGTCTTTAGATTTTTTCTATAGCAGTGAGATGATGTGAAAACAACTTTCTTGAACTACATTTTTCATAGAAAGCTGTACTTTTCCACATTTTATTTTCCATTCAATCTGGAAAGCAGTACGTAGCATACCTTTATGTATTTATTGCGGAAATTTGGATGTTGCAGATTAAGCAGTGTAGTCAGTCTGAGGTTGGCTGAACCTAACCGACTCTATAGGGTGAAATGAACTAGGATTTGCTTGTAGCGAATTAACATCCCATAAACTGCGGAAGAATTGTCATTCGCACATCCGTAAATTTTTCCACGTTTATTGAATGCTTTCCTTTGCTTTTCGAAGCATCTCATCGTGCGACGTTGTTGTTCAATGCGCTCGCAAGTGCTTTCCGTGTGGTATTCATCGAGTGTTTTCAGGATAACAGGAGTACGGACTAGGTGTTTCCACGATGAAATCAAGCGAAAGAAGCGGCTAGGACGGTGTTGCCGAAGCGCTATGTGGATAGAAGAGTCTAGAATATACAGAGAATGAAGTGTGATAGCTTTGTGATTTGTATTGATGTATTTTGTATTTTCTCTGAGACCTACGTTTTCGCATTTTGTGGTTCTCTGTTATCTTATTGATGGTTGTTGTTTTTGCTGTGCATGTGTTGTGTCATTTCTGTTGCAATTGCTGTTATGCCTTGTGTTTCGCCACTCTCGGTATTTTAATTGGGGATTTCACTAATGACTTTTGCGGGGCTAATTCCAAGTCCGAATAGATGAACCGAGAGTGGCGCCGGTTAAGGATTCGCCTAAGTCGTGCTCGCACTGAATGAGGCCAGTTGAAACAACTGGCCCCGCAGTCGTGTCTGGCGAACAGAGGGATCTGCGTCGGTCCTTTAAAGATCGGAAAGGCGCGTCTTACGGTCTGCGGATTGGTGAGAATTGGTGCCGTAGGGAGTTATGTAGCTTGCGTGTCTGAAATCAGTTTGTCGGTGGTCTCCGTCAGCCGGGTGGATAGCAGTAGTACGGACTAGGTACTAGCAATAATGAAATCAAGCGAAAAAGGCGGCTAGGATCGTATTGTCGAAGCGCTATCTGGATAGACGAGTCTAAGTGATGATAGTTTTGTGATTTGTATTGATGTATTTTGTATTTTCTGTGAGACCTACGTTTTCGCATTTTGTGGTTCTCTGTTATGTTATTGATGGTTGTTGTTTTTGCTGTGCATGTTGTTGTTTCATTTCTGTTGCAATTGCTGTTATGCCTTGTGTTTCGCCACTCTCGGTATTTTAATTGGGGATTTCACTAACGACTTTTCGGGGGCTGATTCCAAGTCCGAGTAGATGAACCGAGAGTGGCGCCGGTTAAAGATTTGCCTACGTCGTGCTCACACTGAATGAGGCCAGTTGAAACAACAGGCCGCGGTCGTGTCCAGCGAATAATGGGATCTGCGTCGGTCCTTCAAAGACCGCACAGGCGTGTCTTGCGGTCTATGGGTTGGTGAGGATTGCGGCCGTAGAGAGTTTTGTAGCTTGCGCATCTGAAATCAGTTTGTTGGTGGTCTCCGTGAGCCGGGTAGACTGAAATGGTTTCTTCCGGCTGACGTAGGCTGCATTTTTTGCCGTTTCTTGAGGCAGTGTGGGGAGCTGTAACGTTTGGGCGTTGAGTATGATCCGATAGTTGCGGCTGTTTTTTGGCAGCGAAGGTACCGGGCGCAGTGGGGTGTTTGGTATAGCTTGGGCTGTGGTGCTCGAATTTGATTTCTGAGGTGGTTGGGAGAGATTTCATATGTTGCGCGCGTTTGACCTACTAGCGAACCGTTTTGACGACGTTCATGAGCTGATACGGTGTGCTTGTGTGTGCATTGATGGTGTCTGGCTCCGTGTCCGGTGAACAGGGTAGTCCGCGTCGGTCCTATAAAGAGCGTATAGGTGTGTCTGGTGCTCTACGGGTTGTTGAGGGTTGCGGCTGCAGGTGGTTATGTACTCCCGTATCGCAGATCAATTGGTCGGTGACGTGTGTCAGGTGGGTAGATCTGTAATCGGATTTCTTCCGGTTAACGTAGGCTGCAGTTTTAGCCATTCGTTGAAGCAGTGTGGGGAGCTGTACGTTTAGGTCTTGAATATGGTCGGGCAGCTGCCGCTACCTTCTGGCTGCGAAGTAGCCCGATGCGGTGGGGTCGTTGGTGTATCCTGAGCCGTGGCCCTCGAATTTCATTTCTGGAGTGGTCTGGAGATCGGCGGTTTCATGCTTGGCGCGCGTTTGATCTACCATCGATCAAACGCTTTCGTGGTGTTCATGGGCTTGTACGATGTGTCTGTCTGTGCGTTGACCGTGTTTGGCGCAGTGTCCAGTGAACGGGGAGTCTGCGTCGGTCCTTTGAAGATCGCGGGGTGTGTCTGGCCTTCTACCGATTGCTGAGGGTTGCAGCCGCAGGGGATTTTGTAGCTTGTGTATCTCAAATCAGCTTGTCGGACAGTCTGCGTCAGCCGGCTAGATCTGTAATCTGATTTGTTCCGGGTAACGTATGCTGCATTTTTTGCCGTTTGTTGAGGCAGTGTGGGAAGCTGCAACGTTCGGGCGTTGAGTATGATCCGATGGTTGCCGCTGTTTTCTGGCCGCGAAGGTGCCGGATGCAGTGGGGTCTTTGCTATAGCTCGAGTGGTAGCACTGGTGCATGATTTCTGAAGTAGTTCGGAGATCATCCATTTCATATGTGGCGCGCATTTGATCTACCTGCGAAACGTTTTGGTGGCGTTCACGGGCAAGTACGGTGTGTCTCTCTGCGCGTTGGTGGTGCCTAGAGGGACTCGTTGGTTGGATGTGGTAGCTTTTTAGACCGACACGCAGAGTCCTCGAAGGTTACCGAGAGGTGGAGGAGTTCAGTGAAGTTTTGATTTACAGGTGGATAGTCTTTTAGTTTTGTTCAGTAGTGGTATCTTTGCTTTTTAGGTTGCGAAGAGGTGTCTTCGATATTGAACAAAGTCATCCTTCGGGACAACAAAGACGAAAAAACGGGACAAGGGAATGGAGTAGTATTCCACAATTCAACCCACGATGACCATTGCCGTGAATTTGAGCTCTTTCAAAAATTGGTGTATGTTATAATATGCTATGTATCAGTTACTTAAGTTTAAGGTTCGGGAGTTAATGCACTCTTCAGTTGGTAATGTTTTTGTGTGAATTAACTCGAAAATGGCTCTCAAATTGAGGGTCCACATGGAACAACTGGAGTATTCGATCTCAGTGGCTTTTGAATTTTTTTTTGTAAGTTGTCGGTGAAGTTTATATCTAAAGAACATCTCGTTGTGGGTCGAATTGTGGACCCTCAGAGGAAGTCTTAAGGAACCCTCAGGAAGATGCATGTGTACGGTAGATGCTTCCAGGCCAGGAAAGAGCATGAAATATTGCTATGAACTTCGTTCTATTAGCGCTACCCATTACCAGTTTTAGGCTTGAACAAATCCGTTTTCCATAAAAATCGTTGATGCTATAATCTTCAACTGTCATATCTTCTCGGTTCATTTCAATTGGATATGCAATGTGGTTGGCGAACATTTCCCATGGATTTATGTAATTTTTTTTTCTCAGCACCGACATGAAATCGGATGGAATTTGGCGCGAAAGCGTTGACACGTTGACATTTTAAACGTTGACCCTCATATCGTATCTACGACAGGTGTGTTCTTGTAGGCGATCATTTAGGGCGGTATTTTAAAGTTGGATTTCATTAATAGACGCTTTAAATTCAATATATTTATAGGTAGTTGAGATCTAAAATGGCAAATCGTTTCGTTATGCACTATGAGTGAAAATGCTTTTTTAATGACAAACCCTTTGAAAAAATCCTTTTGCCTCACTAAATTATTTTAACCCTTTTTGTTGTTAAATCCTCATTCCCCGTATTATACGTTTACGAAATGCATTTTTTAAATATGGTTTTTATTTTATAAAGAAATAAAAAAGTAATAAAATCGATATTTTTATAATAAAGAAGTAATAAAAAAGGGAACAATTTAAACAAAAATATTTTCAATTGTTATATATGAATTGCAGTTATCTTATATGATCTTTATTAAGAATTTTTGTTATTTATTATTGATCATTCAAATAAATTAATGCCAATGAAAATTGCAATGAAAATATTCTTGAGGATTTCAGAAAGCTCATAATATATGGCAACGGGATTATCAAATATATTTGAATTTGTAATTTTAAAAATTGTTTGACTATTGAGACGCTTATATTAACATTAAAATTATAATAAGATCTGTTGGGATTTTCTATTCTTTGCCGCATATTCGAAGATACTTATAATTCATAGAAAGATGCATTATGCTTAAAGCATTGTGCGTAACGCATGAATCATCCAAACAATTCAGCACAACCCAATTTGCTTCCAATACTCTCCAATAAAACAACGAAAATGTGAATGATATTGTTGTATATGAATTGGTGATGTGAAATAAACAACGCTTATATGCAAAAATAATATATGAATAGAAGAGGTGCAGACAAACGACGGAAACAAAGCGTCATCTTTGTTGGTATTTCGACGATCAGACAAAGTGAGAAAGAAAATAGTGTTTAGAATTAGGGATAGGTTATCGTAAGCGAACCAAAAATGGGTTGGCTATACGCTTACGAGGCAGCCGTCTATGGTAGATTTTGAGGGATCTGAGATACACATCGCCAGGGTGTTACGTATCAGCTTATGTTGTCGATGGTGTTTCGCCATACGAATGGTATCTTTTCAGGAAAATTCGGTAAGGAATTCGATAGGGTGGAAATTAGATAAGAGTGGGATGTATTTCCTTATGGATTAGTCTTCCCCATGCACCTTCAAACTCAGCGATTTGACCCCTTCGTGAGAAAATTCTCACCTATGAGAATATGAACACCTTAAGATTGTATCGAAAAGCGGAAGTACTTGCTCGTCATAGTGCAAATGTTGATCAACGCTTCGAACATCCTGACATGACTCACTTAATACGTCAATAAAACTGCTTGAAATACTTCCTTGCATAGAGGCAGAAATATCAAAGGCATTTTTGGGGCGAAAGAGGCAGAGACATGGGCGGAAGAAGTAAACGCTGTGATGGATTTAGGGGGCGCCAGAGGGCGCATATGTCGAGAGGGTTGGCAAGTTCGCTTTTTTCTGACATCTTTGCGGTTTAATATTCTTAATTCTTTCCTGGACCAATTTTACAACCATATTTATATTTATCGTCTCCGAATTTGTTTTCGTCAATAAGTCGTTCGATGCCGAATAAACTATCGTTTGTCTTTGCAAATATAGATATGAAATATTAATCAAACTCAGTATATTCATTTAAAGAATACTTTCCAAGCACCATTCCAGCTCACTCATTATTAGTATATATTAACGAACCAGAAGTTTTATAAATGGAAATAGAAATGAAAAATATAGAAGTAATTTTGCGCACGAACAAGGGATATTTGGGGCCTATTTCACCTCCTCTACTTCCTCATCCCAGTTAAAGATACCTCATAAGCACTGGACGGGATGAAAATCACCAATAATTCAAGAACCCTCTTTCTCTGTTGTCGTTTCGCTCACTTGAATCAATCCGAAGTCCCACCTTCTATTAACGTCTGAAAGATTATTCCGCATTAATAATCTTTGTATATTTTATATTGAAAGCTGCATGCAATAATAATTAATTTATTTATTCACTAAAGGCGGAATGATTTTAATAACCTCAGCGAACTTTAGATTCCCTAAATTCTAAATGAATTGCTTCCGATTGAGATTTTCAAAATGAGCCACCCTTATCTGCTCGTCACAATGTATACGACTCGTTCTGATCGACGGCTAGCATAAAAAGTAGCATCATCATTTGCTTATCGGAAATTTGTCTAGATTCCCATCGGGAACACATAGATAACTGTTCCGTTTCAATGAAACTTTTGAGGATTTTGCACTATTTTAGCGATTCGCTTATTTCCAAACTCATCCTCCAAGATTCTAGCTGCCAAGAACGTGCAATTTTCGATTGCTACAGCTTTTCTTTCAATCGAATTGATTGATCCGGGGCAAGTTTTGCTCCGAATTTGAGTCGTAAAACACCTCCACTATCAGGAGTAACGGTTGCATCGTGATTCGGATGTCACTCGGTACCTGCCGTTTTAGACTATATTCCTTCCATCATCCATGTCACTTTCGGTTCAATTAAAGGTATTACCATACAATTGACGAATGGTATCGAAAGTCATTGTTTCCGCTTCCTTCACATTTGATTTTTCTTAAAACAATGCTAAAATCCATTAATTGCACCATTTCGATGACAATTTGCAGATGTGTTGATATTGGTCGGCTATATGATAAAATTGAAATATTGCAGCCTTATTGCTTTATATGAAATACGTTTATTCATTATGCTTCTTTTGTTTTTATATACGTAATAAACAAGTTTTTTGCTAATATTTATTCTGTATCTTTACTCTCTCTTAGCGATTCAACATGTTGCATCGTATCGTCTTCCGCTCGCACCTGAAAAAAAAAGGCCAATTTATTTCTTAAGCTTCTCAAATTGGTAGGATTAAGTTGGAAAATCTATTCAATTACTTCAAGCTTTCAAAAATATTTTCTCGTATACTGTTGTAGAATTTTATAATATTTACGTTCCTAATATTTAACTATTTTCTCATTTATAATTACATCTATAATTAATTTCTTTACTGCAAATATACTCTAGGAAAGTGCCATTTTAAAAGGACAACATCACACAGTTTTACAATGATAGCTTCATTTTTATAATAAAGTTTTCTACTTATTTGAAAAAGATTTTATATCCTCAAAAAATTTTTAGAAAATACAAAAAAATGCTTTGCATTTATTTTCACTTCATTTTTTTCCGATGCTATACATCAAAGGTATTCTTATTAATTTCCCATACGATTCTCTTCATTATGGCTATAAGCGGCAATTTTCGAAACAGTTGAACTACTAAAGCTTTTGCACCCTCAAAATATTCGCCAAGATATTTGAAATGTCAACGAAGTACCCCTTTCCCAACTTCTATTCGTAAAAAAAACAGAATAAATAAATAATTCCCAAGCAATTGTAATGCAACACGTATAACAGTTATCGGTATTTGTCGATACGAAAGCAATAACCAGACGATCGTTTAGATTCTTGAAAAGATGCTTGGTTGAATTGAAATCTGTAGCTCGAATCTTCTCATTCAATTTTCGTTCGATAAATTGATGGCGATAATTTAAAAAAAAAAAAAAAAAAACTACGATGACGGAAACGAATCAAAAGCATTGATTTATCTTTCTACTTCTTTATTTCATTCTAATCTATAAACGAGATATGGGATTAGATCATTCTCTATTCTATAAACTTATGCTATATATCATTTTAAAATTAAACTATTCAGAGTTTTATAGTGATTTATTAGTTTAAGAAATCAAAAACTATCGAATAATTATTTATAATTTACTTCAGTTGTTTGTGATTTTTGTGTACGAGCATCGCTGAGTGGCTGAGGTATTGGCTGAATAGTAACACTTGCGGTTTCTTCATTTTCATTTCTCGATTTTTCATTGTTTATGAACGATTTTTGTTGTTGCACTGAAAATTTATTGTATTTTTGGTGGCTCACTTATACATATAATCTACTTCCTTTTTTTTTGAAATGTAAACACAATGATATAAAGCAAGTTTTGCATTGAAAATGAATCATCAAAAATTAGAAAATAATCGATACTTTTTTCGTTGCATTTTTTCTTCAATATTTTTGTGAAAATTTTATTAAAGACTTTTAATTGATATAGATAGAGAGTAAAATTTTTCAGATTGCATAGGTAAAGAGAGATATATTGGCAAAAATCATTTGTTAAGAAATAAACTTTGCATTGAAAAAAAAAATTAGATGATAAAAATGAAAATAAATGATCTTAATTTATTAGCACTAGAATTGATAGTTCTGTAATTTCAATTTCAAGAATTTGCAAACAAAAAAATTTTTTTAATATTTAGGTTTTAGAGCGAAATGATAACTGATAAAATAAAATAATAACTGATAAAATATTTGCAATTAACCTTTTTTTGTCGTTAATAAAGAAGTTTTTGCAATAGTCGATTGATGTGGTTCGGTTCCGTTAACGCTAAGTTTAAATGAATCTTCGGTTTTTTTCGGTGAATTTATTTTCGATGTTCTGTTGGTGATACGTCTCGATGAACTCATCGTTTTCCATTTAAGAGCATCTTCATCACCGTAATCATTGAGATAGGATCTTGTACGATTCACTATATCATTTTTAATATTCGTATTCAGTGGCTCTTTCTTTGATTTTGTTCTTCTTTCGATTTTCGCATTTGTTGCACTATTTTCATTTATATCTAAATTATTTATTCAATTTAAATATTTTTTTATTAAATTTAAAAATATTGAAGAGTATTTTACTCTCTTCGTTTAAATAGTAAAGAACATATAATACAGTGATGCACATAATACAATAATGGATTTTTTCGATTTTTGTGCTGATGACCTAATATTTTCTATCATTCCGATATCGTTTTAGTTGGTCTAATTGATAGCGTCCATTATGATTATAAAAAACACTAAAAAGGGTACTTATAAGGCTACCTATATACCTGTAAGGTTTACCTAAGTACCTCGGATAAATTTGGTTCTAAGATGCAAGATATAGGATATAGCGTATAAAAAAAGTACTTATGAAAGTTCCATTTTTTCGTGTGATTTGCTTTTGTTCTGAATGAGGTACACTGCGAGCAGATGATATTGCACTGCGTGATAGAGTTGATTGCTTTGGTGTAGTTGGTTCACTCATTTTGCCAAAATTCTAGATTATTATATTATAGATTATAGATTATTATAGTAAGATTATAGTCTCGATTATATATGTATATAGAGCATAAAATTTTTGGTTAATTCCCAAAGAATAACGTATAATGGAATAAGTCTATTCGGTATATAATGAATGGTATTTTAGTTGTTCACTCATCCATTCATATGCAATTATTTGCACTCAATTATGACAGCTAGATTATAGGAGCGGTTGTGATGTTCTATACTATATTTTTTGTAATATTTAAATGCAAGTGCCTATCATCTTGTCGCTGAAAAAACAAGAATGATATAGGCGACGGTTTGTTAGGAGGGATGTGGAATATGGCGGAATATCGCGAAAAGAAGGGGAAGGTCTCACGATGTGCTCCAGGAAGATAAGTGAGGGAAATCGAACCGAGGATTCCCGCTGCTGATTCCCTGGTCAAACCAACCGCAATTTCCAAACTATTTCAATAGATTTGAGTTACGTTTATGAATGATGATGTTTGAAAAATATGTTCGTCTTGAATAAATTCTATATTGAGCTAATTAAATATTTCTTATAATTGCACTCAATGATCGACACGTTTTGATAGAGCTAATTATTACTAAATTATAAAGCGCAAAAACTATTTCAAACCATTGTTGGAGTTTTTGCATCATGAAGAATCGACGTAGAAACGATTTCCGATCGCCGTTTTCGTTCACTCTTCGATTTACATGACGTCACCACAAATAATGTGGTAAAAATCCAAAAAATATAAATAAAGTTTATAGGAAATAAACTCGAAAATATTTGCAGCATCGTTGACGACTACTCCCGAATACCACTTTCGTATGAAATGATTATGCTAAAGCATCGATGGAATTATCGCTCTGTTTTTTTATTCAAATTTCTTGCCAATGAGCTGATATTCAAATTCCAATAAGCAGTAATGAGGCGGCATCGACCAGTTACATCGTCAGACTTTTGCAAGTTGCACCTCGCATCAACCGACCGAACTATCATTTTAAAACTGGATTTATGAACCTTGGGATTTGTAGATTTTTTAGTTTTCCAGCACGAAAGATGGAACATGTAATCCAAACAAGGATCTTTTCATAAGTTTTTTTTTTGCAGTGGCGGGCAGCTTTTAACTGAGAACGAAATTTTTTAGTTTTTCATACGATTTACATGTACAGGAGGACGAAGGTTTTAGAATATTGCTGCAGGCGATAAGAAGTATCTAAATGTCGTCAAGAAGTGAGATAGGTAGTTTTGAAGTGCCTTGTTCTGATCGAGCAGAAACATATATAATCGGCAAAGGACGGAGAATCAAGGGGGAAACATAAGTATGAACGACCCCATCTAAGGGAAACTAGTGCAGCCAAGTGTGCATGCGCTTCCACGAAAGAACTGGCATTTTCAAAAAAAGTATCATTTTGTAAGCACTCCTCAACTGCTTCTGATTTTCACAGCTCGAATGCGGACGATGGAAATCGAAGCTTGACCCAACAACCTTCACATAAGGATTCTTCTTTAATTTCCCATCTCAAACGCATAGTCTCGAGGAAATTTTTTTTTCGTTTTCCCAAATATGGATTTGCTGTTTTCCTAAATGAATTTGTTAGCCCTCCCCAAAAAAAAGATAATTGATGTTTACTTTTTCATTCGTTTATTGAAATGGAATGTTTAAAAAAGTGCATAAATTTTTACTGCCTCATTCATGCGAAAATATAATATTTTATTCATTCATATCGCAAAAATTTTCAATTCATTTCATTTATATAAATTCAAAAATATTAAACTTTACAAAATTATTACATATGAGTTATTTATTTACAATGAGTAAAATTTTTTTTTTACAACAAATATAGCAAATGCAAATATATTACATGAAATCATTTGGGACCGTAATTCGTGTCGACAATTTCTTGCTCGTCCATATTTTAATACGTCCATCAGTGTTTCCAACCGAAACAAGTATCTCGCCATCTAATGGACTTAAAGCGACCGCACTTGCTGCTCCATTATGTTGTAGTCGACCAACGATACATCTATATTCTCGTGACCAAACTCGACCACCATCCAACGAAGCACTTCAAATAATTTCTTTTAGAAGAATTGAAATTTTCGATAGATTTTGTTTCATGCTTTAAGTGAGTATTGCGAAATCCGATCAACGAAAGAGATGATTCCCATATGTAGTTTATGTGGGAATTAAATGACTAGGAAAAGTGCCTCATGACGGCATGAAAAGAAAATAACATAAAAACCTGTGGTCTGTATTATCCCTTATGGGCAAACGGATAACAATGGGGATAGGTGAGAATGATATAAGCAAAAGCTATAAATATTCCACCAACCTGGTCACGTAATGTCCTCCAATCGAACAAGGAAAACGATCGGTCGCATTTGCAAAATGGCCAAAATATGATTTTTCAAATGTCATCGATGATAAATTAATCACTCGGATTTCAGCCTAGAGTCAAATGAAACATTATCTCAGGAAATAATCCACACTGCTAAGCACAATTAACCATAAACAAAACTTCACTACTATATAAAGAAGACATTATGGGTAAAAGGAGGATTACATTAGTATAATATTCTTAAATATTTTGTTTGCCGACTAGAACATCGTCACAAGAGACCTAAAGTAACTCAATTTTATTCACATATCCCGGTACAAAATTAGCTTTATGCACTACTCTGTGTCTGCCCATTAAACTCTACTCTGTGCCGTAAGTTATGCATATTAAACTCAACTTTTCCGATCAGCAAGCTGGAAATACCAAATAAATAAACAAGCCAAGACAAGCAACATATATACAGACATGACAATCATAATTTAGCTTGCAAAAACTCTCAAGAATCTTAGTAAAAAAATAATTTCATTTGATAATCATTTGATAAAAAATAACGTTTGATAATCACCTTTTAGAAAAGCGTTTTGAACTCGAACTGTTATATACTTGTTCAGTTGCCTGAAATTTATAAAAAAATACATGAAGAGGAAATTTTTGAGTGAGAAAAATGAATTTTGAAGCTCTAATACCGTATTAGAAAATCTGAATTCTTATGATGGGCGTCGTATGCATATCCTTATTCTGCAATAACCGATCGGGGTGAGGGGTGGGGGGATATGGCATCGCGATACGCTTAAGAAAATTTCCTCAATATTAGAAACATTTGCACATTATAGAGATTTCCTCTATGCGACCATTGACTTTCCGATTCATTTGAATCGGAAAGTTAGTTAATATTGATGGATTAACTCTCGAATAAATACCTTTAATTTGGTGTCAAGAGGTAATTTATGATCACGAATAAATAACGGCCTCCATAGTGAATCATCCTCACCCACGCGTTTCCAATGATAATTAACATTGCCCATTCGTGCTAATTCCTTCGCGTTCAAATACGACATTATTAAAATTAGCAATTCGAAAGGAAGTTCCCCCCCTTCCTTCGTTCATCGTCGCCTGCAGTTTTGTTACCTTTATAAATTTGGCACACAAATCTCCAAAACTCCGTCTACCGAAGTTAACGAACAGGCCAAGGCCAGATGAACTTCAAAGAAGAAGTTGAAAGTGCCCGAGGGTGTTTCAAATGGAGTCCAGGCCAAAGGTTAAAAATCAGAAGTGATTCGGACCATCCATATACCCCAGATGAATTGAAATAAGCGCATTGTTTCATGATGCAGAAGGTGAAATTTGCCGACATCCTGACATAAGGAAGGTGGACCTCACTTCATGGATAGAGCCCAAGGGCAAATAATACTGCACGAGACAGGGAATAAGTATGGGAAATAGAGAGCTGCGCATAGAAAAATGATAAATTTTATAAATGTAAAACGCCAAGCAATGAAACGTTCGAAGGATAGGCTTGATAACCTGATTAAAGAGATATGAGTTAGGGGCAGTTACATGATCCCACCCCTTGCCGTATCAACAGATTCCATAGTACGACAATCCGATCTGGAAGAACTGTTTGCAAGTAACTCATAGTATAACAACTTGTCCGGAAATGTTGTTTGCGAGTTCAGCATCACATCTTATTTTCAAGTCGTTATCTTCGTCTGCATTACGGCAGGGTAGTGGAAAGTGCAGAAATAAACTGTTAGATTGAAAGCTATCACAAATTTCATAAATAATTTTATACGCAAGCATCAAATCATTCAAAATCCCCCTTATGGATCGACGCTGCGAAACAGATAACTGGAATCTCTCCCCCAGAATGACGAAGATTTGCATAAAGTTCGCAACAGGAATTAAAACAACTATTGGTTGTTTTAATTTGCATAAAGCTTCATAGGCAATACTCATCGATTCATCCTTTTAATTCTTAGCTCCAGCTGGTTGGAAATATCAGCAAAGGAGAAAATATCTTAGCTGAAAAGCGTCATTCCAAAAACACATTGAGATAAACCGAAAATAAATGAAAACTCATAGTTTCTATCATCGAATTCATTACAGTGTGTTCACTGAGACTCAGAGAAAATCGATCGAAAAGCGTAAACATCAACCAACAACTGCCGACTTATAGCGCTGAGCTGACTGACGGCTGTCAGCTCATTGTTGCTCCTCACGAACCCTGCCAACTATTGCATTCTGCAAAAACATGTGCAAATTTATTAGAATCTTATCGCTATAGAATCCTTCGTTATAAGATGAATACATATTTGTGTGTCGATGGTTATGTGTATAAGATCAAAACTTTCTGATCTTTATTAGCTTCATATTTCTGAATATCATAGAAGAAAAGGATTTCTGACTAGACTGCTGGCCTAAGCAATGATGGGCGCTTTATCGAATTCACGACCGCATGGTGATATGGCATACAGAGAGGAGGTAGGGGGAGGCGAGATAAACGGATATGTGAGGGATGAATTTATAAATAGCGCTAATCATATAAGCGAAAAAAAATAATTCCTGAAAATCAGTACATTTTGGGAGAGATGCACGAATCGAGGATTTTAACGGATATCTAAGAAACTACGAAAAGCAAAAATATGTAAAACAACGCATACACGTTTTTTGCATTTATTCGATTAAAATTTAAAATATATTCAAAAAATATTTCAATTAAGATAAATTATGTATTCGTTGCAACAGATGGTGCAGCATATGCATGGGAATATTTAATACGCAAAATTCATAGCCTTCAACGTTTGTAACTTATCGAAAATTGATGAAATAGGAGGTAAATCATGCTGCAGCACCATCACAGATTGTTGCGGCAGTGGTCGACCAACCTTACAATTAGCAAACATAAAGACATTTTTTAATGTATCGCACTTACAGTCTCGGTTTCAAAGAACGCTCTTTTTTTCGTTTTATCACGCGCAGTGGAGTTATCAATTGCGCGGTCTTTTGTGACCTATGACCTGAGAGCAAGCGCGCGATTATCGATTAAATGCTTCGTAAGCAAGAGTAGCAGCATCATCGCCTCTGGCACGTTTCCATGCGTTTCGACGCGCGCGGCGGTACGCTGCGTCTATTTTATTTTAAGATTTATATATTGACAAGTTAGGGATTTATGCTTTATTAGGTTGATTTTTGTCGGTTTTCTCGGGATTCATTATATTCGAAGCAATGCAGTTTTTGTTTGTGTTGCATTCTTAGGTAGAGATTAGGTAGAAAACAATTGTGAACTGCCGCTTCGTTGACTGTGAATTTTATAATGCAGTATGGGAGAGCAGATTTTATGCTGAAGGAAAGAGGCTTTTAATTATTTTTTCGATATTTCATTCAACCAAAAATATTAGAAAAACTTTTTTAAAGAATGTTACGGTCATCTTAAGTGATTGAAACATCCGGTGATAAAATCTGCTCGTTGATTAAACATATATGAAAGATGGACTGATTCTTATGAAATTGTTGAAAAATGAGACCATTCCTATAATCTTTTACTGGCTTTATGATTATGCATCATTTGTTTCATCGAAGTGGACGGAGTCTAGTTTGCGAATGCATCAAATGTGAACGGTTGATCTTTGTTCATGTTAGGTTCAGTTTGCTCACTGTTAGTTTAATACGTCGATATCTATCTGTCTTTGCCAAGCGATGAAGGCAGATATAGGACGAGAAGAAAGCGAGCAAGCAGCAGCCGAAACCTGAATGTTTGAAGACCAGGATGACGTAATGATTGAAGAGTGCTTTCAATGCTGCGCCTTGGTCTGCCATCCGAGTATGTATGAAGTTCGATGATGTATAATTATGGACGGTCTTACTCACTCTGCCATGTCGTTGACCAGAAATATGAACAACAGCATGAAGCCTTATGTCCACGCAGTCCTGCAGGTGTGCTACGCAGACGGAGGAGCATGGTTGGCCGACGAGTATGGACTAACGCTCAGAGTTTCGAAGAAGGAATCGGCGAAGAAGAACTTAAAGATGGTGACTGACGGGAGACTCAGTGGATGCCGTTGAGTCGAACCATAGAACAATGGATCACGGCAGTGACCAGTGGTCACGAAGACAGGATGGCCTGGGACCAGCCAGCATGAATGGAGGCAGTGGTAACAAGCGAACAGCGACCGGCGTTGAAGAAGACTACGTCAACTGTGACGCAAGATGAGTCACTTAAAGTTTTACTTAGTAACTTTGGGGCGCGAACGTAAGACTGCATTGTTGGTCTTGGCAGAGTAGTAAATGAAAATGCTGAGTGCGAAAATTAGCTGAATTCAGCTACATTTGAGCACCGTCAAATCGCTCTTCCCAAGGAAAGGCATTCTTACCTCACTTAGGTGAATTTGAATTGCTGTGGACCCATGCATCTTTTACGTATGCCTCACCTTGTTTTGGCACCGTTCAGGCGCAGAGGTGCGCCAATCGTGCAAAGAAGAGGAGCCTTTCGACACTCATTTATTAATGGAGATGCACGTTTTGTAATATGTTCAGCCCCAATTTGCGCCACTTCGATGGCCTGAAGTCTTTGAGATAATGAACTATGCATTGTGATGTGACCGAAAGTGTACAGTAGGAATTATATATGAATCAAAAATACCTGCAGTGGATGGTTGCTTAGGACGCTAAACAGATTTGTACGCGATTCTTTAGGTTTTCTTTGCTCCAGTTGAGCCGTTGAATATCCCATTGAAGAAAAACGAGCAAATTCTTGAAAGAAAGATTATTCCACGACATTGTTTGCTATTATTTAAAAAAAAAAAAAAACTAGTGGAATTAAACTTGGTCAAGAGAGGTCTTATTATTTTTCTGTATATAGCGCCGCTGTAGTCGGAGCATAAGAAAAGCGAAAGGCCTCCTGAAAAGACAGTTCGTTTTTACGCAGCCCCGTGACCGATAAATTTGTGGCGCAGTAACATTCATATTATGGGCCAGGATATTTCTGGCTTGAAATTGTAACATTTCAATCCTGAAATAGGCTGGAAAAATCACAGTGCGAACAGTTACAAAGTTGAATCTCATACTATTCCGCTTATAACTTGTTGACTAATAGTTCAATTAATAGAAATAGAAACATTCATTTTACATTGCATAGTATGGCGCAAAATTTCTTCAGTGAACCATTGGGTGGGGGATTTGTGTGCGCCTTATTTTCTTTTTTCTGCTCTGCGTACATTGCTGGATAGTTGTATACAGGTGTAGCTGTAAAATTCTTCACACCCTATAGCTGTGATGAGGCAGCCTTCCTGATTGATTTATTTTTTTGCCTATACATATTCTGCGTGATAATTTTTGGCATCGAAAAATTAGTGGAGACTTGCTCTGATTGAGCTTCTCTACGGTGTCCTCAAAGCCGCTGAAAAGGAGTCATTGGGCGAAGATGCCAGCTCCTTAGCGGTGACCTGTGGAGATTCCATTTCACCGTTGAAGGGAGACATTGGACGTGACGCCAACTCTTCAACGGTTGCCTATAATGACTCCATTATGCTGTTGAAGACGAGTCATTAAGGCCACGCCATCACTCAACTGAGGGTCAGTGACCCCGTTGAGATGTTGAAAAGGAGTCATTGGGCGGTAATGCCAGCTCCTTAATGATGGCCATTAAATTGTGCTCCACAGGTGTCCTCCTGAGGACTATTCTATATTGAGGAGGTATGAAGACTTACAGCTGCACACTTCAACATGTGACTCGTGATTCCACTGTGTGAAAAAAAAGAAAATACGGCGCAGGAAAGGGGTTTGAAACCGCAGATGGTTCTGAATTATTGCACTATGAGGTCATTGAGTGATTTCCATAGTCATTCTGGATCCTTCACGGAACAGATGGGTGTATAAATTATAAATGCAAATACAATCTCGACACAAAATATTAATGAGTAGGTAGAAGGAGGCAATTATATTGTTATTAATCACCCTCGAGCTTCGAGTTTGTAGCTGTTCGTATAATGTTTTTTCCAGACTAAATTAGGGGTGAAATGTTGCAATTTCAAGCCCGAAATATTCTCACACATAACATGAATGTTATTGCGCCACAAACTTATCTTGCACGGGGTCGCCTCAATGAGATATTCAATGCTTAGCTAGAGTAAGTTAGAACTGAATATATACAGTACAGATCTGTTTGGCATACCAACAACCACCACTGCAGAGAGTTTTCGTTTCATGTTTCATTCTTATTGTGCATTTTCCTTGCATCACAATGCATATTTCATTTGTCTCTTCCATTCCATGCCATCGTGGTTGTGCAAATTGTGGCGGGCATACTGCAAAACCTGCATCCTATTACTTAATGAGTTTTGAAGAGTTTCTTAGCTTTGCACGATTGGTGACTCCTCAGTGCTTCAGTGGTGTCATCATGGTGAAGTATATGTGAGAGGTGCTGGATGCACCAATAGTTCATATTCACCTAAGCATTTGCAAGAATGCCATTTTCCTCCGGTAAGAGCGATTTAGTGTGCTATGTAGTTGGATTGGGCGAATTTTCACGTTCATCATTCTCTTTACATTGTGCCAAACCTTTTTTTAGGGTCTTTGAGGGGAATGATGGTAAGGAATTTGTTTCTACTTTGAATTTTTTGATATGTCTAAGTGATGGAGGGGATTAAAATTTCATGATTCTTGTTTTATTTCGAGTGCTTGAAATTTCTGTTTAGATCTGAGCGATATAAACATAAGAAGCTTTTCAAGTTTGAAAACCTTTTAGTGTTTTTATGAGCAGGAAACAGTTTGAAGCTTCGATTTTCGTTTTGTGAGGAAAACTTATTGGTTTGATGCTAACGTAGCCTCTCAACGGTACAAAACCTCTGAGTTCAAGTACTATAAGGTACGAAAATTTGGCATGGCTTCATGGTTTGCAGCTTAGTTGATTATGGTGCAAAATTGCGCTTTTATCGCGAATCGTGCTCTGTTTTTCTAGTGATGTATCGAGTCATTCTGGTTCGCCGCAGCTTATGTCGATGAGTAACGGATAAGGTGATCGCCGAACTGTTTAAATTTTTTACTACGGATCGACATCTCAATTCTGTGCAATCAGAGGTTAGCACTTGCTGCTTTTATCATTATCGAGCTTTCGATGATCATCGTGGAAGGTTTCATTCTATTCCATATGTGCTCTTATTTCTTGCATCAGAAGGCGAGATTGGGGTGAAAAATGGAAGGGCATATTTATAAGAGTTGAAACGTGGATGCCGTTTATGCTTCATGAGATACATTCCAGTAGACTTTGATTCTCACTAAAAATTTCCATCACCAAATTTTTGAGGGCGCATAGTCAAGCGGTGTCTGTAATTTTTTCTGAAATTTTTTCGAAAGCTTATAGTCGACGAAAAATTTTAGATATCCTCCTTTATTATGTGAAAGTGGGTCGCGAGTATGCGGGTATCGTGCTTGAAGTGATTGCGGGCGTTCAAAGAAGGAAGTAAGACGATTTATGGCGATCCTCATTTATATTGGGAAGCTATTGCCAGAGCTTTACGCTGGTCTGTTTATGTCTTTCTTTGACAAAGTGTTTCATATCTGTAATTTGAAGTGAGAGAAGAGTAGCGGACATTGAAAAAAATTTGCAGAGTTTAGTCCTGGCAATATTTTATTAGTCAGGAACTTTTTGTTTTAGCTGAAGGCGAATGGTATTCTCTATCATTCAATTATTTCGTAAATTTTATAAAAAAGAAATATTCCACATAACTTCAGAACAACGAATTCTCTAATGATCGCAGTGACGAAACACCTAAAGGAGGAAGCAATGGTGAGAAAGCGGTGGAATATGACGAATCGAACGGACTTCGATGGAAAGAGGTTTGATCTTATTTAGTGCTATAAAGAGTTTATTGACTGCTTCTTTTTGCTCTTAACTGAGAATGTAAGTTTTACATATATAGTCGCATGTGAAATTTAAACAAGGTTAGAGGCTCCGGTAAAGAGTTGATAACATACTTTATCGAAACGATGAACGTTTTTGGTGACATATTTGCCTAAATAAAGCATATTTGCAGTTAGCGGATGCTCATAAAATGTTTTTTTAGGTTGAAGTCTTTTTTCGATTACCTTTCCCGTAAAAAATTTACCTTTTATGCGATGAGCAGAGTTGAATAGAGGAGGGAGTTAAGAGAGGTTGAATTTGAATCGTGTTCCTTGATCTGTGAACTTTTGCAGTTTTGTAGTTGTCTTTCTTACGACAATGCTAAATATGTAGCAGTTATACCAGTTAAGTGTGGCAAGCATATTGTTGATATTTCACCTACTTTTTTCGCTAATCACAGAGTAAACCTAAGTGAGAGACGGCTCTTGTAGTTTCGATTCTGTTATTTTGATTAGCAGTTGGCACAATTTGTGAAGGCCTTGTTTATTTCTATATTTAGATCAGCTAGTGTGATTGTAGTGTGTGAACAGTATGAAAATTGTGCAGCCATTGCAAATACAATTTCAGACCTTTCGGTTACAGTGCACTTCACATTGATCGTTAAATGGTAAATGGTTGCCCTTATCGGCTGCAGGAAATGAGCTTGCTTTCTTCGTTTCAGTGCTGAACATAATTCAAACGTAATATTTTTTGGTTCACCGATTGTCACTGAGTTTATCTTGAAGAAGTTATTTCGGTTATATTAACTGTTTGAGTTGAGACATTTCAAATGATTTGTGTTGTGGTGGATATCATTTCCACCACTTAATGACTTCATTTTACTGCAGGTACCAAACGCATCGTTACTGGGCAGGTTTGGTTGCTGAACATACGTCATTAGCGGAGGTAAGAATTTATAAATTCTTCTAAAATATCTCACCCTGTATACAAGGGAAAGTTATCCGTCGTTCGGGATAGAAGAGTTGAAGAAAATCATTCTCAATGATGATGAACAAGTGTCTTTAGATTTTTTCTATAGCAGTGAGATGATGTGAAAACAACTTTCTTGAACTACATTTTTCATAGAAAGCTGTACTTTTCCACATTTTATTTTCCATTCAATCTGGAAAGCAGTACGTAGCATACCTTTATGTATTTATTGCGGAAATTTGGATGTTGCAGATTAAGCAGTGTAGTCAGTCTGAGGTTGGCTGAACCTAACCGACTCTATAGGGTGAAATGAACTAGGATTTGCTTGTAGCGAATTAACATCCCATAAACTGCGGAAGAATTGTCATTCGCACATCCGTAAATTTTTCCACGTTTATTGAATGCTTTCCTTTGCTTTTCGAAGCATCTCATCGTGCGACGTTGTTGTTCAATGCGCTCGCAAGTGCTTTCCGTGTGGTATTCATCGAGTGTTTTCAGGATAACAGGAGTACGGACTAGGTGTTTCCACGATGAAATCAAGCGAAAGAAGCGGCTAGGACGGTGTTGCCGAAGCGCTATGTGGATAGAAGAGTCTAGAATATACAGAGAATGAAGTGTGATAGCTTTGTGATTTGTATTGATGTATTTTGTATTTTCTCTGAGACCTACGTTTTCGCATTTTGTGGTTCTCTGTTATCTTATTGATGGTTGTTGTTTTTGCTGTGCATGTGTTGTGTCATTTCTGTTGCAATTGCTGTTATGCCTTGTGTTTCGCCACTCTCGGTATTTTAATTGGGGATTTCACTAATGACTTTTGCGGGGCTAATTCCAAGTCCGAATAGATGAACCGAGAGTGGCGCCGGTTAAGGATTCGCCTAAGTCGTGCTCGCACTGAATGAGGCCAGTTGAAACAACTGGCCCCGCAGTCGTGTCTGGCGAACAGAGGGATCTGCGTCGGTCCTTTAAAGATCGGAAAGGCGCGTCTTACGGTCTGCGGATTGGTGAGAATTGGTGCCGTAGGGAGTTTTGTAGCTTGCGTGTCTGAAATCAGTTTGTCGGTGGTCTCCGTCAGCCGGGTGGATAGCAGTAGTACGGACTAGGTACTAGCAATAATGAAATCAAGCGAAAAAAGCGGCTAGGATCGTATTGTCGAAGCGCTATCTGGATAGACGAGTTTAAGTGATGATAGTTTTGTGATTTATATTGATGTATTTTGTATTTTCTGTGAGGCCCACGTTTTCGCATTTTGTGGTTGTCTGTAATCTTATTGATGGTTGTTGTTTTTGCTGTGCATGTTGTTGTTTCATTTCTGTTGCAATTGCTGTTATGCCTTGTGTTTCGCCACTCTCGGTATTTTAATTGGGGATTTCACTAACGACTTTTCGGGGGCTGATTCCAAGTCCGAGTAGATGAACCGAGAGTGGCGCCGGTTAAAGATTTGCCTACGTCCTGCTCACACTGAATGAGGCCAGTTGAAACAACAGGCCGCGGTCGTGTCCAGCGAATAATGGGATCTGCGTCGGTCCTTCAACGACCGCACAGGCGTGTCTTGCGGTCTATGGGTTGGTGAGGATTGCGGCCGTTGAGAGTTTTGTAGCTTGCGCATCTGAAATCAGTTTGTTGGTGGTCTCCGTGAGCCGGGTAGACTGAAATGGTTTCTTCCGGCTGACGTAGGCTGCATTTTTTGCCGTTTCTTGAGGCAGTGTGGGGAGCTGTAACGTTTGGGCGTTGAGTATGATCCGATAGTTGCGGCTGTTTTTTGGCAGCGAAGGTACCGGGCGCAGTGGGGTGTTTGGTATAGCTTGGGCTGTGGTGCTCGAATTTGATTTCTGAGGTGGTTGGGAGAGATTTCATATGTTGCGCGCGTTTGACCTACTAGCGAACCGTTTTGACGACGTTCATGAGCTGATACGGTGTGCTTGTGTGTGCATTGATGGTGTCTGGCTCCGTGTCCGGTGAACAGGGTAGTCCGCGTCGGTCCTATAAAGAGCGTATAGGTGTGTCTGGTGCTCTACGGGTTGTTGAGGGTTGCGGCTGCAGGTGGTTATGTACTCCCGTATCGCAGATCAATTGGTCGGTGACGTGTGTCAGGTGGGTAGATCTGTAATCGGATTTCTTCCGGTTAACGTAGGCTGCAGTTTTAGCCATTCGTTGAAGCAGTGTGGGGAGCTGTACGTTTAGGTCTTGAATATGGTCGGGCAGCTGCCGCTACCTTCTGGCTGCGAAGTAGCCCGATGTGCTGGGGTCGTTGGTGTATCCTGAGCCGTGGCCCTCGAATTTCATTTCTGGAGTGGTTTGGAGATCGGCGGTTTCATGCTTGGCGCGCGTTTGATCTACCATCGATCAAACGCTTTCGTGGTGTTCATGGGCTTGTACGATGTGTCTGTCTGTGCGTTGACCGTGTTCGGCGCAGTGTCCAGTGAACGGGGAGTCAGCGTCGGTCCTTTGAAGATCGCGGGGTGTGTCTGGCCTTCTACCGATTGCTGAGGGTTGCAGCCGCAGGGGATTTTGTAGCTTGTGTATCTCAAATCAGCTTGTCGGACAGTCTGCGTCAGCCGGCTAGATCTGTAATCTGATTTGTTCCGGCTAACGTATGCTGCATTTTTTGCCGTTTGTTGAGGCAGTGTGGGAAGCTGCAACGTTCGGGCGTTGAGTATGATCCGATGGTTGCCGCTGTTTTCTGGCCGCGAAGGTGCCGGATGCAGTGGGGTCTTTGGTATAGCTCGAGTGGTAGCACTGGTGCATGATTTCTGAAGTAGTTCGGAGATCATCCATTTCATATGTGGCGCGCATTTGATCTACCTGCGAAACGTTTTGGTGGCGTTCACGGGCAAGTACGGTGTGTCTCTCTGCGCGTTGGTGGTGCCTAGAGGGACTCGTTGGTTGGATGTGGTAGCTTTTTAGACCGACACGCAGAGTCCTCGAAGGTTACCGAGAGGTGGAGGAGTTCAGTGAAGTTTTGATTTACAGGTGGATAGTCTTTTAGTTTTGTTCAGTAGTGGTATCTTTGATTTTTAGGTTGCGAAGAGATGTCTTCGATATTGAACAAAGTCATCCTTCGGGACAACAAAGACGAAAAAACGGGACAAGGGAGTGGAGTAGTATTCCACAATTCAACCCATGATGACCATTGCCGTGAATTTGAGCTCTTTCAAAAATTGGTGTATGTTGTAATATGCTATGTATCAGTTACTTAAGTTTAAGGTTCGGGAGTTAATGCACTCTTCAGTTGGTAATGTTTTTGTGTGAATTAACTCGAAAATGGCTCTCAAATTGAGGGTCCACATGGAACAACTGGAGTATTCGATCTCAGTGGCTTTTGAATTTTTTTTTGTAAGTTGTCGGTGAAGTTTATATCTAAAGAACATCTCGTTGTGGGTCGAATTGTGGACCCTCAGAGGAAGTCTTAAGGAACCCTCAGGAAGATGCATGTGTACGGTAGATGCTTCCAGGCCAGGAAAGAGCATGAAATATTGCTATGAACTTCGTTCTATTAGCGCTACCCATTACCAGTTTTACGCTTGAACAAATCCGTTTTCCATAAAAATCGTTGATGCTATAATCTTCAACTGTCATATCTTCTCGGTTCATTTCAATTGGATATGCAATGTGGTTGGCGAACATTTCCCATGGATTTATGTAATTTTTTTTTCTCAGCACCGACATGAAATCGGATGGAATTTGGCGCGAAAGCGTTGACACGTTGACATTTTAAACGTTGACCCTCATATCGTATCTACGACAGGTGTGTTCTTGTAGGCGATCATTTAGGGCGGTATTTTAAAGTTGGATTTCATTAATAGACGCTTTAAATTCAATATATTTATAGGTAGTTGAGATCTAAAATGGCAAATCGTTTCGTTATGCACTATGAGTGAAAATGCTTTTTTAATGACAAACCCTTTGAAAAAATCCTTTTGCCTCACTAAATTATTTTAACCCTTTTTGTTGTTAAATCCTCATTCCCCGTATTATACGTTTACGAAATGCATTTTTTAATATGGTTTTTATTTTATAAAGAAATAAAAAAGTAATAAAATCGATATTTTTATAATAAAGAAGTAATAAAAAAAGGAACAATTTAAACAAAAATATTTTCAATTGTTATATCTGAATATGAATTGCAGTTATCTTATATGATCTCTATTAAGAATTTTTGTTATTTATTATTGATCATTCAAATAAATTAATGGCAATGAAAATTGCAATGAAAATATTCTTGAGGATTTCAGAAAGCTCATAATATATGGCAACGGGATTATCAAATATATTTGAATTTGTAATTTTAAAAATTGTTTGACTATTGAGACGCTTATATTAACATTAAAATTATAATAAGATCTGTTGGGATTTTCTATTCTTTGCCGCATATTCGAAGATACTTATAATTCATAGAAAGATGCATTATGCTTAAAGCATTGTGCGTAACGCATGAATCATCCAAACAATTCAGCACAACCCAATTTGCTTCCAATACTCTCCAATAAAACAACGAAAATGTGAATGATATTGTTGTATATGAATTGGTGATGTGAAATAAACAACGCTTATATGCAAAAACAATATATGGATGGAAGAGGTGCAGATAAACAACGGAAACAAAGCGTCATCTTTGTGGGTATTTCGACGATCAGACAAAGTGAGAAAGAAAATAGTGTATAGAATTAGGGATAGGTTGTCGTAAGCGAACCAAAAATAGGTTGGCTATACGCTTACGAGGCAGCCGTCTATGGTAGATTTTGAGGGATCTGAGATACACATCGCCAGGGTGTTACGTATCAGCCTATGTTGTCGATGGTGTTTCGCCATACGAATGGTATCTTTTCAGGAAAATTGGGTAAGGAATTCGATAGGGTGGAAATTAGATAAGAGTGCGATGTATTTCCTTATGGATTAGTCTTCCCCATGCACCTTCAAACTCAGCGATTTGACCCCTTCGTGAGAAAATTCTCACCTATGAGAATATGAACACCTTAAGATTGTATCGAAAAGCGGAAGTACTTGCTCGTCATAGTGCAAATGTTGATCAACCCTTCGAACATCCTGACATGACTCACTTAATACGTCAATAAAACTGCTTGAAATACTTCCTTGCATAGAGGCAGAAATATCAAAGGCATTTTTGGGGCGAAAGAGGCAGAGACATGGGCGGAAGAAGTAAACGCTGTGATGGATTTAGGGCTCGCCAGAGGGCGCATAGGTCGAGAAGGTTGGCAAGTTTGCTTTTTTCTGACATCTTTGCGGTTTAATATTCTTAATTCTTTCCTGGACCAATTTTACAACCATATTTATATTTATCGTCTCCGAATTTGTTTTCGTCAATAAGTTGTTCGATGCCGAATAAACTATCGTTTCTCTTTGCAAATATAGATATGAAATATTAATCAAACTCAGTATATTCATTTAAAGAATACTTTCCAAGCACCATTCCACCTTACTCATTATTAGTATATATTAACGAACCAGAGGTTTTATAAATGGAAATAGAAATGAAAAATTTAGAACTAATTTTGCGCACGAACAAGGGATATTTGGGGCCTATTTCACCTCCTCTACTTCCTCATCCCAGCTAAAGATACCTCATAAGCACTGGACGGGATGAAAATCACCAATAATTCAAGAACCCTCTTTCTCTGTTGTCGTTTCGCTCGCTTGAATCAATCCGAAGTCCCATCTTCCATTAACGTCTGAAAGATTATTCCGCATTAATAATCTTTGTATATTTTATTTGAAAGCTGCATGCAATAATAATTAATTTATTTATTCACTAAAGGCGGAATGATTTTAATAACCTCAGCGAATTTTAGATTCCCTAAATTCTAAATGAATTGCTTCCGATTGAGATTTTCAAAATGAGCCACCTTTATCTGCTCGTCACAATGTATACGACTCGTTCTGATCGACGGCTAGCATAAAAAGTAGCATCATCATTTGCTTATCGGAAATTTGTCTAGATTCCCATCGGAAACACATAGATAACTGTTCCGTTTCAATGAAAGTTTTGAGGATTTTGCACTATTTTAGCGATTTGCTTATTTCCAAACTCGTCCTCCAAGATTCTAGCTGCCAAGAACATGCAACTTTCGATTCCTACGGCTTTTCTTTCAATCGAATTGATTGATCCGGGGCAAGTTTTGCTCCGAATATGAGTCGTAAAGCACCTCCACTATAAGGAGTAACGGTTGCATCGTGATTCGGATATCACTCGGTAACTGCCGTTTTAGACTATTTTCCTTCCATCATCCATGTCACTTTCGGTTCAATTAAAGGTATTACCATACAATTGACGAATGGTATCGAAAGTCATTGTTTCCGCTTCCTTCACATTTGATTTTTCTTAAAACAATGCTAAAATCCATTAATTGCACCATTTCGATGACAATTTGCAGATGTGTTGATATTGGTCGGCTATATAATAAAATTGAAATATTGCAGCCTTATTGCTTTATATGAAGTACGTTTATTCAGTATGCTTCTTTTGTTTTTATATACGTAATAAACAAGTTTTTTGCTAATATTTATTCTGTGTCTTTACTCTCTCTTAGCGATTCAACATGTTGCATCGTATCGTCTTCGGCTCGCACCTGAAAAAAAAGGCGAATTTATTTGTTAAGCTTCTCAAATTGGTAGGATTAAGTTGGAAAATCTATTCAATTACTTCAAGCTTTCAAAAATATTTTCTCTTATACTGTTGTAGAATTTTATAATATTTAAGTTCCTAATATTTAGCTATTTTCTCATTTATAATTACATCTATAATCAATTTCTTTACTGCAAATATACTCTAGGAAAGTGCCATTTTAAAAGGACAACATCACACAGTTTTACAATGATAGCTTCATTTTTATAATAAAAATTTTCTGCTTCCTTGAAAAAGATTTTATATCCTCAAAAAATTTTTAGAAAATACAAAAAAGTGCTTTGCATTTCTTTTCACTTCATTTTTTTCCGATGCTATACATCAAAGGTATTCTTATTAATTTCCCATACGATTCTCTTCATTATGGCTATAAGCGGCAATTTTCGAAACAGTTGAACTACTAAAGCTTTTGCACCCTCAAAATATTCGCCAAGATATTTGAAATGTCAACGAAGTGCCCCTTTCCCAACTCCTATTCGCAAAAAACGGAATAAATAAATAATTCCCAAGCAATTTTAATGCAACACCTATAACAGTTATCGATCTTTGTCGATATGAAAGCAATAATGAGACGAACATTTAGATTCTTGAAAAGATACTTAATTGAATTGAAATCTGTAGCTCGAATCTTCTCATTCAATTTTCGTTCGATAAATTGATGGCGATAATTTAAAAAAAAAAAAACTACGATGACGGAAACGAATCAAAAGCATTGATTTATCTTTCTACTTCTTTATTTCATTCTAATCTATAAACGAGATATGGGATTAGATCATTCTCTATTCTATAAACTTATGCTATATATCATTTTAAAATTAAACTATTCAGAGTTTTATAGTGGTTTATTAGTTTAAGAAATCAAAAACTATCGAATAATTATTTATAATTTACTTCGGTTGTTTGTGATTTTTGTGTACGAGCATCGCTGAGTGGCTGAGGTATTGGCTGAATAGTAACACTTGCGGTTTCTTCATTTTCATTTCTCGATTTTTCATTGTTTATGAACGATTTTTGTTGTTGCACTGAAAATTTATTGTATTTTTGGTGGCTCACTTATACATATAATCTACTTCCTTTTTTTTTGAAATGTAAACACAATGATATAAAGCAAGTTTTGCATTGAAAATGAATCATCAAAAATTAGAAAATAATCGATACTTTTTTCGTTGCATTTTTTCTTCAATATTTTTGTGAAAATTTTATTAAAGACTTTTAATTGATATAGATAGAGAGTAAAATTTTTCAGATTGCATAGGTAAAGAGAGATATATTGGCAAAAATCATTTGTTAAGAAATAAACTTTGCATTGAAAAAAAAAATTAGATGATAAAAATGAAAATAAATGATCTTAATTTATTAGCACTAGAATTGATAGTTCTGTAATTTCAATTTCAAGAATTTGCAAACAAAAAAATTTTTTTAATATTTAGGTTTTAGAGCGAAATGATAACTGATAAAATAAAATAATAACTGATAAAATATTTGCAATTAACCTTTTTTTGTCGTTAATAAAGAAGTTTTTGCAATAGTCGATTGATGTGGTTCGGTTCCGTTAACGCTAAGTTTAAATGAATCTTCGGTTTTTTTCGGTGAATTTATTTTCGATGTTCTGTTGGTGATACGTCTCGATGAACTCATCGTTTTCCATTTAAGAGCATCTTCATCACCGTAATCATTGAGATAGGATCTTGTACGATTCACTATATCATTTTTAATATTCGTATTCAGTGGCTCTTTCTTTGATTTTGTTCTTCTTTCGATTTTCGCATTTGTTGCACTATTTTCATTTATATCTAAATTATTTATTCAATTTAAATATTTTTTTATTAAATTTAAAAATATTGAAGAGTATTTTACTCTCTTCGTTTAAATAGTAAAGAACATATAATACAGTGATGCACATAATACAATAATGGATTTTTTCGATTTTTGTGCTGATGACCTAATATTTTCTATCATTCCGATATCGTTTTAGTTGGTCTAATTGATAGCGTCCATTATGATTATAAAAAACACTAAAAAGGGTACTTATAAGGCTACCTATATACCTGTAAGGTTTACCTAAGTACCTCGGATAAATTTGGTTCTAAGATGCTAGATATAGGATATAGCGTATAAAAAAAGTACTTATGAAAGTTCCATTTTTTCGTGTGATTTGCTTTTGTTCTGAATGAGGTACACTGCGAGCAGATGATATTGCACTGCGTGATAGAGTTGATTGCTTTGGTGTAGTTGGTTCACTCATTTTGCCAAAATTCTGTAAAATTTATTATAGATTATTATATTATAGATTATAGATAATTATTATAGTAAGATTATAGTCTCGATTATATATGTATATAGAGCATAAAATTTTTCTTTAATTCCCAAAGAATAACGTATAATGGAATAAGTCTATTCGGTATATAATGAATTTTATTTTAGATGTTCACTCATCCATTTATATGCAATCATTTGCACTCAATTATGACAGCTAGCTTATAGGAGCGGTTGTCATTTTCTATACTATATTTTTTGTAATATTTAAATGCAAGTGCCTATCATCTTGTCGCTGAAAAAAACAAGAATGATATAGGCGACGGTTTTTTAAGAGGGATGTGGAATATGGCGTAATATCGCGAAAAGAAGGGGAAGGTCTCACGATGTGCTCCAGGAAGATAAGTGAGGGAAATCGAACCGAGGATTCCCGCTGCTGATTCCCTGGTCAAACCAACCGCAATTTCCAAACTATTTCAATAGATTTGAGTTACGTTTATGAATGATGATGTTTGAAAAATATGTTCGTCTTGAATAAATTCTATACTGAGCTAATTAAATATTTCTTATAATTGCACTCAATGATCGACACGTTTTGATAGAGCTAATTATTACTAAATTATAAAGCGCAAAAACTATTTCAAACCATTGTTGGAGTTTTTGCATCATGAAGAATCGACGTAGAAACGATTTCCGATCGCCGTTTTCGTTCACTCTTCGATTTACATGACGTCACCACAAATAATGTGGTAAAAATCCAAAAAATATAAATAAAGTTTATAGGAAATAAACTCGAAAATATTTGCAGCATCGTTGACGACTACTCCCGAATACCACTTTCGTATGAAATGATTATGCTAAAGTATCGATGCAATTATCGCTCTGTTTTTTTTTATTCAAATTTCTTGCCAATGAGCTGATATTCAAATTTCAATAAGCATTAATGAGGCGGCATCGACCAGTTACATCGTCAGACTTTTGCAAGTTGCACCTCGCATCAACCGACCGAACTATCAATTTAAAACTGGATTTATGAACCTTGGGATTTGTAGATTTTTTAGTTTTCCAGCACGAAAGATGGAACATGTAATCCAAACAAGGATCTTTTCATAAGTTTTTTTTTTGCAGTGGCGGGCAGCTTTTAACTGAGAACGAAATTTTTTAGTTTTTCATACGATTTACATGTACAGGAGGACGAAGGTTTTAGAATATTGCTGCAGACGATAAGAAGTATCTAAATGTCGTCAAGAAGTGAGATAGGTAGTTTTGAAGTGCCTTGTTCTGATCGAGCAGAAACATATATAATCGGCAAAGGACGGAGAATCAAGGGGGAAACATAAGTATGAACGACCCCATCTAAGGGAAACTAGTGCAGCCAAGTGTGCATGCGCTTCCACGAAAGAACTGGCATTTTCAAAAAAAGTATCATTTTGTAAGCACTCCTCAACTGCTTCTGATTTTCACAGCTCGAATGCGGACGATGGAAATCGAAGCTTGACCCAACAACCTTCACATAAGGATTCTTCTTTAATTTCCCATCTCAAACGCATAGTCTCGAGGAAATTTTTTTTTCGTTTTCCCAAATATGGATTTGCTGTTTTCCTAAATGAATTTGTTAGCCCTCCCCAAAAAAAAGATAATTGATGTTTACTTTTTCATTCGTTTATTGAAATGGAATGTTTAAAAAAGTGCATAAATTTTTACTGCCTCATTCATGCGAAAATATAATATTTTATTCATTCATATCGCAAAAATTTTCAATTCATTTCATTTATATAAATTCAAAAATATTAAACTTTACAAAATTATTACATATGAGTTATTTATTTACAATGAGTAAAATTTTTTTTTTACAACAAATATAGCAAATGCAAATATATTACATGAAATCATTTGGGACCGTAATTCGTGTCGACAATTTCTTGCTCGTCCATATTTTAATACGTCCATCAGTGTTTCCAACCGAAACAAGTATCTCGCCATCTAATGGACTTAAAGCGACCGCACTTGCTGCTCCATTATGTTGTAGTCGACCAACGATACATCTATATTCTCGTGACCAAACTCGACCACCATCCAACGAAGCACTTCAAATAATTTCTTTTAGAAGAATTGAAATTTTCGATAGATTTTGTTTCATGCTTTAAGTGAGTATTGCGAAATCCGATCAACGAAAGAGATGATTCCCATATGTAGTTTATGTGGGAATTAAATGACTAGGAAAAGTGCCTCATGACGGCATGTAAAGAAAATAACATAAAAACCTGTGGTCTGTATTATCCCTTATGGGCAAACGGATAACAATGGGGATAGGTGAGAATGATATAAGCAAAAGCTATAAATATTCCACCAACCTGGTCACGTAATGTCCTCCAATCGAACAAGGAAAACGATCGGTCGCATTTGCAAAATGGCCAAAATATGATTTTTCAAATGTCATCGATGATAAATTAATCACTCGGATTTCAGCCTAGAGTCAAATGAAACATTATCTCAGGAAATAATCCACACTGCTAAGCACAATTAACCATAAACAAAACTACACTACTATATAAAGAAGACATTATGGGTAAAAGGAGGATTACATTAGTATAATATTCTTAAATATTTTGTTTGCCGACTAGAACATCGTCACAAGAGACCTAAAGTAACTCAATTTTATTCACATATCCCGGTACAAAATTAGCTTTATGCACTACTCTGTGTCTGCCCATTAAACTCTACTCTGTGCCGTAAGTTATGCATATTAAACTCAACTTTTCCGATCAGCAAGCTGGAAATACCAAATAAATAAACAAGCCAAGACAAGCAACATATATACAGACATTACAATCATAATTTAGCTTGCAAAAACTCTCAAGAATCTTAGTAAAAAAATAATTTCATTTGATAATCATTTGATAAAAAATAACGTTTGATAATCACCTTTTAGAAAAGCGTTTTGAACTCGAACTGTTATATACTTGTTCAGTTGCCTGAAATTTATAAAAAAATACATGAAGAGGAAATTTTTGAGTGAGAAAAATGAATTTTGAAGCTCTAATACCGTATTAGAAAATCTGAATTCTTATGATGGGCGTCGTATGCATATCCTTATTCTGCAATAACCGATCGGGGTGAGGGGTGGGGGGATATGGCATCGCGATACGCTTAAGAAAATTTCCTCAATATTAGAAACATTTGCACATTATAGAGATTTCCTCTATGCGACCATTGACTTTCCGATTCATTTGAATCGGAAAGTTAGTTAATATTGATGGATTAACTCTCGAATAAATACCTTTAATTTGGTGTCAAGAGGTAATTTATGATCACGAATAAATAACGGCCTCCATAGTGAATCATCCTCACCCACGCGTTTCCAATGATAATTAACATTGCCCATTCGTGCTAATTCCTTCGCGTTCAAATACGACATTATTAAAATTAGCAATTCGAAAGGAAGTTCCCCCCCTTCCTTCGTTCATCGTCGCCTGCAGTTTTGTTACCTTTATAAATTTGGCACACAAATCTCCAAAACTCCGTCTACCGAAGTTAACGAACAGGCCAAGGCCAGATGAACTTCAAAGAAGAAGTTGAAAGTGCCCGAGGGTGTTTCAAATGGAGTCCAGGCCAAAGGTTAAAAATCAGAAGTGATTCGGACCATCCATATACCCCAGATGAATTGAAATAAGCGCATTGTTTCATGATGCAGAAGGTGAAATTTGCCGACATCCTGACATAAGGAAGGTGGACCTCACTTCATGGATAGAGCCCAAGGGCAAATAATACTGCACGAGACAGGGAATAAGTATGGGAAATAGAGAGCTGCGCATAGAAAAATGATAAATTTTATAAATGTAAAACGCCAAGCAATGAAACGTTCGAAGGATAGGCTTGATAACCTCCTTAAAGAGATATGAGTTAGGGGCAGTTACATGACCCCACCCCTTGTCGTATCAACAGATTCCATAGTACGACAAGCCGATATGGAAGAACTGTTTGCAAGTAACTCATAGTATAACAACTTGTCCGGAAATGTTGTTTGCGAGTTCAGCATCACATCTTATTTTCAAGTCGTTATCTTCGTCTGTATTACGGCAGGGTAGTGGAAAGTGCAGAAATAAACTGTTAGATTGAAAGCTATCACAAATTTCATAAATAATTTTATACGCAAGCATCAAATCATTCAAAATCCCCCTTATGGATCGACGCTGCGAAACAGATAATTGGAATCTCTCCCCCAGAATGACGTCATAATTCATCTTTTATTTTATTAAACTTGCAGAATATGCCCAAAAAAGTAACAAACAATGCAATAGTATGTTTACTTAAAATGTTGAATGCAATATTTTATGTTTACTTAAAACTATAAGTTACCTATTGGAAGCATGCCAGATTTAAAGAAAATGGTGTTTTTTTAGAATTCCTTCAGACCAACCAGCTGACTAGTATTCAAAACATCGACAAGACAACTTTTATGCGCTTTTACTTGCATAGGTTGATGTTGAAATAATTTTCTCGATGAAACATTTGTTTCATGACTGGCTGAATCACCGCACCTGGAAATGTGCTCAGGAAAATCTTACAGTATCTTCGGATGTGATGAGTGAATCGGAAATTGGGCTCCATTACGATGAGAATGCGTCGGAAGTATGAAATTATTTGAGACAAATTTCTTAATTCTAGCTCTTATATAATATGTCGGAACAAAATCACTAAACAAATCAAAAATATATCCGCAAAGAAACAATAGTTAAACAGTGTGACCTTGAAAAAATTTTAAAAAACACCATAAAATTAACGAAGATTTGCATAAAGTTCGCAACAGGAATTAAAACAACTATTGGTTGTTTTAATTTGCATAAAGCTTCATAGGCAATACTCATCGATTCATCCTTTTAATTCTTAGCTCCAGCTGGTTGGAAATATCAGCAAAGGAGAAAATATCTTAGCTGAAAAGCGTCATTCCAAAAACACATTGAGATAAACCGAAAATAAATGAAAACTCATAGTTTCTATCATCGAATTCATTACAGTGTGTTCACTGAGACTCAGAGAAAATCGATCGAAAAGCGTAAACATCAACCAACAACTGCCGACTTATAGCGCTGAGCTGACTGACGGCTGTCAGCTCATTGTTGCTCCTCACGAACCCTGCCAACTATTGCATTCTGCAAAAACATGTGCAAGTTTATTAGAATCTTATCGCTATAGAATCCTTCGTTATAAGATGAATACATATTTGTGTGTCGATGGTTATGTGTATAAGATCAAAACTTTCTGATCTTTATTAGCTTCATATTTCTGAATATCATAGAAGAAAAGGATTTCTGACTAGACTGCTGGCCTAAGCAATGATGGGCGCTTTATCGAATTCACGACCGCATGGTGATATGGCATACAGAGAGGAGGTAGGGGGAGGCGAGATAAACGGATATGTGAGGGATGAATTTATAAATAGCGCTAATCATATAAGCGAAAAAAAATAATTCCTGAAAATCAGTACATTTTGGGAGAGATGCACGAATCGAGGATTTTAACGGATATCTAAGAAACTACGAAAAGCAAAAATATGTAAAACAACGCATACACGTTTTTTGCATTTATTCGATTAAAATTTAAAATATATTCAAAAAATATTTCAATTAAGATAAATTATGTATTCGTTGCAACAGATGGTGCAGCATATGCATGGGAATATTTAATACGCAAAATTCATAGCCTTCAACGTTTGTAACTTATCGAAAATTGATGAAATAGGAGGTAAATCATGCTGCAGCACCATCACAGATTGTTGCGGCAGTGGTCGACCAACCTTACAATTAGCAAACATAAAGACATTTTTTAATGTATCGCACTTACAGTCTCGGTTTCAAAGAACGCTCTTTTTTTCGTTTTATCACGCGCAGTGGAGTTATCAATTGCGCGGTCTTTTGTGACCTATGACCTGAGAGCAAGCGCGCGATTATCGATTAAATGCTTCGTAAGCAAGAGTAGCAGCATCATCGCCTCTGGCACGTTTCCATGCGTTTCGACGCGCGCGGCGGTACGCTGCGTCTATTTTATTTTAAGATTTATATATTGACAAGTTAGGGATTTATGCTTTATTAGGTTGATTTTTGTCGGTTTTCTCGGGATTCATTATATTCGAAGCAATGCAGTTTTTGTTTGTGTTGCATTCTTAGGTAGAGATTAGGTAGAAAACAATTGTGAACTGCCGCTTCGTTGACTGTGAATTTTATAATGCAGTATGGGAGAGCAGATTTTATGCTGAAGGAAAGAGGCTTTTAATTATTTTTTCGATATTTCATTCAACCAAAAATATTAGAAAAACTTTTTTAAAGAATGTTACGGTCATCTTAAGTGATTGAAACATCCGGTGATAAAATCTGCTCGTTGATTAAACATATATGAAAGATGGACTGATTCTTATGAAATTGTTGAAAAATGAGACCATTCCTATAATCTTTTACTGGCTTTATGATTATGCATCATTTGTTTCATCGAAGTGGACGGAGTCTAGTTTGCGAATGCATCAAATGTGAACGGTTGATCTTTGTTCATGTTAGGTTCAGTTTGCTCACTGTTAGTTTAATACGTCGATATCTATCTGTCTTTGCCAAGCGATGAAGGCAGATATAGGACGAGAAGAAAGCGAGCAAGCAGCAGCCGAAACCTGAATGTTTGAAGACCAGGATGACGTAATGATTGAAGAGTGCTTTCAATGCTGCGCCTTGGTCTGCCATCCGAGTATGTATGAAGTTCGATGATGTATAATTATGGACGGTCTTACTCACTCTGCCATGTCGTTGACCAGAAATATGAACAACAGCATGAAGCCTTATGTCCACGCAGTCCTGCAGGTGTGCTACGCAGACGGAGGAGCATGGTTGGCCGACGAGTATGGACTAACGCTCAGAGTTTCGAAGAAGGAATCGGCGAAGAAGAACTTAAAGATGGTGACTGACGGGAGACTCAGTGGATGCCGTTGAGTCGAACCATAGAACAATGGATCACGGCAGTGACCAGTGGTCACGAAGACAGGATGGCCTGGGACCAGCCAGCATGAATGGAGGCAGTGGTAACAAGCGAACAGCGACCGGCGTTGAAGAAGACTACGTCAACTGTGACGCAAGATGAGTCACTTAAAGTTTTACTTAGTAACTTTGGGGCGCGAACGTAAGACTGCATTGTTGGTCTTGGCAGAGTAGTAAATGAAAATGCTGAGTGCGAAAATTAGCTGAATTCAGCTACATTTGAGCACCGTCAAATCGCTCTTCCCATGGAAAGGCATTCTTACTTCACTTAGGTGAATTTGAATTGCTGTGGACCCATGCATCTTTTACGTATGCCTCACCTTGTTTTGGCACCGTTCAGGCGCAGAGGTGCGCCAATCGTGCAAAGAAGAGGAGCCTTTCGACACTCATTTATTAATGGAGATGCACGTTTTGTAATATGTTCAGCCCCATTTTGCGCCACTTCGATGGCCTGAAGTCTTTGAGATAATGAACTATGCATTGTGATGTGACCGAAAGTGTACAGTAGGAATTATATATGAATCAAAAATACCTGCAGTGGATGGTTGCTTAGGACGTTAAACAGATTTGTACGCGATTCCTTAGGTTTTCTTTGCTCCAGTTGAGCCGTTGAATATCCCATTGAAGAAAAACGAGCAAATTCTTGAAAGAAAGATTATTCCACGACATTGTTTGCTATTATTTAAAAAAAAAAACTAGTGGAATTAAACTTGGTCAAGAGAGGTCTTATTATTTTTCTGTATATAGCGCCGCTGTAGTCGGAGCATAAGAAAAGCGAAAGGCCTCCTGAAAAGACAGTTCGTTTTTACGCAGCCCCGTGACCGATAAATTTGTGGCGCAGTAACATTCATATTATGGGCCAGGATATTTCTGGCTTGAAATTGTAACATTTCAATCCTGAAATAGGCTGGAAAAATAGCAGTGCGAACAGTTACAAAGTTGAATCTCATACTATTCCGCTTATAACTTGTTGACTAATAGTTCAATTAATAGAAATAGAAACATTCATTTTACATTGCATAGTATGGCGCAAAATTTCTTCAGTGAACCATTGGGTGGGGGATTTGTGTGCGCCTTATTTTCTTTTTTCTGCTCTTTGTACATTGCTGGATAGTTGTATACAGGTGTAGCTGTAAAATTCTTCACACCCTATAGCTGTGATGAGGCAGCCTTCCTGATTGATTTATTTTTTTGCCTATACATATTCTGCGTGATAATTTTTGGCATCGAAAAATTAGTGGAGACTTGCTCTGATTGAGCTTCTCTACGGTGTCCTCAAAGCCGCTGAAAAGGAGTCATTGGGCGAAGATGCCAGCTCCTTAGCGGTGACCTGTGGAGATTCCATTTCACCGTTGAAGGGAGACATTGGACGTGACGCCAACTCTTCAACGGTTGCCTATAATGACTCCATTATGCTGTTGAAGACGAGTCATTAAGGCCACGCCATCACTCAACTGAGGGTCAGTGACCCCGTTGAGATGTTGAAAAGGAGTCATTGGGCGGTAATGCCAGCTCCTTAATGATGGCCATTAAATTGTGCTCCACAGGTGTCCTCCTGAGGACTATTCTATATTGAGGAGGTATGAAGACTTACAGCTGCACACTTCAACATGTGATTCGTGATTCCACTGTGTGAAAAAAAAGAAAATACGGCGCAGGAAAGGGGTTTGAAACCGCAGTTGGTTCTGAATTATTGCACTATGAGGTCATTGAGTGATTTCCATAGTCATTCTGGATCCTTCACGGAACAGATGGGTGTATAAATTATAAATGCAAATACAATCTCGACACAAAATATTAATGAGTAGGTAGAAGGAGGCAATTATACTGTTATTAATCACCCTCGAGCTTCGAGTTTGTAGCTGTTCGTATAATGTTTTTTCCAGACTAAATTAGGGGTGAAATGTTGCAATTTCAAGCCCGAAATATTCTCACACATAACATGAATGTTATTGCGCCACAAACTTATCTTGCACGGGGTCGCCTCAATGAGATATTCAATGCTTAGCTAGAGTAAGTTAGAACTGAATATATAAAGTACAGATCTGTTTCGCATACCAACAACCACCACTGCAGAGAGTTTTCGTTTCATGTTTCATTCTTATTGTGCATTTTCCTTGCATCACAATGCATATTTCATTTGTCTCTTCCATTCCATGCCATCGTGGTTGTGCAAATTGTGGCGGGCATACTGCAAAACCTGCATCCTATTACTTAATGAGTTTTGAAGAGTTTCTTAGCTTTGCACGATTGGTGACTCCTCAGTGCTTCAGTGGTGTCATCATGGTGAAGTATATGTGAGAGGTGCTGGATGCACCAATAGTTCATATTCACCTAAGCATTTGCAAGAATGCCATTTTCCTCCGGTAAGAGCGATTTAGTGTGCTATGTAGTTGGATTGGGCGAATTTTCACGTTCATCATTCTCTTTACATTGTGCCAAACCTTTTTTTAGGGTCTTTGAGGGGAATGATGGTAAGGAATTTGTTTCTACTTTGAATTTTTTGATATGTCTAAGTGATGGAGGGGATTAAAATTTCATGATTCTTGTTTTATTTCGAGTGCTTGAAATTTTTGTTTAGATCTGAGCGATATAAACATAAGAAGCTTTTCAAGTTTGAAAACCTTTTAGTGTTTTTATGAGCAGGAAACAGTTTGAAGCTTCGATTTTCGTTTTGTGAGGAAAACTTATTGGTTTGATGCTAACGTAGCCTCTCAACGGTACAAAACATCTGAGTTCAAGTACTATAAGGTACGAAAATTTGGCATGGCTTCATGGTTTGCAGCTTAGTTGATTATGGTGCAAAATTGCGCTTTTATCGCGAATCGTGCTCTGTTTTTCCAGTGATGTATCGAGTGTTTCTGGTTCGCCGCAGCTTATGTCGATGAGTAATGGATAAGGTGATCGCCGAACCGTTTAAATTTTTTTAACGGATCGACATCTCAATTCTGTGCAATCAGAGGTTAGCACTTGCTGCTTTTATCATTATCGAGCTTTCGATGATCATCGTGGAAGGTTTCATTCTATTCCATATGTGCTCTTATTTCTTGCATCAGAAGGCGAGATTGGGGTGAAAAATGGAAGGGCATATTTATAAGAGTTGAAACGTGGATGCCGTTTATGCTTCATGAGATACATTCCAGTAGACTTTGATTCTCACTAAAAATTTCCATCACCAAATTTTTGAGGGCGCATAGTCAAGCGGTGTCTGTAATTTTTTCTGAAATTTTTTCGAAAGCTTATAGTCGACGAAAAATTTTAGATATCCTCCTTTGTTATGTGAAAGTGGGTCGCGAGTATGCGGGTATCGTGCTTGAAGTGATTGCGGGCGTTCAAAGAAGGAAGTAAGACGATTTATGGCGATCCTCATTTTTTTGGGAAGCTATTGCCAGAGCTTTACGCTGGTCTGTTTATGTCTTTCTTTGACAAAGTGTTTCATATCTGTAATTTGAAGTGAGAGAAGAGTAGCGGACATTGAAAAAAATTTGCAGAGTTTAGTCCTGGCAATATTTTATTAGTCAGGAACTTTTTGTTTTAGCTGTAAGCGAATGCTATTCTCTGTCACTCAATTATTTCGTAAATTTTCATATTAGGCGAGGAAGCTTCTCATTAGCAAAGCGAGTTGTGGGACTGAAAGTTTGTCTAAGTGCGGTTCTATTCCCTTGGAACCACAAGTTTACAGCTTCATTCGTATTAAATTCTAAATTTCGAGTTCACTTTTATTTGGTGATCACTTGATTGAAAGTTCATTGTTTACATCGAATTTGAATGGGAAAAAAAATGTAGAAAAAAGCGTAGAAGTAGAGATTTAGTTTTTAGTTCATTTATTTCGTTATTATTTGAAAGTGATGTTCAAGGACGGATCGCTGTTTTATGCTAAGGGGTGGACTCAGAGCAGCCCATAGTTTCGACTTCACTTCTAGTTCCTCAAAATATACAAAATTTCTTTCTATCTGGAATATAAAAAGAAATATTCCACATAACTTCAGAACAACGAATTCTCTAATGATCGCAGTGACGAAACACCTAAAGGAGGAAGCAATGGTGAGAAAGCGGTGGAATATGACGAATCGAACGGACTTCGATGGAAAGAGGTTTGATCTTATTTAGTGCTATAAAGAGTTTATTGACTGCTTCTTTTTGCTCTTAACTGAGAATGTAAGTTTTACATATAAAGTCGCATATGAAATTTAAACAAGGTTAGAGACTCCGGTAAAGAGTTGATAACATACTTTATCAAAACGATGAACGTTTTTGGTGACATATTTGATCAAATAACGCATATTTGCAGTTAGCGGATGCTCATAAAATGTTTTTTTAGGTTGAAGTCTTTTTTCGACTACCTTTCCCGTAAAAAATTTACCTTTTATGCGATGAGCAGAGTTGAATAGAGGAGGGAGTTAAGAGAGGTTGAATTTGAATCGTGTTCCTTGATCTGTGAACTTTTGCAATTTTGTAGTTGTCTTTCTTACGACAATGCTAAATATGTAGCAGTTATACCAGTTAAGTGTGGCAAGCATATTGTTGATATTTCACCTACTTTTTCTCGCTTATCACAGAGTAAACCTAAGTGAGAGACGGCTCTTGTAGTTTCGATTCTGTTATTTTGATTAGCAGTTGGCACAATTTGTGAAAGCCTTGTTTATTTCTATATTTAGATCAGCTAGTGTGATTGTAGTGTGTGAACAGTATGAAAATTGTGCAGCCATTGCAAATACCATTTCAGACCTTTCGGTTACAGTGCACTTCACATTGATCGTTAAATGGTAAATGGTTGCCCTTATCGGCTGCAGGAAATGAGCTTGCTTTCTTCGTTTCAGTGCTGAACATAATTCAAACGTAATATTTTTTGGTTCACCGATTGTCACTGAGTTTATCTTGAAGAAGTTATTTCGGTTATATTAACTGTTTGAGTTGAGACATTTCAAATGATTTGTGTTGTGGTGGATATCATTTCCACCACTTAATGACTTCATTTTACTGCAGGTACCAAACGCATCGTTACTGGGCAGGTTTGGTTGCTGAACATACGTCATTAGCGGAGGTAAGAATTTATAAATTCTTCTAAAATATCTCACCCTGTATACAAGGGAAAGTTATCCGTCGTTCGGGATAGAAGAGTTGAAGAAAATCATTCTCAATGATGATGAACAAGTGTCTTTAGATTTTTTCTATAGCAGTGAGATGATGTGAAAACAACTTTCTTGAACTACATTTTTCATAGAAAGCTGTACTTTTCCACATTTTATTTTCCATTCAATCTGGAAAGCAGTACGTAGCATACCTTTATGTATTTATTGCGGAAATTTGGATGTTGCAGATTAAGCAGTGTAGTCAGTCTGAGGTTGGCTGAACCTAACCGACTCTATAGGGTGAAATGAACTAGGATTTGCTTGTAGCGAATTAACATCCCATAAACTGCGGAAGAATTGTCATTCGCACATCCGTAAATTTTTCCACGTTTATTGAATGCTTTCCTTTGCTTTTCGAAGCATCTCATCGTGCGACGTTGTTGTTCAATGCGCTCGCAAGTGCTTTCCGTGTGGTATTCATCGAGTGTTTTCAGGATAACAGGAGTACGGACTAGGTGTTTCCACGATGAAATCAAGCGAAAGAAGCGGCTAGGACGGTGTTGCCGAAGCGCTATGTGGATAGAAGAGTCTAGAATATACAGAGAATGAAGTGTGATAGCTTTGTGATTTGTATTGATGTATTTTGTATTTTCTCTGAGACCTACGTTTTCGCATTTTGTGGTTCTCTGTTATCTTATTGATGGTTGTTGTTTTTGCTGTGCATGTGTTGTGTCATTTCTGTTGCAATTGCTGTTATGCCTTGTGTTTCGCCACTCTCGGTATTTTAATTGGGGATTTCACTAATGACTTTTGCGGGGCTAATTCCAAGTCCGAGTAGATGAACCGAGAGTGGCGCCGGTTAAGGATTCGCCTAAGTCGTGCTCGCACTGAATGAGGCCAGTTGAAACAACTGGCCCCGCAGTCGTGTCTGGCGAACAGAGGGATCTGCGTCGGTCCTTTAAAGATCGGAAAGGCGCGTCTTACGGTCTGCGGATTGGTGAGAATTCTGCCGTAGGGAGTTTTGTAGCTTGCGCATCTGAAATCAGTTTGTCGGTGGTCTCCGTGAGCCGGGTGGATAGCAGTAGTACGGACTAGGTACTAGCAATAATGAAATCAAGCGAAAAAAGCGGCTAGGATCGTATTGTCGAAGCGCTATCTGGATAGACGAGTTTAAGTGATGATAGTTTTGTGATTTATATAGATGTATTTTGTATTTTCTGTGAGGCCCACGTTTTCGCATTTTGTGGTTGTCTGTAATCTTATTGATGGTTGTTGTTTTTGCTGTGCATGTTGTTGTTTCATTTCTGTTGCAATTGCTGTTATGCCTTGTGTTTCGCCACTCTCGGTATTTTAATTGGGGATTTCACTAACGACTTTTCGGGGGCTGATTCCAAGTCCGAGTAGATGAACCGAGAGTGGCGCCGGTTAAAGATTTGCCTACGTCCTGCTCACACTGAATGAGGCCAGTTGAAACAACAGGCCGCGGTCGTGTCCAGCGAATAATGGGATCTGCGTCGGTCCTTCAACGACCGCACAGGCGTGTCTTGCGGTCTATGGGTTGGTGAGGATTGCGGCCGTTGAGAGTTTTGTAGCTTGCGCATCTGAAATCAGTTTGTTGGTGGTCTCCGTGAGCCGGGTAGACTGAAATGGTTTCTTCCGGCTGACGTAGGCTGCATTTTTTGCCGTTTCTTGAGGCAGTGTGGGGAGCTGTAACGTTTGGGCGTTGAGTATGATCCGATAGTTGCGGCTGTTTTTTGGCAGCGAAGGTACCGGGCGCAGTGGGGTGTTTGGTATAGCTTGGGCTGTGGTGCTCGAATTTGATTTCTGAGGTGGTTGGGAGAGATTTCATATGTTGCGCGCTTTTGACCTACTAGCGAACCGTTTTGACGACGTTCATGAGCTGATACGGTGTGCTTGTGTGTGCATTGATGGTGTCTGGCTCCGTGTCCGGTGAACAGGGTAGTCCGCGTCGGTCCTATAAAGAGCGTATAGGTGTGTCTGGTGCTCTACGGGTTGTTGAGGGTTGCGGCTGCAGGTGGTTATGTACTCCCGTATCGCAGATCAATTGGTCGGTGACGTGTGTCAGGTGGGTAGATCTGTAATCGGATTTCTTCCGGTTAACGTAGGCTGCAGTTTTAGCCATTCGTTGAAGCAGTGTGGGGAGCTGTACGTTTAGGTCTTGAATATGGTCGGGCAGCTGCCGCTACCTTCTGGCTGCGAAGTAGCCCGATGTGCTGGGGTCGTTGGTGTATCCTGAGCCGTGGCCCTCGAATTTCATTTCTGGAGTGGTTTGGAGATCGGCGGTTTCATGCTTGGCGCGCGTTTGATCTGCCATCGATCAAACGCTTTCGTGGTGTTCATGGGCTTGTACGATGTGTCTGTCTGTGCGTTGACCGTGTTCGGCGCAGTGTCCAGTGAACGGGGGAGTCAGCGTCGGTCCTTTGAAGATCGCGGGGTGTGTCTGGCCTTCTACCGATTGCTGAGGGTTGCAGCCGCAGGGGATTTTGTAGCTTGTGTATCTCAAATCAGCTTGTCGGACAGTCTGCGTCAGCCGGCTAGATCTGTAATCTGATTTGTTCCGGCTAACGTATGCTGCATTTTTTGCCGTTTGTTGAGGCAGTGTGGGAAGCTGCAACGTTCGGGCGTTGAGTATGATCCGATGGTTGCCGCTGTTTTCTGGCCGCGAAGGTGCCGGATGCAGTGGGGTCTTTGGTGTAGCTCGAGTGGTAGCACTGGTGCATGATTTCTGAAGTAGTTCGGAGATCATCCATTTCATATGTGGCGCGCATTTGATCTACCTGCGAAACGTTTTGGTGGCGTTCACGGGCAAGTACGGTGTGTCTCTCTGCGCGTTGGTGGTGCCTAGAGGGACTCGTTGGTTGGATGTGGTAGCTTTTTAGACCGACACGCAGAGTCCTCGAAGGTTACCGAGAGGTGGAGGAGTTCAGTGAAGTTTTGATTTACAGGTGGATAGTCTTTTAGTGGTGTTCAGTAGTGGTATCTTTGCATTTTAGGTTGCGAAGAGATGTCTTCGATATTGAACAAAGTCATCCTTCGGGACAACAAAGACGAAAAAACGGGACAAGGGAGTGGAGTAGTATTCCACAATTCAACCCATGATGACCATTGCCGTGAATTTGAGCTCTTTCAAAAATTGGTGTATGTTGTAATATGCTATGTATCAGTTACTTAAGTTTAAGGTTCGGGAGTTAATGCACTCTTCAGTTGGTAATGTTTTTGTGTGAATTAACTCGAAAATGGCTCTCAAATTGAGGGTCCACATGGAACAACTGGAGTATTCGATCTCAGTGGCTTTTGAATTTTTTTTTGTAAGTTGTCGGTGAAGTTTATATCTAAAGAACATCTCGTTGTGGGTCGAATTGTGGACCCTCAGAGGAAGTCTTAAGGAACCCTCAGGAAGATGCATGTGTACGGTAGATGCTTCCAGGCCAGGAAAGAGCATGAAATATTGCTATGAACTTCGTTCTATTAGCGCTACCCATTACCAGTTTTACGCTTGAACAAATCCGTTTTCCATAAAAATCGTTGATGCTATAATCTTCAACTGTCATATCTTCTCGGTTCATTTCAATTGGATATGCAATGTGGTTGGCGAACATTTCCCATGGATTTATGTAATTTTTTTTTCTCAGCACCGACATGAAATCGGATGGAATTTGGCGCGAAAGCGTTGACACGTTGACATTTTAAACGTTGACCCTCATATCGTATCTACGACAGGTGTGTTCTTGTAGGCGATCATTTAGGGCGGTATTTTAAAGTTGGATTTCATTAATAGACGCTTTAAATTCAATATATTTATAGGTAGTTGAGATCTAAAATGGCAAATCGTTTCGTTATGCACTATGAGTGAAAATGCTTTTTTAATGACAAACCCTTTGAAAAAATCCTTTTGCCTCACTAAATTATTTTAACCCTTTTTGTTGTTAAATCCTCATTCCCCGTATTATACGTTTACGAAATGCATTTTTTAATATGGTTTTTATTTTATAAAGAAATAAAAAAGTAATAAAATCGATATTTTTATAATAAAGAAGTAATAAAAAAAGGAACAATTTAAACAAAAATATTTTCAATTGTTATATCTGAATATGAATTGCAGTTATCTTATATGATCTCTATTAAGAATTTTTGTTATTTATTATTGATCATTCAAATAAATTAATGGCAATGAAAATTGCAATGAAAATATTCTTGAGGATTTCAGAAAGCTCATAATATATGGCAACGGGATTATCAAATATATTTGAATTTGTAATTTTAAAAATTGTTTGACTATTGAGACGCTTATATTAACATTAAAATTATAATAAGATCTGTTGGGATTTTCTATTCTTTGCCGCATATTCGAAGATACTTATAATTCATAGAAAGATGCATTATGCTTAAAGCATTGTGCGTAACGCATGAATCATCCAAACAATTCAGCACAACCCAATTTGCTTCCAATACTCTCCAATAAAACAACGAAAATGTGAATGATATTGTTGTATATGAATTGGTGATGTGAAATAAACAACGCTTATATGCAAAAACAATATATGGATGGAGGAGGTGCAGATAAACAACGGAAACAAAGCGTCATCTTTGTGGGTATTTCGACGATCAGACAAAGTGAGAAAGAAAATAGTGTATAGAATTAGGGATAGGTTGTCGTAAGCGAACCAAAAATAGGTTGGCTATACGCTTACGAGGCAGCCGTCTATGGTAGATTTTGAGGGATCTGAGATACACATCGCCAGGGTGTTACGTATCAGCTTATGTTGTCGATGGTGTTTCGCCATACGAATGGTATCTTTTCAGGAAAATTGGGTAAGGAATTCGATAGGGTGGAAATTAGATAAGAGTGCGATGTATTTCCTTATGGATTAGTCTTCCCCATGCACCTTCAAACTCAGCGATTTGACCCCTTCGTGAGAAAATTCTCACCTATGAGAATATGAACACCTTAAGATTGTATCGAAAAGCGGAAGTACTTGCTCGTCATAGTGCAAATGTTGATCAACCCTTCGAACATCCTGACATGACTCACTTAATACGTCAATAAAACTGCTTGAAATACTTCCTTGCATAGAGGCAGAAATATCAAAGGCATTTTTGGGGCGAAAGAGGCAGAGACATGGGCGGAAGAAGTAAACGCTGTGATGGATTTAGGGCTCGCCAGAGGGCGCATAGGTCGAGAAGGTTGGCAAGTTTGCTTTTTTCTGACATCTTTGCGGTTTAATATTCTTAATTCTTTCCTGGACCAATTTTACAACCATATTTATATTTATCGTCTCCGAATTTGTTTTCGTCAATAAGTTGTTCGATGCCGAATAAACTATCGTTTCTCTTTGCAAATATAGATATGAAATATTAATCAAACTCAGTATATTCATTTAAAGAATACTTTCCAAGCACCATTCCACCTTACTCATTATTAGTATATATTAACGAACCAGAGGTTTTATAAATGGAAATAGAAATGAAAAATTTAGAACTAATTTTGCGCACGAACAAGGGATATTTGGGGCCTATTTCACCTCCTCTACTTCCTCATCCCAGCTAAAGATACCTCATAAGCACTGGACGGGATGAAAATCACCAATAATTCAAGAACCCTCTTTCTCTGTTGTCGTTTCGCTCGCTTGAATCAATCCGAAGTCCCATCTTCCATTAACGTCTGAAAGATTATTCCGCATTAATAATCTTTGTATATTTTATTTGAAAGCTGCATGCAATAATAATTAATTTATTTATTCACTAAAGGCGGAATGATTTTAATAACCTCAGCGAATTTTAGATTCCCTAAATTCTAAATGAATTGCTTCCGATTGAGATTTTCAAAATGAGCCACCTTTATCTGCTCGTCACAATGTATACGACTCGTTCTGATCGACGGCTAGCATAAAAAGTAGCATCATCATTTGCTTATCGGAAATTTGTCTAGATTCCCATCGGAAACACATAGATAACTGTTCCGTTTCAATGAAAGTTTTGAGGATTTTGCACTATTTTAGCGATTTGCTTATTTCCAAACTCGTCCTCCAAGATTCTAGCTGCCAAGAACATGCAACTTTCGATTCCTACGGCTTTTCTTTCAATCGAATTGATTGATCCGGGGCAAGTTTTGCTCCGAATATGAGTCGTAAAGCACCTCCACTATAAGGAGTAACGGTTGCATCGTGATTCGGATATCACTCGGTAACTGCCGTTTTAGACTATTTTCCTTCCATCATCCATGTCACTTTCGGTTCAATTAAAGGTATTACCATACAATTGACGAATGGTATCGAAAGTCATTGTTTCCGCTTCCTTCACATTTGATTTTTCTTAAAACAATGCTAAAATCCATTAATTGCACCATTTCGATGACAATTTGCAGATGTGTTGATATTGGTCGGCTATATAATAAAATTGAAATATTGCAGCCTTATTGCTTTATATGAAGTACGTTTATTCAGTATGCTTCTTTTGTTTTTATATACGTAATAAACAAGTTTTTTGCTAATATTTATTCTGTGTCTTTACTCTCTCTTAGCGATTCAACATGTTGCATCGTATCGTCTTCGGCTCGCACCTGAAAAAAAAAGGCGAATTTATTTGTTAAGCTTCTCAAATTGGTAGGATTAAGTTGGAAAATCTATTCAATTACTTCAAGCTTTCAAAAATATTTTCTCTTATACTGTTGTAGAATTTTATAATATTTAAGTTCCTAATATTTAGCTATTTTCTCATTTATAATTACATCTATAATCAATTTCTTTACTGCAAATATACTCTAGGAAAGTGCCATTTTAAAAGGACAACATCACACAGTTTTACAATGATAGCTTCATTTTTATAATAAAAATTTTCTGCTTCCTTGAAAAAGATTTTATATCCTCAAAAAATTTTTAGAAAATACAAAAAAAGTGCTTTGCATTTCTTTTCACTTCATTTTTTTTCCGATGCTATACATCAAAGGTATTCTTATTAATTTCCCATACGATTCTCTTCATTATGGCTATAAGCGGCAATTTTCGAAACAGTTGAACTACTAAAGCTTTTGCACCCTCAAAATATTCGCCAAGATATTTGAAATGTCAACGAAGTGCCCCTTTCCCAACTCCTATTCGCAAAAAACGGAATAAATAAATAATTCCCAAGCAATTTTAATGCAACACCTATAACAGTTATCGATCTTTGTCGATATGAAAGCAATAATGAGACGAACATTTAGATTCTTGAAAAGATACTTAATTGAATTGAAATCTGTAGCTCGAATCTTCTCATTCAATTTTCGTTCAATAAATTGATGGCGATAATTTAAAAAAAAAAAACAACTACGATGATGGAAACGAATCAAAAGTATTGGTTTATCTTTCTACTTCTTTATTTCATTCTAATCTATAAACGAGATATGGGATTAGATCATTCTCTATTCTATAAACTTATGCTATATATCATTTTAAAATTAAACTATTCAGAGTTTTATAGTGATTTATTAGTTTAAGAAATCAAAAACTATCGAATAATTATTTATAATTTACTTCAGTTGTTTGTGATTTTTGTGTACGAGCATCGCTGAGTGGCTGAGGTATTGGCTGAATAGTAACACTTGCGGTTTCTTCATTTTCATTTCTCGATTTTTCATTGTTTATGAACGATTTTTGTTGTTGCACTGAAAATTTATAGTATTTTTGGTGGCTCACTTATACATATAATCTACTTCCTTTTTTTTTGAAATGTAAACACAATGATATAAAGCAAGTTTTGCATTGAAAATGAATCATCAAAAATTAGAAAATAATCGGTACTTTTTTCGTTGCATTTTTTCTTCAATATTTTTGTGAAAATTTTATTAAAGACTTTTAATTGATATAGATAGAGAGTAAAATTTTTCAGATTGCATAGGTAAAGAGAGATATATTGGCAAAAATTATTTGTTAAGAAATAAACTTTGCATTGAAAAAAAAATTAGATGATAAAAATGAAAATAAATGATCTTAATTTATTAGCACTAGAATTGATAGTTCTGTAATTTCAATTTCAAGAATTTGCAAACAAAAAAATTTTTTTTAATATTTAGGTTTTAGAACGAAATGATAACTGATAAAATAAAATAATAACTGATAAAATATTTGCAGTGAACCTTTTTTTGTCGTTAATAAAGAAGTTTTTGCAATAGTCGATTGATGTGGTTCGGTTCCGTTAACGCTAAGTTTAAATGAATCTTCGGTTCTTTTCGGTGAACTTATTTTCGATGTTCTGTTGGTGATACCTCTCGATGAACTCATCGTTTTCCATTTAAGAGCATCTTCATCACCGTAATCATTGAGATAGGATCTTGTACGATTCACTATATCATTTTTAATATTCGTATTCAGTGGCTCTTTCTTTGATTTTGTTCTTCTTTCGATTTTCGCATTTGTTGCACTATTTTCATTTATATCTAAATTATTTATTTAATTTAAATATTTTTTTATTAAATTTAAAAATATTGAAAAGTATTTTACTCTCTTCGTTTAAATGGTAAAGAATATATAATACAGTGATGCACATAATACAATAATAGATTTTTTCGATTTTTATGCTGATAACGTAATATTTTCTATCATTCCGATATCGTTTTAGTTGGTCTAATTGATAGCGTCCATTATGATTATAAAAAACACTAAAAAGGGTACTTATACCTATATATCTGTAAGGTTTACTTAAGTACCTCGGATAAATTTGGCTCTAAGATGCTAGATATAGGATATAACGTATGAAAAAAGTACTTATAACAGTTCCATTTTTTCGTGTGATTTGCTTTTGTTCTGAATGAGGTACACTGCGAGCAGATGATATTGCACTGCGTGACAGAGTTGATTGCTTTGGTGTAGTTGGTTCACTCATTTTGCCAAAATTCTGTAAAATTTATTATTTTTAGCCAGATTATAGTCTCGATTATATATGTATATAGAGCATAAAATTTTTGGTTAATTCCCAAAGAATAACGTATAATGGAATAAGTCTATTCGGTATATAATGAATGGTATTTTAGATGTTCACTCATCCATTTATATGCAATCATTTGCACTCAATTATGACAGCTAGCTTATAGGAGCGGTTGTCATATTCTATACTATATTTTTTGTAATATTTAAATGCAAGTGCCTATCATCTTGTCGCTGAAAAAAACAAGAATGATATAGGCGACGGTTTTTTAAGAGGGATGTGGAATATGGCGTAATATCGCGAAAAGAAGGGGAAGGTCTCACGATGTGCTCCAGGAAGATAAGTGAGGGAAATCGAACCGAGGATTCCCGCTGCTGATTCCCTGGTCAAACCAACCGCAATTTCCAAACTATTTCAATAGATTTGAGTTACGTTTATGAATGATGATGTTTGAAAAATATGTTCGTCTTGAATAAATTCTATACTGAGCTAATTAAATATTTCTTATAATTGCACTCAATGATCGACACGTTTTGATAGAGCTAATTATTACTAAATTATAAAGCGCAAAAACTATTTCAAACCATTGTTGGAGTTTTTGCATCATGAAGAATCGACGTAGAAACGATTTCCGATCGCCGTTTTCGTTCACTCTTCGATTTACATGACGTCACCACAAATAATGTGGTAAAAATCCAAAAAATATAAATAAAGTTTATAGGAAATAAACTCGAAAATATTTGCAGCATCGTTGACGACTACTCCCGAATACCACTTTCGTATGAAATGATTATGCTAAAGCATCGATGGAATTATCGCTGTTTTTTTTATTGAAATTTCTTGCCAATGAGCTGATATTCAAATTCCAATAAGCATTAATGAGGCGGCATCGACCAGTTACATCGTCAGACTTTTGCAAGTTGCACCTCGCATCAACCGACCGAACTATCATTTTAAAACTCGATTTATGAACCTTGGGATTTGTAGATTTTTTAGTTTTCCAGCACGAAAGATGGAACATGCAATCCAAACAAGGATCTTTTCATAAGTGTTTTGTTTTTGCAGTGGCGGGCAGCTTTTAACTGAGAACGAAATTTTTTAGTTTTTCATACGATTTACATGTACAGGAGGGCTTTAGAATATTGCTGCAGGCGATAAGAAGTATCTAAATGTCGTCAAGAAGTGAGGCAGGTAGTTCTGAAGTGCCTTGTTCTGATCGAGCAGAAAGATATATAATCGGCAAAGGACGTAGAATCAAGGGGAAAACATAAGTATGAACGACCCCATCTAAGGGAAATTAGTGCAGCCAAGTGTGCATGCGCTTCCACGAAAGAATTGGCATTTTCAAAAAAAGTATCATTTTGTAAGCACTCCTCAACTGCTTCTGATTTTCACAGCTCGAATGCGGACGATGGAAATTGAAGCATGACCCAACAACCTTGATACAAGGATTCTTCTTTAATTTCCCATCTCAAACGCATAGTCTCGAGGAAATTTTTTTTTTCGTTTTCCCAAATATGGATTTGCTGTTTTCCTAAATGAATTTGTTAGCCCTCCCCAAAAAAAAGATCCTTGATGTTTACTTTTTCATTCGTTTATTGAAATGGAATGTTTGAAAAAGTGCATAAATTTTTACTGCCTCATTCATGCGAAAATATAATATTTTATTCCTTCATATCGCAAAAATTTTCAATTCATTTTATTTATATAAGTTCAAAAATATTAAACTTTACAAAATTTTTACATATAACTTATTTATTTACAATGAGTAAAATTTTTTTTTACAACAAATATAGCAAATGCAAATATATTACATGAAATCATTTGGGACCGTAATTCGTGTCGACAATTTCTTGCTCGTCCATATTTTAATACGTCCATCAGTGTTTCCAACCGAAACAAGTATCTCGCCATCTAATGGACTTAAAGCGACCGCACTTGCTGCTCCATTATGTTGTAGTCGACCAACGATACATCTATATTCTCGTGACCAAACTCGACCACCATCCAACGAAGCACTTCAAATAATTTCTTTTAGAAGAATTGAAATTTTCGATAGATTTTGTTTCATGCTTTAAGTGAGTATTGCGAAATCCGATCAACGAAAGAGATGATTCCCATATGTAGTTTATGTGGGAATTAAATGACTAGGAAAAGTGCCTCATGACGGCATGAAAAGAAAATAACATAAAAACCTGTGGTCTGTATTATCCCTTATGGGCAAACGGATAACAATGGGGATAGGTGAGAATGATATAAGCAAAAGCTATAAATATTCCACCAACCTGGCCACATAATGTCCTCCAATCGAACAAGGAAAGCGATCGGTCGCATTTGCAAAATGGCCAAAATATGATTTTTCAAATGTCATCGATGATAAATTAATCACTCGGATTTCAGCCTAGAGTCAAATGAAACATTATATCAAGAAATAATCCACACTGCTAAGCACAATTAATCATAAGCAAAACTTCACTACTATATAAAAAATACACTATAGGTAAAAGGGGGATTATATTAGTATAATATTCTTAAATATTTTGTTTGCCGATAGACCCAAATTAAGTCAATTTTATTCACATATCCCGGTACAAAATTAGCCTTATGCACTACTACGAATAAATAAAATTTAACATGATCTGTGATTTTTCAATATTTAACAAACAATGCGGAAATTTCTTAATTTTTTTAGAAATTCAACTCTCAATTATAAGTATAAAAGACTACAAATTCTCATTCTTATATATCAGCACAAATAGATTCTAATTTTTAATTGACTAAAGCGGATATTTTTTTAAATTTTGAGATAAAACTAAGTGGAAAGGTAATTTTCATTTAAATGTTTTGATCTATAAGAAAGATACTTCTATAAGAGTGCCATCGAGAAATATTCAACGATCGAAATGTTTAAAATTTTCCACTAAACGATAGAAAATAAAATATGTTATTGGTTCTTTTTTCTGCACATGCTCGCTACATGCAATATTAAGTATATTTAAAATTTATGAATCATTGTTGCATTGCACATGCTCAATTTTGCATAAATTAATGCTCTCTAACGAATGTTTGCATCAATAAAAGAGAAAGCAAAAGGAGTAAGACATTGGCTTTCTTTGATTATCACCTACCGATTTCGCCATCCAGAAATCACCATAAAATATTCATTCATGTATTCGTTGTTCACCAAATCATCGGTTGAATGAAAAATTTTATACAATCGCTATAAAATTTCTATCATTTTAATAAAAATTTCATGAAAAAAATATATAAAACTTTCAATAAAATAAATAAAATGTTTAAAAAAATTCTTACCAAATAGTCGAAATTGAATTCTCCGATAAAATTATCATGTGTCACATTCACATATAAATATCTGAATGAATAAATCTTTTGCAACAATTTCAGAAGTATTTCAGAAGTTTTTTTTACGAAATATTTTGTTTCAAAGATGCTGGAAGCATCTTCAAAATAATCCTTAAAATTTAAACAATCTGATTGATGTGTAATAGTAAACTTCCTCTTATAAATGACAGCAAATTAAGCGAGACTATAATTTTTAGAAAAACAAGCAGTTCCATTTCTGATGCTCGATTTGACCAGCCATAAAACAGTTCTATCGAGGCAAATTTTTCTTAGCTCATGTAAATTTGCGGAATTCGACAAGAAAAATTTGCAGTAGGAAAGGATCGAGCATAAGTGACTATCCTGTGCCGTAAGTTATGCCCATTAAGCTCAACTTTTCCGATCAGCAAGCTGGAAATACCAAATAAATGAACAAGCCAAGACAAGCAACATATATACAGACATGACAATCATAATTTAGCTTGCAAAAACTCTCAAGAATCTCAGTTAAAGAATAATTTCACGTGGTTTTAATTTATTTGCAGAAATGCACTTTCAAGAAGAATGCGAGTGAAGAAAGTCTATCAGACAAAATGAAGGTTTTTCCATATTGGCTATCTTTGCAAACAAAGATTCGTACCGTTGATCGGTGCTTAAAGCGATTCCCATAATATGAGCATGCAAATCGATAATATGATCAGGAAGATCAAGCATTGCCATAATTGAAGATAATTGATCATCCGGAGACGATCGGCCTCGTTCCTTATCGATTCGACTGCAAAAAGATTCCACCTCGGATCTTTATCGATTTTTATATCTTCAGTAAATATTACCACATAAGACTTCCAAATTCCTATTGCTAAGAAATGGTAATTAATTCGAAAGTTGGATATATCTCAACGAATTGCGGGCGAATTATATGACCTTTCTGAATCTATTGAGGTGAATTTCAGAGTTGAATGATCTGCTAGTTTACTATAATGTGTCTACACAAATCCTATTTATTATGAGTGCATTTATAAACTGCATAGTGCTGATCATCCCCGTCTCGATGCTATATCACTTACAATAGTAAGTAAAACATTTGATAATCACCTTTTAGAAAAGCGTTTTGAACTCGAACTGTTATATAGTTGTTCAGTTACCTGAAATTTATAAAAAAACACATGAAGAGGAAATTTTTGAGTGAGAACAATGAATTTCGAAGCTCTAATACCGTATTAGAAAATCTGAATTCTTATAATGGGCGTCGTATGCATATCCTTATTCTACAGTAGCCGATCGGGGTGAGGGGTGGGGGATATGACATCGCGATACGCTTAGGAAAATTCTCTCAATATTGGAAATACTTGCAGATTATAGAGATAATAGCAGTGGGGAAAAAAGGATGCCATGAGAAAATGATGAAATCGTTCCCTAAAATTTCCACATGGAACTATAAAAATAACCCCATTGACTCCTATATGACTCCTATAACAATAATCAAGGATAAAATGGAAATCAACTCCCAAGTATTATATACCTGTGCACCTTCGACGATTTTTAGTGCAATAGAATGTGGCGGTGTTGAATCATTTTCGCCGAGTGCATAAATAAGTAAGCGATCATCATGCTCATGGCAACAACATGCACAACACATAAATATCGCATTAGGATCGTCCTCATCTCCACAATGATTCATTGAACACCCATCACATCCAGGGCTATAATTCGTACAGAATTCATCCAATCGTTTCTTCACTAAATCGCTTCGACTTTCCGCATCCGCATCTATATCGCCAATTAATTCGGCCATTTTTGCTGATAACGTCTTAAATCGATATAAATTTAGTACTCATTAAATAGGATGATTATCCAATAAAATTCCATTCAACGAGGTCAATGAGAATAAATCCGCAATAATGCTATCACTCTCCCCTATAAAATAACAAATTTGTCACCAACAAACAGTTAAATTTAGTAATATAAATTATTGAGAGACACTGTATATACGCATGAAGTCTTTCGAATCAGACTACGTAACAGTTATTGGAATTTATAGAATCGACCGGTCGGTTGACCAATATCCATACGAAATGTAGGCATATTTATAGATAACCGCATTGGCCTTATAAATTTTAGAATTACCGTATGTTCGAGTGCAGCTTGTCGAGCCATAAGGACAACACTACGTAAACGAGTAGACACATATCGACCAAGCGCCATCATCTGACAATAACCACCACCTTGATTTAGAATTCTGCAGAAAATTGGATTTTTTAATTTAAATTTCAAATTTTTATTTAATGAATTTTGCAAATTTCGGATTTATGCATCCTTTAAAGGATAGCGATCAAGAGGAATATTTGAAAGAATAATAGTAAAAAAAAATAATAAGAGAAGTGAAAAAAATCGTTACGATTTTCGTCTCATTTAATGTTGCTCACTGAGCATAAGGATAAACCTCAATAGTGGACTGAGCACTGAACCGCTAGCAACTTTCCAAGGAGAAGCTGCAGAACAAATCCATATAAGTGAGACGGAACTTCCGATCATTGAGCTGAAAAAAATGTCTTTCAAATATTTCCTCTTCTTTGCACTACCTTAAGCATAGAAAAATTCCGATCTAATATTTATACAAAAGTGAGCAAAATTTCAACAGAATTTAATTCGAATGAAAAAAAAAATGTAAAACATAGAAAATAATAAACTGAATTTTGAGATTTGGCGAATTCTTATCCTTTGTTTTGCCAATAAAAATCTAAATTTAACTCTGCAGTAAATTTTTATTTGCTGAATACTTTTCCGTTCCTTATCGAAATGATAACGAGGTGATTAGGAATGTTTACCAAAGGCTAGAGACCATCTCCCCCACCGCCCAACCTCTTCCCTCACCTTTTCCCTAGAAGAGATTAAAATCACAGCACTTAAAGAATGATGCATGGGAAGGGTGGTCGATTCATGGTGGTCCTTCTCTTATGCTTGTTGCATTTTCATGACCTCAATATGCGGACTATGAAAAATTATTTTTTAAAAAAATGTGGTAGAACTAACTTGCGATCAAAAGGAAAAATATCACTTGTGAAAATATGTGAATTATTATACCAACATCCTCCAACATCGGCTGGACTATTGCTAACGCGGGATGAAAAATGAACTTCCGCTTCATCTGCTGAAGATAATCTCAAGTTATTACCAACGCTGAGAAATATGCGCTTTTGTTTCACGTAATAATAAAATTGTATTATATATAGACCGATTATTGTTGTGAATTTGGAAAGAGATATGGTTACTTAAAGTTGTCGTAGACGTTGCAAAATGGTGTCAAATAATACAACATTATTTAAATCTAAAGTGCAGATTCGACTCATTTCAAAATCGACCACTAGAATTAATCGTTGTCAGTTTTTTTGTCGTTTTAAATGAAACTAATAAAATTTGTTCATTGCGCTAATCAGAGGATGTTCCAAGAGGCTCGAATAACAGTAATCTTTTGGCTATTAATGCATATTGGTATAGATAATATTCTCATATGTAAACACATATTGAACTAGGCAAACAATGGTATATATTAATTTCAACGATTAATATTCTTGAAAAAAAAAACATCACGAAGAGAAAAGTACCATCGATAGAAAAAATGGCAATTTCTCCACTACCATTATCTTTGATGCCCGAAACAAGTAAAAATTTTGAATCGGGACTGAATTGTGAATATAATGCTCGTTCCCATTCTAATGTCTCTCCAAGATAACGTTCGTGAATTAGATAGGTTGGAAATGTTGCTGTCCATAGCTGAAAGTTAATTGTGTTGTGTTTTCATCGATAAGATGAAACTTTCATTTTTGACGATCACATATATTTATTTTCCACTAACCGCCATTCGAAACTCTAAAGCAGATGAATGGACCCAACAAATAGATTAGGGTTTATCTTATAGGAATGGCCAATAATCAACATAACATATATGACTGCTCATGCAACTAACAAAATCCGACTTAAGCTGAGGTAGTTAAAAATGGCCACTTTGCGGTTCCAACAACATACATAAAATGGCCACCGAGCACCAAAGGGGAGAGGAGAGGGACAGGAGGACTTGAACCGCTTGTCTACACAACGCTTCATTTCTTAATTCCTCCAAAATTCCTGTAGCATCTTTCACTGTTGAATATTTCCTCTATGCCACCATTGACTTTCCGATTCATTTGAATAAATATAATAAAGGAATATTTTTGAATTCCCAAATCCAATATTAAACAATTTTACGCTAAAAATAGATTTAAGCAACGAGTGAAATCCTCAAAAAAAAGAAACTATAAATTACAAGTTGGAAATAACCTTAAAAGAAGCATCATTTGCCGTTGTACAGAATAGTCGTCCATCAGAAGAGAACGATACATGAGACAAACCTTCAGGACAATCACGTAAATTTTCCGAGAGAATTATTGGTGCCTCATACTTTAATAATTTATACTCATCCACCCAACGATCATAAACCTACAATGGGGTTTATTATTTTTAAGTTTAGAAATAAAGCAAAGTGACATCACTATTCATATCGGATTAAATAGTGCCATGAATGATGCGATCCCTCGGTAACAGCTTACTTCAGATAATGCTTAAAAGGTGTGAGTGATGATGAAAAATGGGCCATGCCTAGTTATGCAAATACACAAATATGCATATGTTGGCAAGTCAGGACGAAATGCGATCGCGATGGATCTACCGTGGGCAACTCGAAACCCTATCGACAGCGGACAGCAATCTCCGGTTGCGCAAATCAATTGCAAGTCGAGCGTTCTACGTTTTATCTGGGCAACAGTCTTCATAAGATCGGCTTTCATTCATCCGCATACAAAGTAGTATCTATGAAAACTGTGCGAATATAAGATTCATTATAGTAATCAAAAAATGTGAGTGAAAGCAGCAACGATTATAAGCGAACGGGTCTATTTCACGCAAAAAACATCAACTTACTCGAGTTCTGCTCGGATGGGTTTCAATCCGACTAAGGCGCAACAACCTATTTTCTTAGCCAAAATGTTTTCATTAATGATTTTTAAAAAATTATCGAGTATTTTCTGCTCCAAAATATTTGCCAATGATGCGCTTTTCGAATTCTCAAGATTAGTTAATACTGATGGATTAACTCTCGAATAAATACCTTTAATTTGGTGTCAAGAGGTAATTTATAATCACGAATAAATAATGGCCTCCATAGTGAATCATCTTCACCGACGCGTTTCCAATGATAATTAACATTGCCCATTCGTGCTAATTCCTTCGCGTTCAAATACGACATTATTAAAATTAGCAATTCGGAAGGAAGTTCCCCCCATCCTTCGTTCATCGTCGCCTGCAGTTTTGTTACCTTTATAAATTTGGCACACAAATCTCAAAAACTCCGTCTACCGAAGTTAACGAACTGGCCAAGCCCAGATAAACTTCAAAGAAGAAGTTGAAAGTGCCCGAGGGTGTTTCAAATGGAGTCCAGCCTATAGGTTAAAAATCTGAAGTGATTCGGACCATCCATATATCCCGTATGAATTCAAATGAGCGCATTGTTTCATGATGCAGAAGGTGAAATTTACCGACATCCTGACATAAGGAAGGTGGACCTCACTTCATGGATAGAGCTCAAGGGCAAATAATACTGCACAAGACAGGGAATAAGTATGGGAAATAGAGAGCTGCGCACAGAAAAATGATAAATTTTATAAATGTAAAACGCCAAGCAATGAAACGTTCGAAGGATAGGCTTGATAACCTCCTTAAAGAGATATGAGTTAGAGGCAGTTACATGACCCCACCCCTTGCCGTATCAACAGATTCCATAGTACGACAATCCGATCTGGAAGAACTGTTTGCAAGTAACTCATAGTATAACAACTTGTCCGGAAATGTTGTTTGCGAGTTCAGCATCACATCTTATTTTCAAGTCGTTATCTTCGTCTGTACTACGGCAGGGTAGTGGAAAGTGCAGAAATAAACTGTTAGATTGAAAGCTATCACAAATTTCATAAATAATTTTATACGCAAGCATCAAATCATTCAAAATCCCCCTTATGGATCGACGCTGCGAAACAGATAACTGAAATCTCTCCCCCCAAATGACGTCATAATTCATCTTTTTTTATTAAACTTGCAGAATATGCCCAAAAAAGTAACAATCAATGCAATATTATGTTTACTTAAAATGTTGAATACAATATTTTATGTTTACTTAAAACTATAAGTTACCTATTGGAAGCATGCCAGATTTAAAGAAAATGGTGTTTTTTTAGAATTCCTTCAAACCAGCCAGCTGACTAGTATTCAAAACATCGACAAAACAATTTTTATGCGCTTTTACTTGCATAGCTTGATGTTGAAATAATTTTCTCGATGAAACATTTGTTTCATGACTGGCTGAATCACCGCACCTGGAAATGTGCTCAGGAAAATCTTACAGTATCTTCGGATGTGATGAGTGAATCAGAAATTGGGCTCCATTACGATGAGAATGCGTCGGAAGTATGAAATTGTTTGGGACAAATTTCGTCATTCTAGCTCTTATATAATACGTCGGAACAAAATCACTATACAAATCAAAAATATATCCGCAAAGATACAACAGTTAAACAATGTAACCTCAAAAAAGTTTTTAAAAACACCATAAAATTAACGAAGATTTGCATAAAGTTCGCAACAAGAATTAAAACAACTACTGGTCATTCCACCTCTTTTACGTACTCAAAAAGCTTCCTCTCTTCTTAAAAAAAATCAGTTGCAACTGCAAACACAACAATTTCATAGGCAATACTCATCGATTCATCCTATTAATTCTTAGCTCCAGCTGGTTGCAAATTATGAGCAAAGGAGAAAATATGTTAGTTGAAAAGCGCCATTCGAAAAACACTGAGATAAACCGAAAATAAATGCAGACTCATAGTTTCTATCATCGAATTGATTGCAGTATGTTCACTGAGACTCAGAGAAAATCGATCGAAAAGCGTAAACATCAACCAACAACTGCCGACTTACAGCGCAGAGCTGACGGCTGTCAGCTCATTGTTGCTCCTCACGAACCCAACAAGCCTAACCTCAACAATGATCGTAGAACAATTGTAGAACATGTGCCAACTATTGCATTCTGCAAAAACATGTGCAAATTTATTAGAATCTTATCGCTATAGAATCCTTCGTTATAAGATGAATACATATTTGTGTGTCGATGGTTATGTGTATAAGATCAAAACTTTCTGATCTTTATTAGCTTCATATTTCTGAATATCATAGAAGAAAAGGATTTCTGACTAGACTGCTGGCCTAACCAATGATGGGCGCTTTATCGAATTCACGACCGCATGGTGATATGGCATACAGAGAGGAGGTAGGGGGAGGCGAGATAAACGGATATGTGAGGGATGAATTTATAAATAGCGCTAATCATATAAGCGAAAAAAAATAATTCCTGAAAATCAGTACATTTTGGGACAGATGCACGAATCGAGGATTTTAACGGATATCTAAGAAACTACGAAAAGCAAAAATATGTAAAACAACGCATACACGTTTTCTGCATTTATTCGATTAAAATTTAAAATATATTCAAAAAATATTTCAATTAAGATAAATTATGTATTAGTTGCAACTGATGGTGCAGCATATGCATGGGAATATTTAATACGCAAAATTCATAGCCTTCAACGTTTGTAACTTATCGGTAATTGATGAAACAGAAGATAAATCATGCTGCAGCACCATCACAGAATTGAGCGATTCAACAAACCTCATCATTATTGCGTTCCCGAGAAGGAAAAACTAGATGAATGGGTATACACCGAAACTGACACAACATACAACACTTACAGAAACCACTTCGACAGACATCGACTATTTGAAAATCAATAGAGAAACAAAATATTCGTCCCCTTCCTACCAAGAAAAGAAGTAACAAAAGCTATAAATAAGATAAAACTGATAATAGAAGTTTTCAAAAACAACAATAGATAAGACCAATAAATTCAAGAAAAAAAGTAACAACAACAAATCTGCACTTGAATTGATGTAATATTTTCAACAAAAATAAACAAATAAATAAAAAATTGGCGCAAGAGTTGGCAACATTCGAAAGATAGCAATGCAATCAACATTTTCAACAAAAAAAATTGCATAAAAGTTCGCAACGTTCCAAAATTCCACTCTTTTTGTACAACGACCATCTTCTATTCATCAAGTGCCATATTTCCATATAAAAATCTTTTCATTTTTTTCCAGTCACTCAGTCGTCGATATTACTTCCGCCCATTATCACATACAAAAATTTCGTCGATTAATTCCTTCTCGACGATCTCTTCTAAAAGTGATGAACAAGCGAAACAAAACCTGAAATTTTTTAATTTTGTATTCATTCAAAAAATATTAAAGTTGAATTATTTGCAAAATATAGAATGATTAGTGCAGTTTACAGCTGCATCACTAAGTTCTCCAAATGGCATGACATCTAGCATGTTGAAACACTCTTTTCGATTGCCAACTATACTACAAATGATGAAATTTGGCGACCTTAATCAAACGGAAATATTCTCCACTACAATATTTCCGTATAATCAATGAGTGTTTTTGAGACCAATCAAAAAGAACCAGAAGAAATGAATTCTCTCTAGATGAGAATAAAGCCGCGAAAGATAAAAAAAAAAAAACGGGTCAAGCTATAACTGCTAAAAGATTTCATATGATCTGATCGGGGGAACCCCAGTTCTATTCACATAACGAATAGCCATCTACTTGAACATAACAAAAAATGAAAGTAAGCAAGAAAAAAGATAGATTTAACGAAAAAATAAATTATATATCAGACTAAAACCAACCGTTCGTTGTGTGATTCCGGCTGATACCTAGCAAAACAAAATTGGCATTGATTTTTGCTCTCAGCAACCGATTGTAATTTAGCTGCGGTACTCAAAATGGTTGCTATAGTCGATCGAAAGCCTTCTGATTGTAAATTATTGATGAATTCTGAGGTGGCCGTTTGTACACTTCGTTGTTGTACAATGGTTTGCTCATCTTTTTCCTCCACGTATATTATGAAACGATCACTACCTTCGAACCTTAAACTATTCCTCATAGAAATAATCGAGAATAAGGATCACAGTAAACTATAGGGGAGAAGTTAGCTATTAATAAAAATGAAAACAATATAAAATCAAATCTTTCTAGCGCAAACCGAAGTGTAACTATAGATTCCATTGTCAAAAGAAAATGACATCATTATATCTATTAGATGCGCAATTCTTCAATGCACCCCTTATCGTACATGTTTATTTATTCTACAAACAACCGCTTTCTTTAAACGAAATCAAAGGTTGACTAGAAATTTATTTGAAATGCAGTTAATAAGGGTATATAGAGAATTCGTATGATCAGACAAGAAAAACCCAAGCTTACAAGGGCACCCACTTATACATATCCAAAAGGCGCCTTTCAAAACATAATCTCTATCACGCTATTAGCAGATATGGAACCACAGACCCAATTACTGGGAAGTTAACGAGGGCCCCTATTGCACGATTATCGGCATCTCTAGAAACTGAAGTATGAATGCAATTGAGCTACCAATGATCTAGTGTATTGATCTCGTAGATATCAATTATGTAATACGAATTTGAAACGACAAACCTGTTCACTATAGCGATCTCTTTCTTGGAAATTTCCCTCAATGGACGAACGATGGTGACACCCGCATATCTCTTATCGATCGCTCCACTCAAACAGCCTACTGATGAACCTTCAATAAGTAGTTTATGTTATGCGATAGTTCAACAATTGAGAGTTTAATGCAACAACACTGACATATCACATCTTAGAATCCACCCCATCTCCTCCTCGATCAGCCAAAGAACTTTTAAGCTAACGCTTTATATCCTACTTCATTATTCTATATATAGATAAGCGGAACCCTCCATCTTAGTATCTCAATGCCGAGTCACCAATTGCGAACATCAGCTGCACAGCATCGGCAGAATGAATGCAGCTGAAGATTTCATGATATTGGGAGGAACATCCAATTCTATACAACTCAGCTATGAGATTAGTAGCGAGGAATACCTATAAGTGAATGAAAATTGTGAACAAACAATGATATTCAGCCAGCATTACTCTTTATCGCAGCCGTATCTGTTGATGTTGAATAAAGACTAAGATGTACCTTCAAAATGCTAAAGGCAAAAGGAATAGAAACATAGAATTTCCTCTTGGTAGACAATCGAACGGCGGAAGAGGGACAGATTTCGGAGAGTTCAAAGATAGCTAGCTTATCCGCTTTCATTAGACATGAACTACTCATGTTGTTTCAGCAGTAAACTATTATGAAGATAGTCTCTACCTCTAGCAAATACAAGAGAATGGATTGCACATTCGGCGAGTTGATCAGCCGAATCGGCCAACATTACTTTATTGATGCCCAATTTTTTAGCGATTCGCAAGCAAATTAGATTCCTCGATAGTCGTATAAATTCACCGCGAACGCTCTCAGAAAGACATCCGTTAATTAAACGCTTCCATTTCGCTATCTGTAAATACACTTCAAAATCACTTCTTTATTCATTCAAAATAAATAAATAATTAAGTAAATATATAAATAAATGAGTAAACAAATAAATAAACAAATAAAAAACAGTAATTCTCACGGAGTTCATTTACAAAAGTATGCGGAGTTTATAACTGCCAGTGTATCATATTTCATCAACGCCATGAACGAAAACCGCCCACTTACACCTTTCAGGTGAGAAAATATATAAAGAGCAAGGGAATAAAAGCAATGAAAGACCGGACAAAAAATGAGTAGATATATGTAACTCATTTATCATACGGAAGTATAAATCACTACGGGTTTTGCAGAGGGACCTCTTCTTCCCGCATTCCCTTCCCCTCTCCCCATCATATCAAAACCATACTCATTTAGTCTGCCGGCAAGATCAATTCAAGGGAGTATTAAATGAGCACCGATTCCGCACTGCCGATCGAATCGCATTCGTCGAATTCGTCGAGTGAACAAAAAATAGCCGAAATATGAGCGAATATCCACCTAGCATTAATCGTCTCTTCGAACGAAGCAATTTGATGCTTTATTGAATTAATAGTCTCTTCATGCGTCACGGTAAGCAGCACAAGTACCTCAAAAAATTATGCGCCTTATAAATGGCGTTGAATAAGTAATTGACAGCTCTCAATTTACATTTGCTAATGACCATATTTTATAACCTTTATCGTAAGCAAGTATTAGATCGCTAACATCCCAATATGCCAATAACACCAACAACGATTACAGGATGAGCCATTTAAGTCATAGTACAGCACATTTGAACAGCAACTAATTGAATTTTTTTTTCTGTAGTAATACTTAAAACTCCTTTGCGCCTTAAATTCAGATCATATATTTGGGAACTGATCATCACAGATAGCACATATTCTTGGTTGGTAATAAAAGACAAACCATACAACAAGGGGAATGAAAGTACACATACTCTCGCAAATAATATTATTTTAGTGATTATATAGGTTATGATATATTAAAATGCCTTTCGATGAAATAAAAATGAAATTTAAAGAAAATTCAATTGAAAAAAATGTTCCTTCTGACTGAAATCTTTCCAAAAAAAAATTACAATACCAATATCTGACATCTGCGTCTGCCCTCGATCGCATATCATTGACGATCGCCGCCAGTAAAAAAAAACGTCAATAATTTTTGAAGACGACAGCAGCAGAAGTCTTTCATCAAAAACTGCCCAATTGTGAAAAAAAAAAATTGAATGAAGCACAAAAATTACCGTAGGTATGAGTGTTAACCGCTTATGAACATCAGCTTTAAGGCCCTGAGCAACTAACGAGAGAAGTAATGCCGATGGACCATCTCCCTCGAAAACGATCAACGTTTCCCTCTTCTCACCATCCTATAAGATATGAACTTGGACACATTTTTTTTTCTTAAAAAAAATTTGAAATATTTTTGACAGATTTTTTAAACAATCATAAGTAAGAATAGAACTTGCGGTTGTGATGCAGTCCTTGAAATAATCAGACTAAATAGACCGGGCTACCAAATAGGCTACAAGGAGTAGAAAATATAGCTATAAAACCTTAGATACCAAGGAAAATAGGTTGTAAAAATAATATCACACAGAGATATGACTCTTTTGCTTTGTCATAACTGCGCAATGCTTAATTTGCCTTCTACAGTGAATGTGAATGATTAAGTCTCATCATTGACTATTAGTATATAATTTACAACAAGAAGATAATCTTTGTTACAAAAAGGCGGAAATATAGCAACATTTAAAACGATCTGCTTCTTTGACCAATAACAGTTTGCGGTTCAACTCTATTCATTAGCAATAATATTGACGTTTAAAGAGACTATCGCCTCGATGCAGATATTTGCCAGGTATTCGATGGTATGATTAAACGAAGCAAATATATTTATATAGGATTCGGCTACTTGTCTCTCAAATATTATAAATCTATTCCTAGATAGAAATACAACCAATTCTACCGGATGTTTCAACTGACTTCAATTCTTTTTCTTGCATTTGTTTCGAATATGTTCTAAGGTTAAATCATTTAAAAAAAATAGCAGTAATATCGTATGAAAAAGAATAAAAATTAAAATGCGGAAATAAGGCAAGCACCTTGTATAATCTTTTTTTGCCAATCATTGAACTGAATTTATGCTTCACCATATGTATAAAGCAAGGCTTGCAATAGGAAGCGTTGGTTGGATCTAATCCTGTTAAAGTGCCCATCTCTGAGCATTTCACACATTTACGAAGCTTTATCGACTCATTCATCCTGGAATATACATAATCCTGAAAAGGTATCCCTAACTGAGTGATAAGGATGATCAGAATTCTGGAGAATTTTAGAAAACGGAAGTGCAGAAAGTCATACTTGAAAGATTAGCAACTTTTAGCTTCATCGGAAGCTGAAAGGTATGAACTCGTAGTTGAAATTTTTTATAGATTCAATTATTATTATTATTAGTAATATATGTCCCAAAAAAAAAACGAATAATTTTAATCAATAAATAGATAAACAACATTCAAAAAGCGAAGAACCGGAAAAGTTTCGAATCTAAAGTTGAAATTTTCGAAAATATTCGCCGCATATACGAACTCTCTACTCCTCTCACAGCTGGAGACAGTTACTAATTACAACAGATAAAGTGATAAGGCAACGAAATAACAGTTACAGTGATAAGGCAACGGTACATCAATTAATATTAATTTACGATGAATGAACATCTACTCTTAAAGTAAAGGAAAAAAAAGGATTAAAATTATTTATTGAATAAGAATGATACTACAACTTCAACCGTTTAAATAACAACTATTACTAATAATCTGTTCATCCATTCCCCATTATCCACCAGTTTGCAAGCTTACAATTTAAAAGGAAGTAAACGTTAATTACTCAAATTTTTAACGAGTGGAGTGCGAATGGAGCACTTCTATGACGAACCGATAGTATGTGAACCGTGTTCGAATCATGCCTACATTTGCAGCTCTTTACTCACCAAAAATGAGCACTGGATGTGTGCCGACTCAGTATATGAAGAAAGCTGGGAAAAGAGAGGGGATTCATTGGCCGTGAATAGGGAAAGAAGCTGGCTGTAGATTGAATAAAGCTACGATCATATAGATGAGCTATCGTTCTCAAAAAGGAATGACCTTGCCTAGTCCGTCCTATGCAGGCAGAAGCGCATACTACCCATCGAATAAGTCACTGTTCCCACATGGGAAAAATACACGGGCAAAAATGGTCCGAGGCGCATTATGTATCGCTGACCATTTGTAGATCGTAAGCAATTGCATAATTTATATGCTGCAATCGTGTTCGAAAATAGCTTCTCTTTTGCATTAGCATAAGCGATCCAATTGAATAGAAAAGGTCATCACTAGGGAATTGATTCGTAACTGAAACCCCAAATATCCGGCTAAATCAGTTAACTCAGATCTATAATAATACTTCCCGAATCTCGTTGATAAAAGTATTCTGGAACCCGAAAATGAGGGCATTTACCTTTGCAATTAAGGAAAGCCAGTAGCGAGGTATATTAGACACGATCCGAAGTGTATATAGTTCACTCACATCACTAACCGTTTTTTCATAATTTGCCAATGAATGATAAAATATGCTTAACGTGCATTAAGGTTTTATTTCGTCCTCTATTTCTTTCAAGGAAAAAAAAATTCCAAAAACGTTTTTCTTAAAATGGCGCATATGTCTACCTGAATGAAAGCAGACATATGCGTAATTTTTTTGTAGATAGGCCACGAATGAAGAAATTTATTTTCTGAAAACTACTGGATAAAATTAACTTCACGAGCATAAAGTATTATTTAATTTAAATAAATGTTATTTTATTCAGAGTAATTCAATGCAAAAAAATAAATAAATGACTAGTTCAAACTTGAAGGCATAGAGATAACGATTTGATGAATGAGTTTATTTTCTTTGCATCTGTTGAATATTATAGATTTCAATTTAATATCAAAACTGAAAGAACTACACAACATAAATTTGAATTCGCCAAACGCAATGAATGATCGTCAAATCTTTGTGTGTGTATTTTTCTTCATCTTTTCCTCTCTGCTTCTCTCAGTCTTCGGTGATATCAACTGAATGAGAATTATTGGCATTAGAGTTGAGAAAATGAGTTGGGTATGTATCACAGATGACGGCATCAATAATGGAGAAGAAAATTGCAGAAAATTAAAGGCGTGAAAAAAATTTCATAAACAAATTAAAGGATTTAAGATCGAATAGGAAATTCACCGAAATGATGCGAATATATTTTCATCCATTTTTAGTTGAACTAATGTATTATGTGCTAAATTTTATGCAAAAAAAAAAACTGCTACGCCTGAAATATTGATCGATATCATTATGATGCGGTTGTAATGATCTTCTGATCACTAAAGTGATTACAACCGAATATCCTTACAGTTTTCTTTATAATTACCAAAAAAAAAAACTCAGAAAAGCCTATAAATTTGCAAATAACGAATCATGAATATGACATACATCAAAGAGTGCTTATGTTGGAATATTTACTTCAATAAAATTATATCAAAATTCGTTTAAAAGGTAAAACGTTCATTAAAAGGTAGTCTGGCATTCATCTGCTCTCATAAATGTTACTTTCAGCTGCAAATTGTAACGAAAAAAAGTAGGCAATTTTACGTAATTCATCAAAAACAAACAAACGAATAAGCGGATACGTGAATTCTCATGCGTTTTGGTTCATCTTTTGGGAACACTGAGCTAAAATATTCAAAAAAAAAAAAAATTTTTTTAAATCTTTCATGTCTTCGCAAATATTTTCGAATTAAATTGATTGCGTTATCTATTTGTTGTCGTTCATAACGATCGACTTCGACATCACTTGCCATCAGCTATGTTTCTTTATTGGCTGACTTATGATAGCGGATTAAAGTTCTCTAACCTTGAAAAATCTTACGCGTTAGACAGTAAGCGAATGAAACGATTTGATCAACAAAGTCACATAATGTGAAATTTCAAGGAATTTTTCGAAAATGCCCGTAGAAGTGGTCCTTCTTTTTCGAGAGAAGTAACACTTTTCTCGATTGTTGCAGTAGTGGTCGACCAACCTTACAATTAGGAAACATAAAGACATTTTTTAATGTATCGCACTTACAGTCTCGGTTTCAAAGAACGCTCTTTTTTTCGTTTTATCACGCGCAGTGGAGTTATCAATTGCGCGGTCTTTTGTGACCTATGACCTGAGAGCAAGCGCGCGATTATCGATTAAATGCTTCGTAAGCAAGAGGAGCAGCATCATCGCCTCTGGCACGTTTCCATGCGTTTCGATGCGCGCGGCGGTACGCTGCGTTTATTTTATTTTAAGATTTATATATTGACAAGTTAGGGATTTATGCTTTATTAGGTTGATTTTTGTCGGTTTTCTCGGGATTCGTTATATCCGAAGCAATGCAGTTTTTGTTTGTGTTGCATTCTTAGGTAGAGATTAGGAAGAAAACAATTGTGAACTGCCGCTTCGTTGACTGTGAATTTTATCATGCAGTATGGGAGAGTAGATTTTATGCTGAAGGAAAGAGGCTTTTAATTATTTTTTCGATATTTCATTCAACCAAAAATATTAAAAAAACTTTTTTAAAGAATGTTACGGTCATCTTAAGTGATTGAAACATCCGGTGATAAAATCTCCTCGTTGATTAAACAGTTATGAAAGATGGACTGATTCTTATGAAATTGTTGAAAAATGACAAGAGTTTCCCGCCGGGAGACTCTTGTCTGAGCTGGACTGCACCTCTAGAAAATAGTATTATTTGTTTTTATTTATTTGTTGTCTTTTATTGGGTCTATGATTATGTATCATTCGTTTCATCGAAGTGGACGCAGTCTAGTTTGCGAATTTATCAAATGTGAACGACTGATCTTTGTTCATGTTTGGTTCAGTTTGCTCACTGTCAGTTTAATACTTCAATATCTGTCTGTCGTTGACAAGGGATGAAGGCAGATATAGGACCAGAAGAAAGAGAGCAAGCAACAAACGAAATCTGAATATTTGAAGACTAGGAGGACGGAATGATTGAAGAGTGCTTTCAATGCTGCGCCTTAGCCTCCCATCCGAGTATGTGGAAAGTTCGATGAAGTGTAATTGTGGTCGGTCGTTTACTCCCTCTGGCGCGTCGCTCACCAGAAATATGAACAATAGCATGAAGCCTTATGTCCACGCAGTCCTGCAGGTGTGCTACGCAGACGGAGGAGCATGGTTCGCCGACGAGTATCGACTGACGCTCAGAGTTTCGAAGAAGGAATCGGCGAAGAAGAATTTAAATATGGTGACTGACGGGAGACGTGGTGGGTGGTCGTTGAATCCAACCATAGAAGAATGGTTCGCGGCAGTGACCAGTGGTCACGAAGATAGTTAGGATGGCCTCGGACCAGTTAGGACGAGTCGAGCCAGTGGTAACAAGCGAACAGTGACCGGCGCTGAAGACGACCACATCAATTGTGACGCAAGATGAGTCACCTAAAGTTTTACTTAGCAACTTTGGGGCGCGAACGTAAGACTGTATTGTTGGTCTTGGCAGATTAGTAAATGAAAATGCTGAGTGTGAAAATTAGCTGAATTCAGCTACATTTGAGCACCGTCAAATCGCTCTTCCCAAGGAAAGGCATTCTTACTTTACTTAGGTGAATTTGAATTACTGTGGATCCAGGCATCTTTTACGTATGCCTTACCCTGTTTTGGCACCGTTCAGGCGCAGAGGTGCGCCAATCGTGCAAAGAAGAGGAGCCTTTCGACACTCATTTACTAATGGAGATGCACGTTTTGTAATATGTTCAGCCCCATTTTGCGCCACTTCGATGGCCTGAAGTCTTTGAGATAATGAACTATGCATTGTGATGTGACCGAAAGTGTACAGTAGGAATTATATATGAATAAAAATATCTGCAGTGGATGATTGCTTATGACGTTAAACAGATTTGTGCGCGATTCTTTAGGTTTTCTTTGCTCCAGTTGAGCCGTTGAATATCCCATTGAGGAAAAACGAGCAAATTCTTGAAAGAAAGATTATTCCACGACATTGTTTGCTATTATTTTTGAAAAAAAAAAGCTAGTGGAATTAAACTTGGTCAAGAGAGGTCTTATTATTTTTCTGTATATAGCGCCGCTCTAGTCGGAGCATAAGAAAAGCGAAAGGCCTCCTGAAAAGACAGTTCGTTTTTACGCAGCCCCGTGATCGATAAATTTGTGGCGCAATAACATTCATATGATGGGCCAGGATATTTCTGGCTTGAAATTGTAATATTTCAATCCTAAAATAGGCTGGAAAAATCACAGTGCGAACAGTTACAAAGTTGAATCTCATACTGTTCCGCTTATAACTTGTTGACTAATAGTTCAATTAATAGAAATAGAAACATTCATTTTACATTGCATAGTATGGCGCAAAATTTCTTCAGTGAACCATTGGGTGGGGGATTTATGTGCGCCTTATCTTCTTTTTTCTGCTCTGTGTACGTTGCAGGATAGTTGTATACAGGTGCAGCTGTAAAATTCTTCATGCCCTATAGCTGTGATGAGGCAGCCTTCCTAATTGATTTATTTTTTTGCCTATACATATTCTGCGTGATAATTTTTGGCAGTCGATAAATTGCTGGAGACTTGCTCTGATTGAGCTTCTCTACGGTGTCCTCAAAGCCGCTGAAAAGGAGTCATTGGGCGAAGATGCCAGCTCCTTAGCGGTGACCTGTGGAGATTCCATTTCACCGTTGAAGGGAGACATTGGGCGTGACGCCAACTCTTCAACGGTTGCCTATAATGACTCCATTATGCTGTTGAAGACGAGTCATTAGGGCCACGCCATCACTCAACTGAGGGTCAGTGACCCCGTTGAGATGTTGAAAAGGAGTCATTGGGCGGTAATGCCAGCTCCTTAATGATGGCCACTAAATTGTGCTCCACAGGTGTCCTCCTGAGGACTATTCTATATTGAGGAGGTATGAAGACTTACAGCTGCACACTTCAACATGTGATTCGTGATTCCACTGTGTGAAAAAAAAGAAAATACGGCGCAGGAAAGGGGTTTGAAACCGCAGATGGTTATGAATTATTGCACTATGAGGTCATTGAGTGATTTCCATAGTCATTCTGGATCCTTCACGGAACAGATGGGTGTATAAATTATAAATGCAAATACAATCTCGACACAAAATATTGATGAGTAGGTAGAAGGAGGCAATTATGTTGTTATTAATCACCCTCGAGGTTCGAGTTTATAGCTGTTCGTATAATGTTTTTTCCAGACTAAATTAGGGGTGAAATGTTGCAATTTCAAGCCCAAAATATTCTCACACATAACATGAATGTTACTGCGCCACAAACTTATCTTGCACGGGGTCGCCTCAATGAGATGTTCGATGCTTAGCTAGAGTAAGTTAGAACTGAATATATACAGTACAGATCTGTTTGGCATACCAGCAACCACCACTGCAGAGAGTTTTCGTTTCATGTTTCATTCTTATTGTTCATTTTCCTTGCATCACAATGCATACTTCACTTATCTCTTCCATTCCATGCCATCGTGGTTGTGTAAATTGTGGCGGGCGTACTGCAAAACCTGCATCCTATTACTTAATGAGTTTTGAAGAGTTTCTTAGCTTTGCACGATTGGTGACTCCTCAGTGCTTCAGTGGTGTCATCATGGTGAAGTATATGTGAGAGGTGCTGGATGCACCAATAGTTCATATTCACCTAAGCATTTGCAAGAATGCCATTTTCCTCCGGTAAGAGCGATTTAGTGTGCTATGTAGTTGGATTGGGCGAATTTTCACGTTCATCATTCTCTTTACATTGTGCCAAACCTTTTTTTAGGGTCTTTGAGGGAAATGATGGTAAGGAATTTGTTTCTACTTTGAATTTTTTGATATGTCTAAGTGATGGAGGGGATTAAAATTTCATGATTCTTGTTTTATTTCGAGTGCTTGAAATTTTTGTTTAGATCTGAGCGATATAAACATAAGAAGCTTTTCAAGTTTGAAAACCTTTTAGTGTTTTTATGAGCAGGAAACAGTTTGAAGCTGCGATTTTCGTTTTGTGGGGAAAACTTATTGGTTTGATGCTAACGTAGCCTCTCAACGGTACAAAACATCTGAGTTCAAGTACTATAAGGTACGAAAATTTGGCATGGCTTCATGGTTTGCAGCTTAGTTGATTATGGTGCAAAATTGCGCTTTTATCGCGAATCGTGCTCTGTTTTTCCAGTGATGTATCGAGTGTTTCTGGTTCGCCGCAGCTTATGTCGATGAGTAATGGATAAGGTGATCGCCGAACTGTTTAAATTTTTTACTACGGATCGACATCTGAATTCTGTGCAATCAGAGGTTAGCACTTGCTGCTTTTATCATTATCGAGCTTTCGATGATCATCGTGGAAGATTTCATTCTATTCCATATGTGCTCTTATTTCTTGCATCAGAAGGCGAGATTGGGGTGAAAAATGGAAGGGCATATTTATAAGAGTTGAAACGTGGATGCCGTTTATGCTTCATGAGATACATTCCAGCAGACTTTGATTCTCACTAAAAATTTCCATCACCAAATTTTTGAGGGCGCATAGTCAAGCGGTGTCTGTAATTTTTTCTGAAATTTTTTCGAAAGCTTATAGTCGACGAAAAATTTTAGATATCCTCCTTTATTATGTGAAATTGAGTCGCGAGTATGCGGGTATCGTGCTTGAGGTGATTGCGGGCGTTCAAAGAAGGAAGTAAGACGATTTATGACGATCCTCATTTATATTGGGAAGCTATTGCCAGAGCTTTACGCTGGTCTGTTTATGTCTTTCTTTGACAAAGTGTTTCATATCTGTAATTTGAAGTGAGAGAAGAGTAGCTTACATTGAAAAAAATTTGCAGAGTTTAGTCCTGGCAATATTTTATTAGTCAGGAACTTTTTGTTTTAGCTGTACGCGAATGCTATTCTCTATCACTCAGTTATTTCGTAAATTTTCATATTTGGCGAGGAAGCTTCTCATTAGCAAAGCGAGTTTTGGGACAGAGAGTTTGTCTAAGTGCGGTTCTATTCCCTTGGAACCACAAGTTTACGGCTTCATTCATATTAAATTCTTACTTTCGAATTCACTTTTATTTGGTGATCACTTGATGGAAAGTTCATTGTTTACATCGAATTTGAATGGAAACAAAAAATGTAGAAAAAAAGCGAAGTAGTAGAGACTTAGTTCTTAGTTCAATTATTTCGTTATTATTTTCAAAGTGAAGTTCAAGGACGGATCGCTGTTTTATGCTAAGGGGTGGACTCAGAGCAGCCCATAGTTTCGACTTCATTTCTAGTACCTCAAAATATACAAAATTTCTTTCTATCTGGAATATGAAAAGAAACATTCCACATAACTTCAGAGCAACGAATTCTCTAATGATCGCAGTGACGAAACACCTAAAGGAGGAAGCAATGGTGAGAAAGCATTTGAATATGACGAATCGAACGGACTTCGATGGAAAGAGGTTTGATCTTATTTAATGCTATAAAGAGTTTATTGACTACTTCTTTTTGCTCTTAACTGAGAATATAAGTTTTACATATAAAGTCGCATATGAAATTTAAACAAGGTTAGAGACTCCGGTAAAGAGTTGATAACATACTTTATCAAAACGATGAACGTTTTTGATAACATATTTGATTAAATAAGGCGTATTTGCATTTAGCGGATGCTCATAGAATATTTTTTTAGGTTGAAGTCTTTTTTCGATTACCTTTCCCGTAAAAAATTTACCTTTTATGCGATGAGCAGAGTTGAATAGAGGAGGGAATTAACAGAGGTTGAATTTGAATTGTATTCCTTGATCTGTGAACTTTTGCAATTTATAGTTGCCTTTCTTACGACAATGCTTAATATGTAGCAGTTATACCAGTTAAGTGTGGCAAGCATATTGTTAATGTTTCACCTACTTTTTTTCGCTAATCAAAGAGTAAACCTAAGTGAGAGACGGCTCTTGAAATTTCGATTCTATTATTTTGATTAGCAGTTGGCACAATTTGTGAAGGCCTTGTTTATTTCTATATCAAAATCAGCTAGTGTGATTGTAGCGTGTGAACAGTATGAAAATTGTGCAGCCATTGCAAATACAATTTCAGACCTTTCGGTTACAGTGCACTTCACATTGATCGTTAAATGGTAAATGGTTGCCCTTATCGGCTGCAGGAAATGAGCTTGTTTTCTTCGTTTCAGTGCTGAACATAATTCAAACGTAATATTTTTTGGTTCACCGATTGTCACTAAGTTGGCTTGAAGAAGTTATTTCGGTTATATTAACTGTTTGAGTTGAGACATTTCAAATGATTTGTGTTGTGGTGGATAACATTTACACCACTTAATGAGTTTATTTTACTGCAGGTACCAAACGCATCGTTACTGGGCAGATTTGGTTGCTGAACATGCGTCATTAGCGGAGGTAAGAATTTATAAATTCTTCTAAAATATCTCACCCTGTATACAAGGGAAAGTTATCCGTCGTTCGGGATAGAAGAGTTCAAGAAAATCATTCTCAATGATGATGAAAAAGTGTCTTTAGATTTTTTCTATAGCAGTGAGATGATGTGAAAACAACTTTCTTGAACTACATTTTTCATAGGAAATTGTACTTTCCCACATTTTATTTTCCATTTAATGTAGAAAGCAGTACGTAGCATACCTTTAACTATTTATTGCGGAAATTTGGATGTTGCAGATTAAGTAGTGTAGTCAGTCTGAGGTTGGCCCAACCTTACACTCTATAGGGTGAAATGAACTAGGATTTGCTTGTAGCGAACTAACATCCCATAAACTGCGGAAGAATTGTCATTCGCACATCCGTAAATTTTTCCACGTTTATTGAATGCTTTCCTTTGCTTTTCGAAGCATTTCATCATGCGACGTTGTTGTTCAATGCGCTCGCAAGTGCTTTCCGTGTGGTATTCATCGAGTGTTTTCAGGATAGCAGGAGTACGGACTAGGTGTTATCACGATGAAATCAAGCGAAAGAAGCGGCTAGGACGGTGTTGCTGAAGCGCTATGTGGATAGACGAGTCTAGAATATACAGAGAATGAAGTGTGATAGCTTTGTGATTTGTATTGATGTATTTTGTATTTTCTCTGAGACCTACGTTTTCGCATTTTGTGGTTCTCTGTTATCTTATTGATGGTTGTTGTTTTTGCTGTGCATGTTGTTGTTTCATTTCTGTTGCAATTGCTGTTATGCCTTGTGTTTCGCCACTCTCGGTATTTTAATTGGGGATTTCACTAATGACTTTTGCGGGGCTAATTCCAAGTCCGAGTAGATGAACCGAGAGTGGCGCCGGTTAAGGATTCGCCTAAGTCGTGCTCGCACTGAATGAGGCCAGTTGAAACAACTGGCCCCGCAGTCGTGTCTGGCGAACAGAGGGATCTGCGTCGGTCCTTTAAAGATCGGAAAGGCGCGTCTTACGGTCTGCGGATTGGTGAGAATTGGTGCCGTAGGGAGTTTTGTAGCTTGCGTGTCTGAAATCAGTTTGTCGGTGGTCTCCGTCAGCCGGGTGGATAGCAGTAGTACGGACTAGGTACTAGCAATAATGAAATCAAGCGAAAAAAGCGGCTAGGATCGTATTGTCGAAGCGCTATCTGGATAGACGAGTTTAAGTGATGATAGTTTTGTGATTTATATAGATGTATTTTGTATTTTCTGTGAGGCCCACGTTTTCGCATTTTGTGGTTGTCTGTAATCTTATTGATGGTTGTTGTTTTTGCTGTGCATGTTGTTGTTTCATTTCTGTTGCAATTGCTGTTATGCCTTGTGTTTCGCCACTCTCGGTATTTTAATTGGGGATTTCACTAACGACTTTTCGGGGGCTGATTCCAAGTCCGAGTAGATGAACCGAGAGTGGCGCCGGTTAAAGATTTGCCTACGTCCTGCTCACATTGAATGAGGCCAGTTGAAACAACAGGCCGCGGTCGTGTCCAGCGAATAATGGGATCTGCGTCGGTCCTTCAACGACCGCACAGGCGTGTCTTGCGGTCTATGGGTTGGTGAGGATTGCGGCCGTTGAGAGTTTTGTAGCTTGCGCATCTGAAATCAGTTTGTTGGTGGTCTCCGTGAGCCGGGTAGACTGAAATGGTTTCTTCCGGCTGACGTAGGCTGCATTTTTTGCCGTTTCTTGAGGCAGTGTGGGGAGCTGTAACGTTTGGGCGTTGAGTATGATCCGATAGTTGCGGCTGTTTTTTGGCAGCGAAGGTACCGGGCGCAGTGGGGTGTTTGGTATAGCTTGGGCTGTGGTGCTCGAATTTGATTTCTGAGGTGGTTGGGAGAGATTTCATATGTTGCGCGCGTTTGACCTACTAGCGAACCGTTTTGACGACGTTCATGAGCTGATACGGTGTGCTTGTGTGTGCATTGATGGTGTCTGGCTCCGTGTCCGGTGAACAGGGTAGTCCGCGTCGGTCCTATAAAGAGCGTATAGGTGTGTCTGGTGCTCTACGGGTTGTTGAGGGTTGCGGCTGCAGGTGGTTATGTACTCCCGTATCGCAGATCAATTGGTCGTGACGTGTGTCAGGTGGGTAGATCTGTAATCGGATTTCTTCCGGTTAACGTAGGCTGCAGTTTTAGCCATTCGTTGAAGCAGTGTGGGGAGCTGTACGTTTAGGTCTTGAATATGGTCGGGCAGCTGCCGCTACCTTCTGGCTGCGAAGTAGCCCGATGTGCTGGGGTCGTTGGTGTATCCTGAGCCGTGGCCCTCGAATTTCATTTCTGGAGTGGTTTGGAGATCGGCGGTTTCATGCTTGGCGCGCGTTTGATCTGCCATCGATCAAACGCTTTCGTGGTGTTCATGGGCTTGTACGATGTGTCTGTCTGTGCGTTGACCGTGTTCGGCGCAGTGTCCAGTGAACGGGGGAGTCAGCGTCGGTCCTTTGAAGATCGCGGGGTGTGTCTGGCCTTCTACCGATTGCTGAGGGTTGCAGCCGCAGGGGATTTTGTAGCTTGTGTATCTCAAATCAGCTTGTCGGACAGTCTGCGTCAGCCGGCTAGATCTGTAATCTGATTTGTTCCGGCTAACGTATGCTGCATTTTTTGCCGTTTGTTGAGGCAGTGTGGGAAGCTGCAACGTTCGGGCGTTGAGTATGATCCGATGGTTTTCTGGCCGCGAAGGTGCCGGATGCAGTGGGGTCTTTGGTATAGCTTGAGTGGTGGCACTGGTGTATGATTTCTGAAGTAGTTCGGAGATCTCCCAGTTCATATGTGGCGCGCATTTGATCTACCAGCGAAACGTTTTGGTGGCGTTCACGGGCTAGTACGGTGTGTCTGTCTGCGCGTTGGTGGTGCCTAGCGGGACTCGTTGGTTGGGTGTGGTAGCTTTTTAGATCGACACGCAGAGTCCTCGAAGGTTACCGAGAGGTGGAGGAGTTCAGTGAAGTTTTGATTTACAGGTGGATAGTCTTTTAGTGGTGTTCAGTAGTGGTATCTTTGCATTTTAGGTTGCGAAGAGATGTCTTCGATATTGAACAAAGTCATCCTTCGGGACAACAAAGACGAAAAAACGGGACAAGGGAGTGGAGTAGTATTCCACAATTCAACCCATGATGACCATTGCCGTGAATTTGAGCTCTTTCAAAAATTGGTGTATGTTGTAATATGCTATGTATCAGTTACTTAAGTCTAAGGTTCGGGAGTGAATTCACTCTTCAGTTGGTAATGTTTTTGTGTGAATTAACTCGAAAATGGCTCTCAAATTGAGGGTCCACATGGAACAACTGGAGTATTCGATCTCAGTGGCTTTTGAATTTTTTTTTGTAAGTTGTCGGTGAAGTTTATATCTAAAGAACATCATCATTGTGGGTCGAATTGTGGACCCTCAGAGGAAGTCTTAAGGAACCCTCAGGAAGATGCATGTGTACGGTAGATGCTTCCAGGCCAGGAAAGAGCATGAAATATTGCTATGAACTTCGTTCTATTAGCGCTACCCATTACCAGTTTTACGCTTGAACAAATCCGTTTTCCATAAAAATCGTTGATGCTATAATCTTCAACTGTCATATCTTCTCGGTTCATTTCAATTGGATATGCAATGTGGTTGGCGAACATTTCCCATGGATTTATGTAATTTTTTTTTCTCAGCACCGACATGAAATCGGATGGAATTTGGCGCGAAAGCGTTGACACGTTGACATTTTAAACGTTGACCCTCATATCGTATCTACGACAGGTGTGTTCTTGTAGGCGATCATTTAGGGCGGTATTTTAAAGTTGGATTTCATTAATAGACGCTTTAAATTCAATATATTTATAGGTAGTTGAGATCTAAAATGGCAAATCGTTTCGTTATGCACTATGAGTGAAAATGCTTTTTTAATGACAAACCCTTTGAAAAAATCCTTTTGCCTCACTAAATTATTTTAACCCTTTTTGTTGTTAAATCCTCATTCCCCGTATTATACGTTTACGAAATGCATTTTTTTGATATGGTTTTTATTTTATAAAGAAATAAAAAGTAATGAAATTGATATTTTTATAATAATGAAGTAATAAAAAAGGAACAATTTAAACAAAAATATTTTCCAAAAACGTTTTTCTTAAAATGGCGCATATGTCTACCTGAATGAAAGCAGACATATGCGTAATTTTTTTGTAGATAGGCCACGAATGAAGAAATTTATTTTCTGAAAACTACTGGATAAAATTAACTTCACGAGCATAAAGTATTACTTAATTTAAATAAATGTTATTTTATTGAGAGTATTTCAATGCAAAAAAATAAATCAATAACTAATTCAAACTTGAAGGCATAGAGGTAACGATTTGATGACTGAGTTTATTTTCTTTGCATCTGTTGAATATTATAGATTTCAATTTAATATCAAAACTGAAAGAACTACACAATATAAATTTGAATTCGCCAAACGCAATGAATGATCGTCAAATCTTTGCGTGTGTATTTTTCTTCCTCTTTTCCTCTCTCCTTCTCTCAGTGTTCGGTGATATCAACTGAAGGAAAATTATTGGCATTAGAGTTGAGAAATTAGTTGGGTATATATCATAGATGACGGCATCAATAATGGAGAAGAAAGTTGCAGAAAATTAAAGGTGTGAAAAAAATTACATAAACAAATTAAGGGATTTAAGATCGAATAGGAAATTCACCGAAATGATGCGAATATATTTTCGTCCGTTTTTAGTTGAACTAATGTATTATGTGCTAAATTTTATGCAAAAAAAACTGCTACGCCTGAAGTATTGATCGATATCCTTATGATGCGGTTGTAATGATCTTCTGATCACTAAAGTGATTACAACCGAATATCCTTACAGTTTTCTATATAATTACCAAAAAAAAAAAAACTCAGAAAAGGTTATAAATTTGCAGATATCGAATCATGAATATGACATACATCAAAGAGTGCATATGTTGGAATATTTACTTCAATAAAATTATATCAAAATTCGTTTAAAAGATAAAACGTTCATTAAATGTAGTCTGGCTTTCATCTGCTCTCATAATTGTTACTTTCAGCTGCAAATTGTAACGAAAAAAAAATAGGCAATTTCACGTATTTCAACAAACGAAAAAGCGAATACGTGAATTCTCATGCGTTTTGTTTCATCTTTTGGGAACACTGACCTGGAATATTCAAAAAAAAAAATTTTTTTTAAATCTTTCATGTCTTCGCAAATATTTTCGAATTAAATTGATTGCATTATCTATTTGTTGTCGTTCATAACGATCGACTTCGACATCACTTGCCATCAGCTATGTTTCTTTATTGGCTGACTTATGATAGCGGATTAAAGTTCTCTAACCTTGAAAAAATTTCAAAAATTCGTTGAGCAATTATCATCATGGAAATTTTTGATAATTTAAAAAAAAAAATGTTTTTATAAAAATAATAATTGCTATAGTATTTCTGCAATAATTTTTTAAGCATCTTGTAAAAAAGAATATTCATTCATTATCGTTGAAAATCTTCCGAAAATTTTCTACAGAATTTCCGAATTTTTTATAGTATAACCGTTAATATTTAACATTATTTTTTTCTAGTGTATAGGTATGCGTCCATTTACCATTATTTATATAAATATAAAATATTTCCCTATACGGACATTGTTTTTATCTTCATTGAGAGCATTCAAAATGCCCATTTGTTTACTCTATTGAAATAGATGTTTAAATATACAATTAAACAACAATAAATGTATCAAATTCGAACAGTACGTTTGCTTTGTGCCCACTCGGAGGGGCAAAAACGTTACGCAGAACAAGAAAAAAAAAAAAAACTGGATGCCCTTCACTAACTCAACGGTCATTGTTTGGCTCATCAAAAACATTTAAAGCAGCGTCACGATCGATCGTCACCTCTTTACCTTTTTTTTTTCTTTTGCAGTACGATCTCTTAGTATAGTAAATGTTGAATATAGAGTTTAGAAAAATACAATATTTACTGTTAACTTGAATGTTTACTGTAGTTATTGTTTCACAAGCATATTCTTAGAGGGCAGTCACTTCAATTAATTTCAATAAAATCTCTCAAAACCGGCGCCAATTATTTTTGGTAAATATTAAAAAAAAAACAACCAATATTTAGATTATTCATGGTTTAAAAATTTCTTTAGAAAATGAATAATTTCTTTTTGCATATATTTGTAAGATTTTTTTTTTCTGCAAAATTCTTAAAATAAACAAATCAATTTCATGAAATTTTCGAATTTTCTATTGTATGATGGAAAATCGTTGTTAAATCGTTTGTTGACAATCTCGAAAATGAAGGAGTGTATTGTTTATTGTTGTTGAAAACTTATCATCAGCTTATCCCCTTCGTTTAGAGGTGATTAAAAGTTACGAATAGAACTTCACTATAAATTGCATATAGAAGAGTTGTTGTGGTTCTTCGCAGTGATTTGCCTACATTTCCATATTTCATTCTCGTCGTGCTGAACGCCCTCCGTTTTATATCGAAATATTGCTTATAAAAGGCTTGAGTGGTTATGAAGAAACCTTATAAAATCAGCTATTCGATATAATTTTGAGATGTTTCTTCGTTATCTTCTTCGTAGCTTTCAATCTGAAGCTTTTTTATCTTTTTCAACCCATCTGGAAATTGTGACTTAATATTTGAGCATTTCAATTTCCTTCTTTTATCAGAAGGCGAGACCTGTGATCTAAATTAAGGACTTAAATAAACTGAAATGTTGCGACTATTTGAGGTGATTTTCAAGGCGATAGGAAATGAGAACGGTTTTCTTAATTTAATCTATAATGATATCAGTTGTTGCGAGGATTCCTCTGATTTTTGAAATTATTTTTTGAATTTTTTACTGTCTTTTTCACAAGCTATTTGATAAAAATAAACATTTTTCCCGAATATGAGGAAAATTAATCCATTCAGAGATGAACGAGATGAATTTCTTTACTTGGGAAATAACGGATTTTCGCGAGTTGTGTTAATTCCGTATCATAGGATTTGATGGATAAGTGCATCTGCAGATTTCAGTAATCAAATTGTCGTAGCGGTTATTTAGAACTTTAGTTCAATAAGTTTACGTAGAAGTGTTATGATCAGCCCATCAGTATTTATGCTTTTTCGTAATATTAAGCGATGTAAAGATAAAAGCCGGAAATTTTATATTTTCAATTATTATATTAGAAGTTCTTTTTCAAAAAAAAAAAGCGTATCAAAGAATTTTGTCTCAATTTCACGTTTTTAATAGTTCTAGGTTATCTAAACATTTCCTACTGGTTCTCGCTTTTTGGAGTTTTTTCGCAAAAATTTTCTTTTGAGAATCCGATTCCTCATTCGTAATTTTTTTTTAGTGCTATTTAAAAAGAGAACTTTTTTGAATTATTTATTATTTTCGGCAGTTCTTTTACTATTCATCGTAAGCGATTTAAATATTTGCTAGAGAATCTCTAAAGTAGCACTCCTATCATGCAATTCATCACTTCGAACTTGTCCATCAAAAATTTTCATTTTTGAAACTGCATTCAATATAGCATTCGAAAACCTTCAAGCTTCGTCGTTACCACATTTCGTTTTTTTTTTTTTTGTTCGGTTCGTTCTGAAAGTGAATCCGTAATTTGGTGTCCGCCTTGAAATTTATGCTCATCTACTGATTTATTCAGCAATCATTGACGATTTGAATAGCAATCGTCGTTCCACTTTTTCGCGAGAAATCCACAAATATTCATTTTTATATTTTCATTGAAAAAAACATTGAAAAAAACTTCATTTTGCTTGAAAAGTGGCTGTGTTGAAAAACTCTAAAAAATGATTGCGATTGATCGCCAATCAAACTTATTTTAGTTTTCAGGAAATGTTTATCATATCGCTAAAGAAGGCGCATTTGTCGATGTTTAATTTTATTTTGTAAATAAATTCATTTCTATTTTTTTATTAGTATCTATATCTATAACTATAAATAAATATATGAGGAAACAATAATATAGTACTATTATTATTTATTATTAGTTAAATAATAACTATTTGCCGTTTGAATAAAGTTGAAATAAATATGGAATATAGGCAAGTACGCAAAGGATTAGTGAAAATAGAGTGATATTTTTTAATGGCCAATATTCCCTGAAAACACATAAATCCTCATCTATTGCATCGGAAATAGAACCTCCGAATGGCAAGTACGATTCACATCATCGCAAATTGTCCCGTTCTTTGCCTCATCTATATCCCTTTCCGTTGTTTTATAACAAACAAACAAAATAGTTGTTTTTAAATTTTAACGGATTTTAGGAATAATAGTGATTGCAATTATATAAAGCCATAGTTTTAATTGTTTAGCTAATTCATTTTTTAGTCCTCTAAAATCTGTTCTGAAGTATGACAATTATTCTAATATTCTCATTTCAGGATTTTTTTTTTAAAAAAACCTAATTGTCTAAAGGATTAGAAAAAGTACATCGAATTAAATACATTATTACTATCTGTTTCGGTCTAGAAATTATTGAAAAATCAATAAAGTAAGAAAATAAACTTAATAAAGATGAAATTTTTTCAATTTTTACTGAATATTCAATAATATTTTCAATTTTTATTGAACCGCAAAAGTTGATCAATTCGATGTTTTAATATGTAAATTCATTCCGCAAAAATATATTTCCGTTTCTTATTTTTATTAAATTTTACTTCTCGAATGATTACTGTGTTCATGAATATTTCTCGATGTGATTTTTCACTTCATCGATGAGAAATTTGCGCATTGAAAAAATTTCTTACAAACTAACAAGAAATTACGAGGGAATTTGATCGACTAGGTTTGATCGACTATTCTTCTCGGTTTCTATCGTCGTTCTCGCTAAAAACCCTTTGTATACTCATCGTTGTTTCGCCAATAGGTGTCTAGGTGCGTGCGTTCACTAGTATTGGACGAACGTTTCTTATACTGGAGTTATTTCCTTTATTTATTTATTTATTTACTTATTTATTTATGTATTTATTTATTTATTTATTTATTTATTTATTTATTTTCTAATGATTCTACTTATTACTCCTCAATTGTATTTTTTTGCTTTATAGTTGAAAAATACATAAATAGTTCAAAAAAGTTTTAAAAAACGTCTAGCATAACAACTGAGTGGGCTTAGAAACGAGACAAATTGTATCAATCAAAATATCCGTTAATTAATATTAAATAGTTCAATACTTGCTTTTATTGAAACAGAATGCGTTCGACCATAGTAACCTAATTTGCATGTTGTGTCAAATTCTTTTTTCTTACTATTTTCTTACAAAATTTGAAAAAAAAATTGATGATAATTCAATTACAGCATCAAAACTGTTTCTAAAAGGTTATAGCATAGGATATTCACTGATAGCGAACTCACTCTGCATTTGTTTGACCTATCCGTATATTTCATAAGTGCCATCTGAGTTTAATCTTGCAAATAAAATAACGAAAAATTTTAGTTGCTTTCATTTCGATACATAAGATGAGTCGTTATGTCCTTCTTTTATCGTTAGCTTAGTTATCGATGCTCCCAGCAAGCAGCATCGACAATGAGTAGAACAATTTTAAAAAAAGGCGTTTTTTGCGCATTTTAAATCCCATTCTTGCTTGATCTTCATAAAAAATTTATGCTACCATCACTTTCCAAAGAGTTTTCCTTGCAATTCATAGAAATTTCCCAAGCAAATGTTACTTTTCCTATATTTTGCTGATTAATGTACAATGGTTTTTATCATTTATGGAATCCGTTTTGCTTGATTACTTTAGGATTTCACCAATAGATGTCTTCGAAATTTCAGGATTTTCATATTCCAAAATATATTCAAATTTATTTTAACATTTTATATTTAAATATCAGTAATTTTAAAATTTTAAAAACTATTTAAAATATCAGTAATAGAATGTAATAGTGATTGTGTATTAATTTCGAATGCAATACAAATTTGCTGATATTATTTTAACTCGATCGTTATATGCATAGCAATATCACCTTAATGCTCGTTTTGCTCTTGTAGGATGCTTAAAAATGACGGTCATATTTCTAAATACGATCTCTAGTAGCAATTTATTCAATGAAAAAATTTTTAAGCTCTGAAGTTGAAAGAACTGATTGAACGATTTTATGAGGAATGCCTTCACAGATAACGCCTCCGCGTATTAACCAAGTAAGCAACAATAGTTTAGTTGTTTATAATGAATGTAATATTCCATATATTTGTAGTCATTTCCCTTCTTAAAATTTATTTCCTTTTCACTTCCTTTGTGATTTTTACGCACCTTAAATTCCTGCCTAATGGAATGTATCTGCGACACTATTGGTTCGCTTTAAAAAATAATTTGAAATGCTAGAAATTTTCCAATCTCATGGAAGGATGACACTTATCTGTCCAGTGCTAAAAATGTATAGATGCTATCAATTGCTTAATTATAGGTCATATTTTGTTCACTTGAAAATCTTCGGCCTTCATAATGATCCACTGAGTAATAAAAAAGCCTAAATTTCCGTAAACATAGAACACATTGTTAAGATTGTTGGAAAGTAAGAAACACCTCAAAAAAAGGCCAAATTGTCTAGTTCGGTAAAGGTAGAACACACAACAGTCTACTTAGAAACTACAAAATATACCATTGACAAATCACTATAATTATTGCTTGCATTGCTAAACATCTTCATAGAAAATAGAGTCATTAACGGAGAAAGAATATTTCATCTCATCGCCAAAGTTTATATTTCCCTTGCATTTGGGTACATTAGAAAATCTTCCTATCTTGGTGGGTTTTCCTGGAAAAAAAAGAAATAGTGAAATAAAAATTGAATCGACCATTCTTTACTACCAAATTCCAAAAAAACGCGATTACCACAAGCAATAAGAAATTCTTATTTTATTCTGAAAAGAACACTTTTTCAAATGGTGCTTCTAATAGAAGTGGATATATCAGGGAATCGTATACGGTAAATAATAGACATGCTTCCATAGGGTGAAAGATTCATACGTATACGGTAAAAAGTATAGGATAAAGACGATTCTTTGCATTCATAAAGATAAAGACAATTTGAATAAATCTTATACAAGGATTTATAGACGAAAATATTTCAGGAAGAACGATTGAGACTGGAGACTCCTTTTGTTTTCTCGATTTCGAGTAATGGTGATACGAACGTCGAAAAGAGACAAACTGAAGCAAATGATAATCGATGGACAAAGGATAGCAGTGCAAGGTTGGATATGAAATTATTCAAAATCTTTCCTTTATGATCGTTTTTTTTTGAGGGGGGGGGAGAGGAGGGGGCAACATAGTACATATGAGCCTAAGACTAGATATAGAAAAAAGGTAGAACAGTATAGAAATATAGATGGAAAAGGTATAGATTGAAAAACAAAATTTTTCTAGTTGAGATTCCACGATGAAATGATTTTTAGCAATAGCAAATATCAAATGGTTTCGCACCTTTGCATCTGCGTTTTTTTCGTAATATCGGTAGCGCTTCAAGCAGTAAATACGATTACTTCAGAGAATATGTTGAAAAATCCCTCCTTCTACTTGGAAGTATAGCTGTCACCTCACATTTGAGTTCCGATTCTATATAATTTTTCCTTCACATAAGATTTTTTTATTCCATTGAGAGCATGCTTCAAACAGCACATCTAAAATTTACTCATTATATAAGATGAATAATTTCACTAAATTCCATCATCATCGTTGCTTTATAATTTTATTTATTAATTTCTTATAAAGAGTAAGGTTCACTTTTTTAAAATTCAAAAATTAAATTGCCCCATAATTTTTGCAAATTCATTGATCTATTCGTTTCTGCTAATCGATATAAAAAATTGCAACAAAAAACTGATTTAGTGTTAATTTTAGGAATGCGCTCCTAGTTGCAGTGACGGCATTTTATTGCATTGTTGTGACTATTTTTGGCTTGGTTATTGAACTTTCTCATCTTCTTAGCAATGAACGCAAGAGAAGATTATATTTTAAAGATGTGGTAATCCTTTTTTAAATATTTGTTTTTTTTTGTTTTTTTTTACGAAGTCTTTAAATGAAACTTCAACAGGAAGTTCTAACTAGCGTTGATCACAGTTTATACCCACACTATCAATCACTTATATTATAGAACATTCCCATTTTTATATTTATTCTCTAATATAGTTTCATAGCCACTTTCATATGAGACAGTGATGAGCAACACGAACAATGGAGACCATTTAAAAGCATATTTAGTGCATTTTATGAATATATTGTAACATTGACATTTAATTCGGTTCAGTTGAATGAATTCACTCAAAGTTTTATCTGCTAATTTGCGCATTTATTTCAGATTTTCGCTGTATATATGTACGGAGTTGCAATAGCATTTTTTATTTATTGTTACGCTGTTCTTTTGATGAGTCCAGGCTGGTAAGTATATATTGCCTTTAACTTCCGGTATTGCCGTAATAGCTGTACTCAATTCTTGTCTCCTTACAACTTGCAATTTATATCGGAGTTGTTAAATCGTTGTTTTCTTTTCGGTTGTTGCCCTTTCAGCGCAAAAAATGTTTCATACATTATTGCGCATACTTGTTTTCGCCAAGTTGATACGCGAAATTTTGGGCGCAAAAAAATTTAGTTTACGAGAAACTCTAACCGAAATGGCTCGAAATAATTTAAGAAGTTGGGCGAATGAGCGTTATTGTGAAATAAAATCTAAAAATACGCCGCCTAAAATGAATAAATTTAGAAAAACTTTCAGTCTTAAAAAAAAATTTTAAAAAATCTAATAAACAGATAGAGCAACCTAAAACACCTGCGTCGTTAGACCATAATGAATCATCATCCATTTAGAAAGAGATTCATCGAAAATGTCCCATAAATATATATTAATATGAACTGTGATTGAGCAATGAATCAAAAAAAAGCTCATTTGACTTTTTTTTTTTCGAAAAGTGGAAGTCCATTCAGTGAAATAAAAACATCGGCTTGTTTATTTCACTTTTCAAAATTGATGTTTATTCATTTCATTGAATCGATGATTTGAAAAAAAAAAAAAAAAAGAAAGAAAATACGTTGAAGTTGGCGAATTCAACAAGAAACATGAGTGAGACGACAACCTTCAGGAGGTTTAATTGGGGGCCGGTTTTCATAGTTTTTTTTTTTTTTCAGCTTTAGTTGCACCATTTAACATTAAGACGTTCAATTGCTGAAACAATTTTAGCGATGAAATTTAAGAATGTTTATTTATAATTTTTCCCGAATTTAGCAGAGAGGATTATTTTTAATGTGATTCGTTCACTCTGATTATTTGTATCAATGCGAACATATGTAAAACAGAAAAGTTGCAATATAGCATAATATAAAGCATTCTATTTTAACGAAACGACACAACGTTGAAGTTTCCGAAGTTTTGAAGACATTTTTAGAACAAATTTCACAAGGAAGTTCAATTTCAATACCGTCGTACTTCACTGAAATTATTGAATTTATAGGTCGGCACTGCGTAAACTTACGGGTATAATACCGATAACGGATTCACGCTCGCAGATGAATGTTTCGCGAGGTGATATTACCACATCTCAGGCGACGATACAACGAAGGGTTACACACAATGGACTAAGTTCGGGCAGTCTTTTCCTCCGTCTTGGTTTCATCGGTTCGTTGCATTGTGTTTTGTTTCGTTTTCATCGTTCTTCCGAATTCATAAATTTTTAATTCATCAATCAAAACAAGATTTCATTGAGGCTGTTTCAATTTTTTTGATGATACTGTAGAAGGATATTTTTGAGGATATTTTTGAAGAGATCTATACTGTAGAAGACTATATATAATTAGATTACAACGAATCTTGAGATAAGAAGGAGATTTTTCGTACGGAAACCATAGCAAACCTGGAATAGTAATTTGCCGTGCTCGACCTCCAGTTTTCACTAATATATCAAGCCAATTGCATTTTCACTTGATTTTAGTTAAAAGCGAAAGGTAAACCAAAAACGACAGTAAACGGTAGTGCTATCCCTCGTTTTGCGTTGTATCGCTTCCTTTAATTAAGCTAATCGCATTGGAAAAATTTCGTTTTCAGAGCTGAAATTTTTGTTCATGTTGAAAGAGAATAGTTTTTTTTAGTGTTCGGCGTAATCGGAGTTGTTTACTATTCGTTCAGTATATTTTTATGTTTCGTTGGCGATGATTGTAACAACTTATTAGCGATACTCGATATTGCTGCTATCATATTTATATTCTCACAAATGCATTTCATTTTTTGTAACTGGAAGGTAAATTTATTCCTCATTAAATCTATTGACGATTTAAAATATTATAATAATTGAAATATAATCGTTCAAAATAATTTTTCAAAATATGTGAAATTCTCATAAGAGCTATGCTTTTTGTTTGCTTTTACAAGTTGTGCATATTTCAAAATGTGCATATGTGTCTATCTATATAGCTGTTGATTTCAAATTGATAATCATTAAAGCTTAAGTTGCAAAATTAAGCGGACACGGTGTAAAGTGTGACTTCCTCTACCATATCCCTCACTGATTCATCAATTTTGAAAATAATCATAGCCATTCATAACTGAACGATTGTATGTATCTTCTTGTACCGAATGGAATAGAGAAAAGTGGAATTTCTTTAAAATATTTGAGCGCATGATCGAATCACTTAGAGGATGTTTGTAATTTATATATTAGGTTGTCTGTAAGGTGCACTAATCAATCCTACTCGATCGCTTCAATTTCACCAACGATGGCCTAGCCTGAGACTAGACTAGGCTCAACTTCGGTGAAGTATATTCCTTGCCTTGGGCCAAACTAGGCCCCACTTCAACAGGCCCCACTTGAGCTAAACTAGGCCCAACTTCAGTAGAATAGGTTCGAGAAGTAAAATTTTGCATGATGACCACACAAATTGGAAGAGTTTTCATTGTTTTGTAGTTATGCAGTATTTTGAAGTGTTTTTTTTTTGAAACATTGAAAATTTTTGCTTAGTAGTTTCGACTTTATTTTTGCTGGAAAATTGAAGAGATGCAAAAATCATAAATGATAATATTATGTTGTAATTTAGGTGACAATAACCGATTCGAGTATCGTGGGTCGTTTTGGTACGATGCATTTGATTGCCGCGAATTTATGGACATGGATTCGTTATATTCTTATCGAAGAAAATGTTATGAACAACGAAATACGGTAATTGTTTAATAATACAATATAGTAATAATGCAACAATTTCGCTATTAGATTACGCTCGAGTGAGATCATTATTTTATAGACAGCCGAGCAACAAGCTGATTTTTCTATGAGCAGCCAGATAGTAGCAGTGTAGTTCTTTTATGGGCATACAGGCGCCAACGTAGTTCTTTTATGCGCTAGGGGAAGCAATCGGTTCGAAGACAAATTAGAAAACCTTGTATTATCAAGTATCAGCCTTATGCTGACAAAGAGCTTGTTTTAATGTCGTTTTATCGAATCGCAACTAATACAGTTAAACGTTTACGAAGAACGTTTACAAAAAAAAAAAAAATAACCGGAGGTACTGCATGCGATGCTATGAGCGTTAGTGTTTAGATAATACAACGCTTATCTTATAGTAAGAAGTCGTCGATTATTAATGTAGAATTTATTGATTCCTTTTTTTGAGCATTTACGCCTTTATTTAAGGGATCAGTGAAATTATCTCATCGTTAGGGATTATAATTTCAGAGAAATATTTTATGAGGAAGCGAATCGCACCGACACTGCAACCGGTGTTTATAGTGGTATTAGCAAACAGATGAAAGTCTTCTTGTCGAAAAAACCCGTCGAACATACCAAATGTGTTGATTCCGAATGTTTACTTGGTAAGACTTTATTAGACTCTTTTTATTAAACTTTACCACACTCTCCAATTTATCATCATATATCATTGCAAGATTACTTTCTTCGAAACCCATAAATTTATTTTTCTCATTACTTCATTATACAGCTGAATGTGTATTTCAGTGTCTTCTTGCTTCCACAATCATTTAGGTCCAGCAGATCCATCCTCTTCCCATCCCCCCACCCTCTTCCAAACTCCTCCCTCTCCTCTCCCAAATAAACTTTTCTATGCTCCGATTTCATAAATTTCTATATTCCAGCAATCCAGCACTGATTGCATCATATCATAGCACACAGTGGTCACCTGGTGATATATTTCAGGAGGTATAACCGAGTTGATGTATACGTCAATCGTCGAGTATTCATTAATTGGTGCGGCTGTAATGTTTATTCTTTGGCACAATATCGATCAAGCTAAACAACGCAACACCTATGTGAAACGGAAATACGAAATACGCGTTGATTGTTCAAAAACAACCAGCGGTAAAAGATTTTATACCTATATTAGCAATACTATTTCAATATTATATTACAACGTGTATAGCATAGATGGTGTAAAGAATGTTTTTATTTATAATTTACAGAAAGAATGCAATTGCATAGTTAGTGTTGCTCGAATGCAATACAAAATTAGAAGAATGTGCAATTCAATGCAGTACAATAGTACAACGCAAAGTGCCTTGTTAATAAATTCTAGAAGAATTTAAATAGATTCAGGATTTTTTTTTTGGTGAATCTGTGAATATAAATCAATAGATAAGGGTGAAAAACTCTGAAATCGAAATCAGTTAAAATAAATGATCGGAAATTTTAAATGTATTTTTTAATTAAAGAAACAACTTTTGGAACTGATCACTTGTTTAAGGTCTTTTCTTCGGTTTGCTCTATTTATCAGCGACACTTACTTCAATGGCAATTTTCTATGGCTATATGGCTAGCAATCAAAGCGAAATCGCAGCCACCGTTTATGGACTCACTGATATTATTCAGGTTGTTGACATATTTTATTTGACAGCATAGGAAATATTCCTGGTAATTTCGAATTTACGCGGGCGTTAATCCCCTATCTTTCTCTCCGCCCAATAAAAAACCGGAAATAGTTCGCATACTTGGATAGCGTCATGCAATTAAGGGCACAATTGAGTGGAGATTTAAGATGGCCAAGATTTAATAATTGAAGGGGATAAATATAGAGATAAGCTCAGAGAAAATTTTTGGAGTTTTAGAAAAAAAGAAAGTTTTACAATTGAAAGCGAATTCCGTTGGAGAGTGCAAGCTTTTTCTGTTTTTTCTAGGAAAGAAAGATCTCTGGAAAAAAGTAGCTGAATTATTTCAAACTTCCTTCTCAGTGAGGTCAAAGAAAGAAGAACATAGTTTTGCCACTTCTGAAGCTTCGTCTATAATTCATGCTGAAGAGATATATATAGAAGAGTCAAACAGTCTCATTGAACCTGCCTAATAGCAATTCTTTTCCGGCAACAGGCTTTCCAACCATAACATCAGCATAGCGGTTAATGTATGGTTAATGGACGGATGTTATTGGTGGTGGCTGGCATAATAGGGCTCAACAGCACCATCCATCAACCACTAAAATTGCACTCTTTCATCGAATCTGCAAATTTTACGTTGACTCAAGCAACAATAAGACTTTGAGTAGATTTTCCGAAGAAAAAAAAAAACGCACTTAGTTCTTGAAGCATTCAAATGCTTTAATCTTAAACAAATCGATTGAAGTTTTCTAAAATTGGGGAGAGGAGAGGGTGAGGGGGGAGAGGAGAGGGTGAGAGGGGAGAGGAGAGGGTGAGGGGGGAGAGGAGAGGGTGAGGGGGGAGAGGAGAGGGTGGGGGCGGGGGGGGGTGGGGGACGAAATTGAGCAGAGCCTAACTTTTAATGGAGCTATGCCTATGTTTTACGATAGCTCTTGAACAGTTGTAAGCTGATGGTGGTAGTTGCGTTTGAATTACAATAAAACCTACGTAGTTTACCTAGTTACGGTGCCTCGTTATGCCTCACTACTTTATGAGGTACGGCACCTTATTGTACCTCACTAGCTAATGACGTACTTTTTACAGTATATTGTTTCTGGTATCGGCTGTGTCTATGCATTATGGAGGATGCGTCTATTGCATTTCGTTGATGAATCAGAACATTCTCTCAATAGCCCTAACTCATCCAGCCAAGTAATGCTCATTCCTTTTTCTATTGCTGTTTCAATCTAGTGGAAAAATGATCCAATCCACTAGCATCTAGTGGATTGGATCATTTTTTGTGAGAAAATTTCATTTGTAAAAAATTTTAAAAATTCAGGTCACACCTGCAAGTTAGTAGAAAACGTTTTGCTCAAATTGATATCGTTATAAAAAAATTGCTAGCTGAGGATTCCACTGAACATTTTCTTTAAGAATTTTCTCATACTTGAAAAAAAAGTTTTCCTTTGGCATCCTCGCTGAAACAGTTCCTTTGGAATATAGCTAATATTTATTGTTTATAAGTTTGCATCGAATAGTTTGAGTAGTCTCTAGAAATTTTTTGCGAGGAGTTTTCACGTCCAACACCAAAGAAGTTGTTCAAAACGAAACAGGAGGATTTGCTTGAAGTTTTGGCCGTGAAGTTTTGAGGCTATAATTGTTAGCTGTAACACGAACAGAATTAATTCATAACATTGTAAAATTTCCTCAAAAGTACAGTGGGATAATTTGTATATAATTCAATAATTTTTTGGCTGCAGTAACTTCAACTACATCACGGCGCAACTGATGAATCAATGTGATATGTAGTCATCAATTTACTATATTTCTTTCAGGAGCTTCTTGATTTGATACTGCTATCATTTGGATTGATCGGAGAGCTGATATACTCTGTGGCAGGTTTGCTTGGTTTGACCGCCGAGAGGAATTGGCAAGCGTTGAGCTTTATTCTTCTTGCTATGCATATGCTACGATTACTACAGGTTTGTTTTTTTTTCAACGTTCGTTCAATCATTTGAACTGAGAATGAGGAACTATGCTGGCGAAATATTTAGTATGTCGAATAAATGCTGAGCGAAAGCGAGGAATTTTCTTGGAAAAAAAAGGATTTTTCCAAGGATTCCCGTGTGAATCTTCCAGAAAGTTTACAAAAATAATCCTGGAACCAATATCATCAAATTTTTGAATCCATTATTATCATATGCTGCAAAATAAATCCAAAACTTTCAAAACTATGATCCGACTCTCTTCTGCCTTAATCAAATCGCCACCTATGCTTTGCCCACATATAAAAACTTGTAAATTTGTAGCTTCAAAGGTTATCTTTTTCAACCAAAATAAAACTTTTTTTCCGAATAATCGGCTCAGTATTCACTCAAAGCAAATTGCATACTTAAGGTTGAAAGGAATATTTTTATTGCAGTGCGCATTAGAAGATATCCATCGTTAATATTATGATCAATAGGAGAAAAGAAATCGACATTAATATTAACTTAACAAAAGAGATTTTATTTATTTCTGTAGTTTGCTAGTAATTGCTGTTATATCCTCAGCCTATTGTTATGGCCTTTTATAAACTATCAATTAAGTAATGTATAAAAAATTTTCTTTACTTCAATGAAATTCGTCTTGACCGATGTAGTTCTCAAATGGATTTTTTTAAAATCCCTCTTTTCAGGCGGGTATTCAAGCGAGTTTAATTTTCATCGCGGGCAAATTACGCATTCAAGGCAATGATGAATTACGCGCATCACAACCTGGCAAACAGACTATCACATTTCTTTTAGTTGCCAATATTAGTATGTTTCTTACGAATTTATTCGAAGCCGAAAAAGTAGGTATCTCACAAACGGTAGTGAATTTCTATGGGAAAAGAAGTTGGGTATTTCTTGTACGTAGTTTTGGTCCATTAACTATTTTCTTTCGTTTTCATAGTTCCGTATGTCTTGCCGAAATATGGAAAAATGCTTACGCATGGAAATCACAATGAAATTTTTTAGCGACCTGCAAAAAAATTCCACTTGTGTTCTTCAAAATTATTGCGGAAAAAATATTGTTAAATGTTGCAACACTCATCCAAAAATGGTATTCTACATAGAACGATAACTAGATTTAACAAACGTCATAAATAATTGATAAGTTGTATGAAAATATTATTCCTGTGAAAGAAATGTAGCAAAAAATGTGTTGTGCTTGGTATTTGCTTCGTTTTCTAAACGGTGCCTTACAAATAAATGCATTTGCAAATATTCTATTTATTTTCCAAGTATATTTTTATATTCATGTTTTATTCACAAATGCAGCGCTGATCTCAAATACAAAAATTCTTAACACTTTCATGCTCCTGGCAATTTCCTTTTGTATCAACCTCACATCAGCACGGCGCCATCATGCGATATGATGTAGCACAATCATTCAACACAAGAAATAACAACGCTTTGAATAGCCGAAAATAGCCTTTTAATTGGGGCGACAAAACAAACGAGAAATAAAAGAAGCCATCAGTCATCATCGGCCTTTTTGAGGCTACCGTAGTTGCGATATTCAGGCTTCAATTCCCACATCGATTTGTGCGGAGGTGTCGTGTTGTACATTGCAATCTCCGTTAGAATCTCTTTAACGAATCCCTGAAGAAAAGAACAGGACTATATTAATTCGCATCTATAATAAAACATCGCTTGAGAAGTGAGCTCTTGCTCCCCCTTCTATACATATATATATATATATATATATATATATATATATATATATATATATATATATATATATATATATATATATATATACCCTCCCCATTTCTAGCCTAACCCAGCATTCGCATGTTTTTCAAATTAGCTTGATCAAAGTCATACCGGTGGTTGGTTGGTCAGTTTCTGCAGATCGATCAAACGATAGTACTGGTGCTTCTCAAAGGCATGGAATATTGCTTGTCGTACGACATCCTTGTCGCCGCGAACGGTCTTTGCACCTTCCTTCTTCTGACGTTCGCGTGCCAGCTGAACACATTGTTTCGATGACATCAAGGAACAAGAAGAAGGAACAAACACTTCATGATTTTCAGCTAAACTTTTTTGCTTAATATTGCGTACCTTCTACATCTAATCTTCCTTTCCCATGCCCGTTACCAATATTCCCCCCTCCCTCCAGATAAATCTTTTCTGACATATAAATACTGTCAAGAATTTGCTGTCATCTTTGAGAGCGATATTTTACTACAAACGTGCTCATTTTCATCTAAACTTTTTTATGGAAGACATCTGACGTATTAGCACATTCTAAACGAACAATACACAACCCTACATAATGACAAATCACTATGAAATCTCACGTTTCCAGAACCAAAACGAAGGAATACATCTAAAGCAAAACATCGTCAGATAAAATATTGAAAGCGCTTACAGTTTCAGCGTGGATCGCAACCGGCTTGAACTTCACTTCTGCTTTGTCGATTTGCTTCAGTTGACGCTTTGGTATACTGCTCTTCTCAATTTGATTACTGCAAAACAAAAAGAAAATTAGTAGGTTGTCAAGTGAGGAAAAACAATTTGGCAAAAGGTTTTGTCATTAGCCTTTTCAAGAGTCATATTTGAGTTCGTAAAAGATTAAATTGTCCGTCAATATGGATCGCAAAAATTCAATGATTTAATTCAATTCTTAAAATCTAGAACTGCGGCGCTAATTAATCGATAAACTATCAATACAAAAACATTAAAAAACACATAGGAAAGCCTAATAAAAATAGCGTCCTCACAAACAGGAAAAAGCACGTGGTCGACCTAGGGATCTCGCGCCAACAGCAAACCGGTTTTCCATTTGGTTATATATTTCTAATCCCTATCCGGTGGAAATCATGATTCCTTGCAACAATCGTTCCAAACAATTATATTGCAGAAAATCCTTTAGAATGGAAGAACGTCATCAAAACATAACAGCTCATTCGCTACCAATTAATCCAATTTTAAGGCATGAAACTTGCACAAATTGTCCAGTATTAATTAATTCCTCAGCAACATGCTGTATAAACCTTTCATCACAACCCAAATTTCATTTCCTTTCAAACAGCAATTCATTCATGGAACCCTAAAAGACATTCTTATGATATCACCTTATCTTAACCATCACTTATGAATGCGACTGCTGATGAACTTAAAAAGAGCATCTAAAAACAATAAAATCAAAACTTGCATTTTCATCTGGAGGTAGTCGGCTGTTTGTGGTGGGCGACAATCGGCACGCTTTATAACACGACCTTCAAAGGCGAGACGACCTGAGCAAATTTCAGCATCTTCATTTAGACCCGTCTTATCTGAAGCTACTGCCGATTACTCATAGAAGCATTTCAGAATCTTTAAAAATCTTTTTCGACATTCAAGTATAATCACTACCGACCTATCTTCTCTTCTTCAAGCCGGACTCGACCGCCGTTTACAATTTCTCTCTCTTCTCTCTGTTCCCCTTCTGGTTATCATTGCTGCTGCGATTTAAGGAAAACTGATAATGATATTCCAAACGATTTTTGGGGTAGACTTATTTCAACAACATCGGTTAAATGTTCACGATTCATTAATATATTTCGGTGGAAACATCGCACATTTGTTATATCGAAATTCTGCCCCTTATTAACAATTAGAGAAGGGCCCACTAATTCGTTTAATAGGCCCCACACCTATTCTAGACTATATAATAGCCTTAGAAAAAGCAATTTCAACCAGGGATGAACGCCCAACTTTATCGGCCCCATTGTGACGTGGATGTCGAGTAAGAAAGAGTAATCCCTATTTTTTATCACAGTCTTTTTCCGCTCCCTCAAGTCTTTAATCAATGCAACCTCGATCCTGGTGACTCACAACTCTCTCGATCTAATTCTATCATTTTCGACAAATTCCATAGCAGAGTACGATAATCTGGAATGATTACATGAGGTTCACTAAACAAGGGAAGATGCTAACAGTTTGCTAATAGGATCAACTCTATTCTTCACTCTTAGGCTTGATTTAGGCTTAAGCTCAGTTCTATGCGAATCCAGCAGCCTTATCGCGGAGCATCCTAAAAAATAAAGTAGTATATTGGTTGGATTTTAAGACAGCTAACAATGTGCTCATCGCGGAACTGCTAAGCATAATAAAACAGCAAGCCGCTCAAGGTTTAAATGTATAATTAGCCCCAATCTCATTTAGGAATGCAGGAAAGATTGAGGAAAAAATAAATAAAACATGCCCTCGGAAAGGACGTTCAGCGATTGACTCTTCACGTCTGCAATAACAAAAGTGTATTCTCCGGGGATCTCGGAGCCAGTCGGTTTCTTTCTTCCAACTGGTAGGATTGGATTCGATCGCACGTGAGATAATCCGCTTGGCGATGACTGTGACGTACTCGACGATGCTTCTGGTGGGGTCGATTCCGACTCTAAATTTAACACTTATGTGCAGCCGTAATTCGAGATGTCTCACAGTAGCATGTGTTGACACCTACTCGACCAACAATTTCCACCATTTGAAACGAGCAAATTATTTCGTATTATATCAGAGTATGTCCCAGTTTGCAACACGAAATTGCACTAGCATCCGTCAGAGAACATAGCGTTCACGTTCCGATCCCATAAAGGGTACTAACGTTATGTCTGTCACTCACACCGATGCTTCCTGGAAAAATTCACCTGTGGAGAACGTTTGCAGTGATAACATGCTCACTACAGCTTAGTTCATAACGAAGCCGATTGAAAGGCCGGAGTTCCAAGCAAGGATATGGCTACTGCTCAAAGATCTTCGATATATCGACGATAGCATCGATAGCTCTTATATTTGATTATCCTGTTTCGATAAAAAAATACTTGTAGAAGACACCGTTTTCAAAACATACACATAATCCAAAGACACCGAAACCGTCATAAATTCCTGACATCGGAACTATTTTAATGGGTAAGTATCACTATCTCCAGAGAGATTAAATCAGTCATAAGTATTACGGAACAGAAATAACAAAGAATCAGCAAGAACATGAGAAATTTGTGGTTGAAAAATAACATAAACCTCAACAATATGAAAGAAAATTGCTCCAAGCTAGAAGTATGAAAAACCAACCGGGTGGACCACACAGACCAGGTGTGCTCTTGAAAATGATATCTGTCTTGCCATTCGCTGGCTTAATAATCAATGTGCCCACATCACGACCTGCGTGCTTTTCCCAAACATCAGATAAGTATCGCGGAACCTTTAAACACATTTTAAAATCATCACCTTTAAACACCTTTAATCATCACCTATTCATCTCATCCAAAAGATCTTCATCTGAATCTTTGAGAAAACAACCTCAGAGTAGTATCCTCCACAGATCCTACTTTTGCAACGGTTAGACGCAGTTATGCGCAAACTCTATTCGAGATACCGCCAAGCCTTTAACTTTAATACAACATCTCCCTTTCTTTCTTCGATCCTCTCATTTTCCGTTCCGTGATATGACCACTTCAGTAGGGGGTGCCAAAAACATAGAAAATCGCTTCCCCAATATACACAACCTTCATAAGGTTCCTCACGAGGAAAGTCTGCATTTCAGTCCTCTCCTAAAAGGTGTTTGCAGAGTCATGCAATGGACCCCCGTTAATAGAAATCCCCTCCCTCCCTCCCTCCCCATGTTATAAGACAGAGAGATGGACCGCTAGGATAGCGGAAGGATAAAGAAACCTATTATGTGACAAGAAAATATATATGAATTCGAAATACTCTACATTATTCTTCATTAATGAGTCTGAATTGTCGAGTTGAGTCAAAATTTTCCTTATATCACCTCGGAAACACAAAATCAAGATTGAATTATGTGCTCCATCAACCTTGCAGTCATTTCATTATGCCCCATTATACCGTTCTCAAATCAATGAACGGTATAGCAGCTAGTAGCACAGGCACAGCAAAAATCAAAATAAAAAGCATCAACCTTTACAAGCCATACTCCACGTCTTGCCATCTCACAGTCTACACGATCGCTGAATCGTTTCTTTCCGGACGTGCTGCTAGTGCTCATGATTCCAAATAATCCCCTCCACACTGCGGTCTATTCGGCACAAGAAAACCTGAAATGTTAGGAAAACGATTCAACACTTTTCAAAATCTTTCCAACATTCTCAAAACAACTTTTGAGACACAATGGCAATGCAAGGCAGCATCACGAGAAAAAAGCTTGGGTTATCCTTCAACCACAAGGAAATGCCTACTCCCTCCCCCCTCCGCCTTCCTCCACCATTCTAATCCATAACCAGTAGCGCGAAAGGATAAGGGTGATGACGGTCTTTTCCTTCCTCCCGATCTCACAAAAACATCTCAGCTCGCAAATGTTCCAGAATATCGCAGCTGACTTTCGTTGTGAAGGTGTGTCACAGCGTTTTTCATATAAATTCTCAAGGCATGAATCCTCAGTATGAGATGGAACAGCTTCACGCACCATCATTTCAATACCTTAATATTCGATGGCTTTTCGAGTTCAGATATAAGGAAATTCTGGAACGAAATCGACATCCCTGCCTCGTATATCAAGAAAATATTATAAAGTAGTTAGTGCACTTTCATCACTAAACAAGGTAAACCACCATATCCATTTCACGTAATTGACGAACCACCTCAAACTTTTAACCTCTTCCAACAATTACAGTCCCCGAAATTTACAACTAATCAGCTAAAACCCACAAAGCACTAATCCATCACGACTTCATCCATACCATGCGAAGTCCAGATATGAAAGAGATTTCATCAACGTGATCGCTCATACATGATCCGCATATTTTAGCCGGAAAGATTTCTCGACCTAACCTTACTGACCGGAAAGGAATCCAACAGAAAAGGCTGAAGCATTGCGCACCACTACAATGAATAAGTCTTCTCACCTCGATGCAATATACCGTTACTAGAATTCCTTCTACTATTTAAACTTCCTCTTTTTACGTCATAAAAACGTTGGTAAATGTTTTATAAATGAATTGAGAGATATGCAACAATCTTTTTCATATAAAATCACCTGTGTTATATATCTTATACTCGATATTTGACCAGCAGTACTGATCAGTGTAATAAATACACTCAACACAATAAATAAAAACAACACTTGCCAATTTCAACAACAGTCTTTATTCAGTGCCTACGATAAACATTTTTCAACAATTCTTGTTGGTACACAAAGGGCAAATAAAATATCGGGATATCGGAGTGACGAATGATCACGTAATCAGTCGAACAAGCCGAAACCCATGTCCTCATCATCGGACTCCTCTTCTTTTGGTTCTTCCTTCTTAGCTGGAGCTGTCTCTGCAGCAGCTGGTTCTGCTGCTGCTGCTGCAGCCGGAGCTGCAACTGAGGCCGCCGATGCAAACTTCGATGGATCCGCCAAATATTCTTTGATCTAAAAACACTAATACAGCAAGTTTAGAAAAAGATCAGCTGAATGCTAGGCTCGTTAATAGTATAAGTGGAAATCAACTTCTCTAATGAGGTCCATCAAAGCACCACTGACAAAAATATTAGTACGAAGACAAAAAGGTCAAAAAAAGTCCCTCTAGTTGTGCATAAAAGCATCAAATAAATACAAAAATTCATAGCACTTATTCATTCTTTTAGCTTGCTGAATTAAGCTTCCACTGAGCGCAATAAACAATATCACAATCCACTTGCTTATAAACCAATATAGTTCAAAGATCGGCTAAAAAATCCATTGAACTCCAACAGCAATATGAACAAGCAAAACCGATAGAGCAGAATGCAAAAAATTTTCTAACAGTCCATCTATTGATGCCAGGCAGAAAATACAAAACGGAAAAGTTTCAACGGAAATTAACTCATGCATAGATGGATTAATAAGCAGCTTACTTAAATAGGCAGCTCAAAATGAATATATCTGCACTGAAATACTTCAAGCCTTGAATTTCCTTTCTGCCTTGTTTCGTGAAGGAAATCGAAAAAAAAAACTTCAAAAAGCCAACCTTTTGAGCTTCCTTGAGTTCGATGTCCGCCTCAACCGCGACTGCAAGAAGGTTCTTAAGTCCATTGGCTAACGAGTGTGGCACAGAGACCAGAGTTGGGTGTCCTATAGCCAAAGAGACAGCTGCCACATTGCGCACACCATGCATAAATTTCTCTCTGATCTCATCAGCTGTCATGTCCAACACTTCAGGCGTAAACACCGTCCCATTATCATAGACCTGCAAATGACCAACAACAGCATAACCATCATTGCGTAAACGTATAGAAGGAGAATCGCACACGCGCTGTCTATGCCTTCATCCTATTCCTTGCTAACAAACACCTAACTCTACGACCACACTAAACGATATGTGCCTTCGAACTCATTTAGCAAAATTAATTATTTATTTGAAGATTTAAGATGGAAAAGGAAGCAAAACAAAAATAAACAAGGAAATTTAAAAAAGGACATCAGCGAAGAAAGCAAAGAAAAGCAAAACAAGTTAACGGGTTTATATCTGAAGTTACGCCTCGTTAGTCGGCTGAGTGGTCGGAAAGGACGAATTCTGCAATTCCTTGATGCTGTATTCAGTAGTTACTATTACTTGAAGTAAAATTATATAATGCACATAAAACATTGGCAAAAATGTTAGTATTTGGAATTGCCCAAGCCAGTCAAAAACTGCAACAGCAATGAACTTTCGAGAATTATTGTACGGATTCAATTTTCTCCTCAGGAAAGCATCACATAAACGGGCATAACGAGGCAGGTGTGTCAATCCTAAGCATTTGTGTTCTACTTGAACGAAGGGAAACTTAAGCAACAATGGACGTTCGAAAAAAGGATGCACGATTCAAACACCTATTCCTTCTCGGTCAGCAAGAATGTGAGTCCTAGATAATAGTGTGGTCAGATCGTTTCTAAACATTTCCAAATTTTGCTAGTTTCGATTACCCCTTTTTCCCATGTAAATCCCCGTCATATTACAGGGAGATACTTATAAGAACTTCAGTACACATCCTTGCGCTGTTAAAAAATTTAACTTTGACACCTAAACAATACAACCCCCACTGCTTATATTTTTGAACAATGATACAATCCCCCACTTTCATCCTCCGTAATACTTCTCTCCACCTTATGTCCGTAGAGTCCAGCTCTCTGTTCCTGTTGTAACGGTGATCTATATCGCCTCTTCTGCATACTTCTGATCACTTAGTAAATAATTACAATGAAATGAGACATAATCGCATCCAATACATTCATCAACGTATCTAGACCCCATACTCACAGCAGCACCTCCTTTATTACTCACATCCGTTGTACAGCTCTTAGTTATGCATCGCACAATATGAAGCTTCGTCGATGCACAGATACTAGCATAAAATCCAACAACAACCTGATGCATTTACCTGCTGAACGACAAGGCCATACGAGAAAGGTTGTATATTGAGCATGTTGAGGAGAGCCGATTCAGAGGCACCCACTTTCTCACCAACTTTTATGAGATGCACTTCGCTAAGAATTTCGATAGTGCCTCGCGAGATCTTGGTCGGGATCTGCAGTGCTTGGAAGAACGATGTCTTCTCAGGTCCCATACCCGTATTCTGCGGCGGCAACTTCACGTCACACGGCGCAATTGCACCCGCCTTCGCCGGGGCACCCTAAATATATAAACGAATCTTCTACAAAGAAAAAAAAACCCCACCAAAGCCTTTAACATTCCTTCGAGCTAAAGGATGCACCAAAAGATGGAAAAGGATCACGAAAATGATGAACATAGGCGTTTGATTCTGATTTATTCGAATCTGTTGAAGTAAAGACAAATCTCTAGCGAGGAATCGTTCACATGCTGCAGATTAGCACCTCATTTTATCACTGAGGTTTATTGCTTCGCCTCTAATACACTAACCATCAATGATATTTCTCAAGCACCATTAAGAGCAACTGGGAGATATTCTTTGTTACCACCTCCAAAAAACAAAGGTAGGCCCGCTTTAAACCTTCTAAAAATTTCTTCAAATATGGCTATTAATTACGCGGAACACCGAAATGCAACGAACGAAAAATTACAAAAGCAGATAAATAAAACAGCGCTTCATAGTGAAACAGTGAAAACGAAACGACGAAAAACACTCACCTTTCTGTTTTCGAGAAGCTTCGTCCTGATATCACTGAGGTCTTCCTTCGTGAACACGAATCCAACATTACCAACAATATGAGGAAGCAACTTCTCCAGATCAGGATTCGTATGTAAATGTCCACGAATCGCCTTACGAATCATTGTGTTCTTGCCCATCAAAATTTCCGCATGACCTTAAAACAAATTCTTCAATCTCTATCAAAATCTCTCTGCTAACTATGAGCCGATGCATTATGAAATCGAATTCCAATGCTAAATTCATGCACATAAAAAACTTCCACAACGAAATATCCTGCATCGATATATTTATATATAAAGGAAGCAAACTACCATATAATACGATTCCATAAAGAGCAACAAAAAGTTGAGAACTTAAATGCATTAATGAAGTAAACAAATCGCTACTAAACATCCAATAAAAATGCATTTCTATAAAATGAAATTTTTTCGAAGAAACACTTCTACAGCTTCCGGATGTAAGCTGAACTACTTTGTCAACTAAATAGACCGTCAAAACAACACTATTCATTTATGGAGTTTGCAGTTACTAAGAGTAATGCTTTTTAAAACATATAACTACTCGCTTATTTCATTAATAAATAAAAGATACAATCATAGCTACAACTACGGACATAAAAAAATGCATTGAAAAATAACAAGATGCTCCCTTAACGGTGACCAATGTTCACATAAAATAATCTGCGGGGAAAAAAGGTATAGCAGCGGCTTTTACAAACAAACTTCCTCCTCCACTGATTTCACAAAAAACAACTCTTGGCTACACCGAATGTGATATCCCGTACAATAATACGAATGTCGAAAGAAAATAACCTCTCATCGCTTGACGAATCTCCTGCATTTGTTTTGAGCCAACATTATCCACTCCAACGAGGAAGCATTTCGGATACTCGTCGAAGAGTTCAATGATCTTGACGAAATAATTCGCCTTCCAAGTCGCTTTGTCTTCCCTGCCCATCGTGGTGAGTCAAGGATCGTTTCGCTTTTAAAACGTTTTAAAGACCTAAAAAATATCGATGGACTACTCAAGTTAGCAACTAAAATCACGCAGAAAAAAACGTCGCCATATAAGTTCAACAAGCTAATATATTCCACTTCAAAACTTACAGCGCTTTCTCGCGTTGTTATCTATTCACTTATATCATTCGCTGTCAACAATTTAAAGCTTTTAATTCTACAACCTTTGACAATTTTAGATTGATAATCCTTTTCTAAATTTTTGAGAAAAAAAAGCTATCAAGTAAAATAAGCAAAGAGAGCTTCATATCTTTGATTTTACAACCTTAACGGAATATATAACTCTTACATAACATTCCCAAAAATCATAAAATAAAAAGTGCTTATAAAATCTACATTTAAAACTTCTAAAGTTGAAATACGAAAACACTATAACAAAAAAGGTGAAAGTTCTTCGCGAAGGGCGAATTTAGTCACCTGATTAAATAATAGAATAACTTCCCTATCACTGAAATAATCAACTCTATAGCTGATAATATAATGACATATCTAGGTATTCGAAACCGGAGGAAGTACCAACCGGTAGGTTGGAATATAAAGGCAAAGATACCATATCCAAGCTTTATTTCATTATAAACGAGCATTAAACAATGAATACCGCAACAGAAAAAGAGACTAGGAAATAATTCAAGGTTAGCAATGACGCATTTATTTCGCCGCATTTTATTTACCTTCTGCTTCAATTCATCCAATCTCACATTTTACAGCGGAAAGAATTCATAATATGCAACAGGAAAAATTAAGGTCTGCTAAAATAACATAAAAATCCCAACGAAAAACAAGAAATTGATTCTTAAGCATCTTTATATCCGCTCATCTGTTCTTTCTTTGACCGATTAAAAAGGTTTCAAGAAAGAAAACATAATCGACCACTCACAGATATATCGAACCTCAAGAAAAGGCAGTTCTTTCTAAACTATCACCGACGCATATCAAAGGTCACAGTGACCTCCCCCCTCACCCGGTTTTTAAATGGATATATGAAAATGTGCTCTGTTTTAACCTTGCAGACTTCCTGTCAAGAGAACTTCTTCCCTTGGCTATTCCTTTTAAAGCATCAAACTCACCTTACTATTAAAGCGATTTAAAAAAAGGATTTCCTCTCTTCCACCCCTCCCTTCCTCTCCCTTACCCCCAAGCAAATATAGTATATTCATCGTTAGAAATATAAGCATAACATTATCTGAGACAAAGCAATTAATAACGATACAATAGAAAAAAAAAGAAGAGATCAGAGAAAAATATCAGCCATTAGGAAGAAACGCAAAGCTAAGAACGACGTGAATCATCATGAACTGCGGACCAAAAAAAAAACCCACATAAACATCCTTCACCACCCTTTTTCACTAAAGATGACAGCACGAACATTCATGAGATAACTTTCATATTTTCTATCTCTTTTCTAATACTATGGAAAAATTAGAATGAAGACACTCCTTTATATAATTACTGAAAAACTGCAACAAAAAAATCGAAAAAATGAACTATATATAGTATCGATCATTCCATATGCCTATGCAAGTGATGACAACTAAAATAATTATAGAATTTGCCTGCGTGTAATGCAAAAATATTTTGACTAGCTTAATAGATCAAATCTATGCAAAATCTATTGGTTTTGATGTAGGAGAGCATTAGCGGCCGCTGATGTATCGTTGTCGTTTTGTCGCAATGCGTCGATTACCATTTGTCGATTGCCAAAACCCATATCCATCAACTGTCTTATTCGATCCTCCGATGGTGGCTCACCTTCAGAAAGTTTAATTTATCTAAGTCTGAGGACCTCTTTCATGATTGTACAGAACAAAAAAAAAACTATATTTAACAATCCTAACATATCTTTAGACTACGACTGCCAATAGCACACTTTTGAAGATGAGAACTCCTCGTAAATCCAGAATATGGCATCGGAAACCAATTCCCAAATTTTATCTGGCATCCTCACCAACTTCGATAATTTTTTTGGACTATAATCAGAGAAACATCCTTCAAATATCAGTTATTATAATGCCTGATATTCAGCTTATTTTGATTAAAATTCAATTTTCAAATACCAACCTAAAATAACTTCCACAGAATGCGTTACTTGATTTCTATTACACCGTCAGGGAATGTAAATAAACGATTAGCCAATGACGTACCACATAACTCAGATAAAATGCGAAAACCTTCAAGAACAAAATCCCCAGAAGGCATTGCTCTCCTAACACAGCAAATCTCAACATTTATAAATTGTAGAATGTTAAACAACGTGCTTAAAGTCTCCTCACCTGGTGATTGATTATGGAATAATCGATTAAGAAAATGCAGTTGGTTTTCATGTGAACCGTTCTGCAAAAGAAAAAACAAGAATATCGTAAATATTACAAAATGGTTTATATCCACCTCATCAGCATCTAAATAAGCCCGCTTCTACAATAATTTCTACTCTTTTATATATCACAAAAACTACAAAACTACATAAACCCCTGGAGCTTGAGGCGAGAAATATCAACAAATTAGCTGCCGACACCACGACGGGCGAGCCTTCATGGGAATTCGTTCTCAATTTCTTGCTATTCGAGATCTTCGTTTCTCAATTCCACGCACGAACTATTTTTCCCGTAAAATTTTCTTTACAAAAACAAAGAATCGGTATCAATTTGCGAACATTCAAAAACAAATCCCGTGAACATATACTATCCCTCACAAGTTATTAATGCATTTGATAGAATTCAGACGAAAAAACAAACCAAATGAGCACGATGCATTCGCTGCATCTGATTTAACATAAGTCGTCTCTCGTATTCGTCAATTATTTCGATCCTTTGACGTTCAATTGTTGCTGCCACCGGCAATATCTTATTCTTAAATATAAATCCTTGAATATTTTTTATAAATATTAATTTTCCAAAAATCATCGTAACGCTCAATACTAAAAAATACGACAAAGTCGCTTAAATATAGACGGTAAAAAATAAGAATAAACAAAAAAACTAACGCCTCGATTATCTTCTCCAATATTTATAAATTTTTCGATTAACCATCCGAAAGGATTCGTTGTCGATTGAAGCGATCGAGCGATAAACGATGGAATGAAATTAAGCTTGCCGATTTGCGCGAAATGTAACCGATAAATAAGACCGCTAATGAGACCAGAAATACAGGCAATCATCGATGGCCGATTTGCTCCCATTAACTGCAAATAAACTCACATAAAGGCGCAATCATTTTCTATATTTCTTATATTAACATAATATCCCTTCCCTCAGGCAATTTTTAACAACTGAAATCGAGATTGGTGCCGCTTTTTTTCTATTTTATTTTTATTTAAAGAATTTTATATGTGATCCAATTTATGCAGTACTTCCCGTCAACTAGCTTCTTTTCCACGAAATTTCCCATCAAAACCACATCACTTCCAATAATAAGCTGCTCAATTAAAAAAAAAACAAACAAAAACAAAACAACGTCAACAACAACGACAGTGCGACAAGAAAACAAACCAATAATGAAACTATCAAGTTATCAATGACATATACCTACCACTTTTGCAAATCTCCCATGCGTGAAATTATTTTTCAGTTGACAGCGACAGTTGATATCAACAGAATAAAACAGCCGAATAAAAACACTTTCCCGCAATTCTATGAAAGTAGCGACGCTCATCGTTCCCAAAATCAGAAACGGCTCCCTGTTTTCGAAACGCACTAACAATCACTAAAAGGAACAGTCAACTCAATTTTTGATTAACAATAACCTTCAAGTAACAAAAACATTATATCACTGGTGAAGGAATGAGTGATTACGGAGCGAGAAGAAAGTGAAAAGTGAACTTCAGAACTTTATACCAATGCTTCAAGAATTTTAAAAAAAAAGAAGAGAAAACGGCTGCTCACCTGTACAAACATCAGCAATGGAAGATTATGAATTGAAAGGGGTATTCCGAAGATACGTGCATACGGCACAACAGGTACTTCAAAAATAAAATTTGCATATAACGCACTCAGCAAAGCAAAAGGTCCTGGGGCAAAATACATCGTTGAAGGATCATAGTTGAAGAGTCGAGATATAGCACAAAAAATCAATATTTCCATTACAGCCGCTTGTATTCCGATGATCAAAATGAAGTTCTAAAAAGGAAACAGTATGAGCTGAACAAGGCAGTTAGTGAAAAAGCTTCGTTTATTGATGCACTTAGATCACGACGTTCAGGTTATCCACAGATCCTGAATAATTTGATAAATCCAGGGATAATCCTATTGATTCACTGCATTTGAAATTAAGTCTCACTTAATTGGAAGCATTGGCTCACCCTCACAGCGAAATATTGAAAAATAGCGAGTAAAACCTTACTCTCAAGTGAACTACCTAAAAAAAGCTGAAAATAAGTTTAAGTAATGGCCTGTTATTAACATAAAATATTACAAATATAGCCCCCTCCCCGCTTCAATTTTTAACTCTTCAATTTATGCTCACCGGACTGGTGTAAACGGACTTTCCAATGAAACTGATAACGCTGATAACGATGGAAAAAATGAAACAAAGAAGAGAACATTTGAATAAATACCATAAATTTTTTTGAACCGAATCGTCGTTCAATCCAACGTGCATAATATAATAAAACAATACCGGCAATCATTAGTGATGGAGTATGAAAGAATAATTTTGATGCAATTAGTTTACCCATCTGAAAATATATTTGAATTCTTATCACTTCACAACACTCATACACTACCTCCAACATGGTATCAATTTTAATCAGTTCCAACGAAGTGAACAAATATAAAGTTTTTTTTCTCTTTTTTGCATTCCCCCTCAACGCTTACAAAAAAGGTCCAATACATAGCCTTTATCTCTACCACCTGCAGAACATGAAGCTTTCCTCGTCACGATAAACATCTGCCTTTAAGCCTGTGGCTAATGCTAATGGAACGAAGGATAGGAAGTAAGGAGAGAACGGTTACTTCCGATGAAGGGTTTTTCCCATCCTCCCTTCTAAAAAAGAACAAGCCGGTTCACCAATTAAATTGAGGACTTTTTGCTTGAAGCGCAGGAAAAAAAAAACTTTCATTCCTAACAGATATTTCAACATGTGCATGGGCTATATGAGAGCCATTTTTAACATTGACATTTTGCATACATTTAGCACTGTTCTTTGGCAAATTTCCTTCAAGAATGTTGCTATCACATTTTTCAATCATCAACGGTCTTCCCCTAGTGGTTTATTAAGTTCAAGATGTTACCTACCCCTAAAAAATTCTGCTCACTGATGACCTCAACCACTTTACTTATATTCGCAAATACCATTAAAAAAACTTGCTGGAGCAACAAAAATAATATGTAAAATACTAAAATTTTATTGAACACTCAAAATTAAGCAGTTCCATTTGCAAAAATATTTCAACATTCAATAATAATACAATAGAATTTGAATCCAAATTGATGGGGTTGGAAACAATTCGAAAATAAGAAAATAAAAAATTCTTAAAAAATAAAATTATCAAGAAAAAACATACTCCTCTACAATCGATAATATTTCTTAGTGATGGGGCCCACGTAGGCGGTGAAGTGGTATATAAATTCCAGTACATATAAGTCGCTGAACATGATAATAATGAACATATCCTGCAATATTAGTGGTAGCGATTTATCTACTTAACAACAATAATGACCTCTTTAGGTGTTGAAAAATACCCTCATCAAACCTATGACAGTTATCAGCATTACTGCTTATTTCCGGCGTTTTGGAGAGAGTAATAAGTAATAAATGGAAATTATTAAAAAAAAATGCCTTCAATGCCTTGTTTCATAGTTAGACCTATGAACGGAGGAAAAAGATTTGCTTGAAATATTTAAATCAATTATAATAAAAATCAACACTAGGATGGCTTAGAGTGATTATTAAAGAATTAAAATGCTTACCAAGCCTTCGTAATAGGTGCATATTTGAATAAATTTTGATTTTGCATTTGATATTGCGATCTACCGATTGGTATCATCTAAAATAGCATGAAATAAATTAGTATAATCTTATAAAAACTTTTCTAACTTAGAAAGAAACAACGAAAATACAGAAAACTTTGTAAACGCAAAAAAGCGCAGTACGTGCTATTTATGAAAACTGAAGCGCAGCGCGTGCTAATGATGCATTAAGTTCAATAGCTCCATAGACCACCATCATAACTGCTAATAAATAAAGGATACTCCACTACCTTCCCATATCACACAGCCACTTTCCCATGGGTCGAAAAATTTCCCACCGTGCAAATTGATTCTCATAAATGGAAAAATGCCGGCAAGTATTAAAATGTCATTAGCAAAAGCAATAAATTAAATACTAATTAAATTCGAACAACAAGTGTTTGCCCAATTAAACCCACATGATACCTAAATAAACAAATCAAGAAACGTGTACCGCACTACATTTTATAAGGAACGATTCGCTTTCATGATCGGATCGATACAAAATGCCTTAGGAATATGTAAATTTTTGAGCAAATTTATACTGCGAACATAGATTCTGTCACGTAGCAGAATGAAATTAAACCCGATTTCAGATGATGCATGAAGAAGAGAAAGACATCGAGTAAGGATACGCGAGAAATTCGAATGATGCAAAAAATTTCTATGCATGGATTTCGTAGAAAAGTGAACTCGAAATCGACAATGAATTCCTGACAGGTTTTCAATCGTATTTCGCAACATATCAAATGCGATCATTCCCGAATTATGGCCAGATTCCGATTCAGGAAATTTTTTTCAAATTTGAAGCTAGCCTCCGTGAAAAACTGACTCTACAAATTTTCATGGGGAGGTTAAATTCGATCGAAGTTGGGACCGGACAAGACCGGGCCGGATTGGACTTAAACTTATTTCGCTGCCCTGGTGTTCGAAACAATCAATTCACAGCAGAAAGCGCTGAAACATATCGATGCATGATCGGCATGAAAGTTGCCTAGTCAAGATGCGCACTGCGATGAAGGATTGCAAGCCTACTGCCAAAAAAAACGAAATACGAAACATTCAATTTTAAGGTATCGAACCAGCCTTCACCCTTCCTACCTCCATCGTCCCAGCTTCATACTGAAGGATTCATTAGATCAGAAGCGTTTCAAGTCGGCTGGATTCTCTCCAATCCCGTTACTACTAAAACTCGTCCAAATTTTGCGCTCTTTGAACAAACGATTGCCCACCATCTGGGTAAACGAAGTCCTCAAAAAAACCGGTCAATAATATGCAACAGTTTTCAGCTGGAATTACCATCTGTAAGGCAGTCAGAATTTCATAAATGCTCCAAAAGAGACAAATAAACTTCCGTCGCTACCTGGCGAATCACTTATGAAAGAAAATTAGCTTCATTTACCCCGGACGATGGGCAATCGTTTATTGAAAGAGCGCAAAATCTGGACGAATTTCGGTAGAAAGCGCTGATACTGCTTAAGGTATCCTTGGCGGGACGGAAACAGGACATAAATCCAGAAAGACGTAACGCTCGGCGAAATCACGTTCAAAAGAACATAGAATCAGCATCCAGTTGGCAACTTCCCGAGCCAGATCTCAACTTAACCCACATGAAACTCGACGCCGCCACCTGTGCGCCCATCCTCGACTAGATTACGGCACCTTCTCGGATGGATTACGGAAGAGTGCCGATTGTTCACGTTCTCTTCTTGAATGTTCGGCTTACAAACAATCGTTGTAGGAATCGAGGCAGATTTAGAAGCATTATAGATAATTCAAAACTTACCAAGCTTTAACGTTGCGGTATCACCTTAACTTAGTCGATAATTTAATAGTATCAAAGCATATTTATGCCAATAGCATGTGGAAGAATTCCAGTCATAATGGTTGTGATTATTCCAGATTGTCCGCAAACATCTGGCTGTTTGTCTCCACCTGAGTCAAGCTATATATGGCTTCAACGCAAATATATTGACAGGTAGCAACAAATAGGAACAGATAGGAAAGGTATCTGTGAGAGTCCTCTAATATTGCCGACCGTTTTTAAAAACTAACAATAAAAATATTATACGAAAAAACACATTGCCTTTGTAATTAAACCGTTTCTGTGCACCTATATGAATCTTTCATAAAATATTGATTTTTTTTTAAAGCAATTAAATCAGTTATCAGTTAATGCAATTAACCTTTGTAATTAAATTAAATTTTTCATGCAAATTTCATTCCCACCAAATCTACATAATCATTATAAGTGATGGAGAATCGCTGCAAAACGTGGAATGAAAATGCATCCACCATACGCTGCAAAGTATGTGCAACCTCCATTTTTTTTTTTTTTTTTATAGCTGATAGCGAAAGTAAATTGCATTATGTTGATAACCCTTCTGCCTAATTGTTGCCCATCGACGCCCATATTGTAGAGTTCTTGAATTGGGGGACTTCCTTGAGGCAGTACCTCACTTGTGCGTGACCAATATACTGTGGATTATTGTTGGGGATTTTAGTGCTTATTCCAATATCTGGGACATTATGCACTAATCTGGCTCGCTTGAGGCATTCATCTATCAATTTAGTTTAATGCAGTTGGTTAACGGCGTAACCCATCGCAATAATATGCTCGACCTTCTACTTATGAATGACCTAACCCTCGTAAATGAAGTATTCGCTACAAGCGATCACATCCTTGAATTTTTTAAACTTTTCTTCTTTTAAATTTAAAAAAAATGAAATTTAAAAAAATTGTATTCTACTGTAATGTTTCAGCAATCAATTCCTATGCTCCGCAGATACAGAAATTTTCGAAGATGTGACTCGACTAAAACAAACTTAATGCTCGCAATATGCACTGAACAACATCGCGAAGGGTATACACTGTACAAACATCCCATTATGGAATATTGTAAGCAAATATGGTCGCCACATCAAATGTGGTCAACAAATAAATAAACAAATAAATAAATAAATAAATAAATAAATAAATAAATAAATAAATAAATAAATAAATAAACATCTTATGAGAAATGTAAAAAATGTTGAAAATGTCCAAAAATACTATATTCGTATGAGACTCCGGAAAGTGCTTGTTGGTCTTTATACACCCGATTATGAGATTAGACTATAGATTTTTAACTTTGAACCCTTGGAGTATAGTCGACTCAAGTTCGATCTAGCCCTTTGTTTCAAAATTATCAAAGGTTTTTCTCAAATAGCTCAGGAAAGCCTATTCACATTTCTTGGTCATTTTCGTCTTCAACTATACTTCGTCTTCAATTTTCGTCTTTTCGTCATTTTCGGTTTTCTCATCGTCTTCAACTAGCACGGAAAATAGTGCGGAAAAAAACAGCGTCCTTTACATATTTCTGATGAGAGTTGTTCGTATTTGGAATGAACTTCCTCGTGAAATCGCTTTCTATGTTTATGGGTCACCTCGAATCATTCGTTGAAAGAAACACTGCCTATTTAATTTACTGATTACCTCATTTCCATGGTTAAACCAAGTATTATCAGCGATATTATGAATAACGGCTTCATACTTTCGATTTCAGACCTATCCTAGTATCGACGAGCTCAATTCCACTTACATCCGCCTTCGAGGCTTCTAGAAGGCCTTTCGAGAGTATATGCAAATGTACGCACCATATCATCTGGGCTGGAAGACTTCCCTTGTTGTTACTTGATTATTTCAAAAGACAATGACAATTGAAAGTTTTATTGTAACAACATTGATCACTTCAACATAGCTTTATTCTTAAAATTTATAAGAACAATTTCAGTAATAAAAATATTTTCTTGAAGTCGGATTTGATTGATTATCTCAAAGGTTAATGCACACGTTATAATTGATATCTGCACAATGATATTAAACAAATTAATTGAAAATAATTATCAATTGCTATGAACTATGAACAATTATAAGTGCACTTTTAGCGCACAACTTATCAACATTTCTCCTATAATAAAGCAACGATTAATCGACATTCTTATTGAGGTAGACCAAAGAGATACATTTGAATATTGTTAGATGAATATAGAGGTGCAATTGAGGTTTTAAATAAATAAATAAATAAATAAATATATATATATATATATATATATATATATATATATATATATATATATATATATATTTCTTTGCATGAGGCATAGATGATACAATAGGTCATTTCAAAAACTTTTTCAATTTATGAACCCAGTTGAAAAGCTTTTCTTCTGTTACTACATTACATTCAGATGCTTAAATCAGATACCACTATGTTTCTTATGAAAGAAAAAACCCGTCATATCATATAGAAATAATCATAATTCATTTTCTACTTTTATACTTTTTTTACCATTTTATTTATTAAATTAGAAAATGCCCATAAGGCTAATCCTTTCCGTATTCCCTTCGTCCAAGTAGCGATAATGCGGGAGGCGAAGAAAGGCAGTCTGACGAACATGTTGGCATGCATATCGATATACATAGTGGTGGTGGCGGCTCTAATTTCGGAATATTGAAAGATGGAGATTGAATGCAAGATGGTCGGCAGGTTGGCATACACTTTGGGATACAAATCGCAGTTGATGGAGGTGAATATGCAGGCAGAGGTAAAGGGGTTGATGGTGATACGTATATCGACGCAATTGGTTGAACATATTCTGGCACCGATATCGGTGCGGGTGAGAAATGTGAAAGTATAGGAGGTGGCATAGTGGAGGAAGGTATCATATAAACAGCTTGTGGCGATGAAACAACGGTATTTGGAGGAGGAAATGATGTGACAGGTACAGATAACTGAGCACAAGAAGGTAAGCAGGGACGTGTGCATGGATCAACACAAGAGGTCACTGAAGGAACTACTGGAAAAGATGCTGAAGGAACATCAGCAATATAAGAAATACAAGAAACGAGACAAGCCGGCATACATCTGGGCTCACATTTTGCAACATTTGGCACAGGTGCCGGCTGATGTGGAAAAAACTCTGGCTGCGCAATAGATGCGCTTGAAGAGAAGCAGTTGGCCGGACATAAAGGCTCACAACCTGGTGGACACGAAGAAACTGGGCGATAAGGCAGTGGTGTATTCTGGGTTTGAGGCCGATGTGGTTGTTCACTATATTGAGTTTGAGGTCGAGATAGGAGCGGTGGATATTGTTCGCGCGGTACATCAGGAACAAATTGAGAGGTGGCAGCAACACATGACGGAATACACTCAGGCATGCATGCAATAACACAGGTTCCATAAGCGGAGCTTTGGGGAACCCACTTGGGAGCCTCCGGTTGGATTGGTGACACTGCTTGAACACATTCGTGAGCACAGTAAGGTAAACATACAAATGGGCAGGATGCAGTTTCAAGAGGTGGCCGAGCTGGTAGGGGAGATGGTGGTGGAGGTGGGGGTGGCGGAGGTGGAGGTGGGGGTGGCGGAGGTGGAGGTGGGGATGGCGGAGGTAGAAATGGGGGTGGCATTGGTGGCAATGGCAATGCCTCAATGCATGAAGGAAGACATACTGGCATACAAATGCTTGCACAAGTCAACATAGGTGGCAGTGGAAACAAAGGCTGCATCGACTGGATCGGTGGAGGAGCTGCCATCGGCATAGAAAATGGCATGCAAGTCGGAAGACAAAACGGCATACATTCTGAAATGCATGAATGGCCTAAGAATGGCCCGAATGAGCCATAATTTAAGAGAAACGGATCAACGAATCCATCATACGGCAATTGGCGACGACTTCTTACGGCAATCTGAAAATTTTCCAAATTTTCTTTCTATCAAAGAATTTTTCAGCTCATTTTGAACTTCATAAAACTTCTTAGTTGTTTTGCTAAAAGTAATTGATATCGAATTCAATAACTTTCATCTACGAAACATATTCTCTAAGCGCAAGTTACTAACAATAAAGAATTCTCTACGCGTAAGCTTCTTTCAGTAAAAAAAAAATTTCTAAATCAAAAACTTACCCTAATATTATTGTGTTGTTTCTCACTTGCAACATCGACAACTAGCACAAATAGAAGATGCGCGAACTTCATCATCATTTCTGTAAATTTTAATTTTTCAATAAATTCTATAATAAATTTTTAAATTTATTTTAATTTTTTTAAAAATTTTTTTCAATAAGTTTTAATTCTTTTGAAATTCTCATCACTTATATCGCTCTACAAAAAAAAAAAAAACATTTATATTATATTTGTCTTCTATTGAATATTCAACGTATTTCATTTATTAAAACCTAGTTAAGAACCTAGAAGCATGTTTTCGTCTTCAAAGGAGATATTAAATTAAAGAGGGATTAATCAACACTACCGTCTCTAATAAAATAAAACGACATTGATAATGGAAAATAATCTAACACAAACCTTATATGAAAGTAAACATCTATACCATCTAATATCGTCTGTTGCCCATTGAAACGAATACATCAAATGATCCTCGTTCGTTGGCTGTTTTCAATAAGCGTTTGAGTATAGCGTAAAAAATACGCATTGTTAAAGAAGATGAAACGTTCGTATGAGTATGTTTACTCGAAAAATTTCACCGATCTCGCTAGTGCCACTGAATTGAGTTTATGAGTACCATTGAGCCTAGGAGTACTATTCGTTTTATAAATACTATTGAGTTCTGTAAACGCCGCTGTTCACCTTAAATTGCAATTTTTTCAGCACAATAACAACCTTTTAATTAAGCTACATTTAAGTAGAAAATTAAATGATTGTTTTATCGATCTTTTTAGATTCAATCGTAGATGAATAAAGTTTAGTATTTTAGTTTCGTCACTGCCTATTTGAAATGAAATTATCTCGATACTGGATAATTTGGAAACTTCAAAAAAAATTTTTTTTTAATACTAATAAATACTTTCTAAAGCGAATGTTCATACAGTAAAATTGGTACTTTAAAAAAAAAGTTTCTCGATTAGATTTCATAAATCGTTTTTAAATTTTTATGCAATTTTCAATAAATTTTTCCACCTAGTTGTGCAGTCAATATAGCTCATTGTTTATTTATGTCAATAATTGTGTGAATTTATTCACTCTTTTTCAAACGCACACAAATAATGCCCCTTTGTAAAACATAAGTACCACTGCGGTTGATACCATTGCGTACAGCCGCCATACGATGTTTTCACCACCAATTGAACCTTAAGAGCACAATTGAACCATTGATAAATTTTCAGTGATGTTTTGAGTGCAATGAACACAATTCAAATTCATAGGTACGATATTTGAAAGATTTGCTTCTCAGAAACTATTCAGTCAAGAAGTGAAAGTAGGGAGTTGTCGCAACTGTTCTAGTGATTCCCTTATGTTTACTCTTTGATTTTCTCATTGATTCGATTGAAATCTTTTGAGGAATCTTTGGCAACATGGTGAGAGTCTACTAAACCATGTCCTGTTACAACCTAATTTTACAAAACACTGTTATAAGCTAAATACTACAAAGCACTATTACAAAGTTACATGTTACAAAGCACTGTCACAATTTATATTTTACAAAACACTGTTAAAGATTAGTGCTAAAGCTCAAATGAAGAGGCTAAAAAACTGCAGCAATTTCGCAAATTTTATTTCATTTTATAAACTCTTTCATATGCTAATACATCAGCCGATAGTCTTCTGAGGTGAATTTGCTTGTGTCTGTGTCTGAAATTCTTTTATGTCTGTCTGACGTTTTCAATGAAAAAAAGCACACACACACACGTAATGTGACGATCGAAATCGTTTACTTCGAAAGGCAATTGAAGGAACGATATTCTCATTAGACAAAAATGATTGCTAACTTTTTATTTATTTATTTATTTATTTATTTTTTTATAATTGATGATTTCAACCAGGATTTGAATTCTATCACATGACGATTATCTCCTAATTGTTCCAGTGTTGATGTGATCATATAATTTTCGACATTTATCTCGTTGTAAATGATTTATTAAAATTCATATTATCATATACAATTTATGTCGAAAAATACATCGTTGATGAAATAGGCAAATATTCAATTATGCAAAAAACGAATCAAATATTGACAGAGATTGTAAGTACATTTATTTATTTATTGATTTACTTGTTTGTTTTTTACTTTAAATATCACTATTTATCCATTGCAAGAAAATATCGATAGAATACTCACCGAATGAATTCTACGCATAAAAAGTTAAATTTTCAAGTCATATTCACGTTCAAAAATGCGAAAACTTAAGCATTTCACAGGTGCATGCATGGCCAAACAGTTAGCGAATCTTGCCACTATTTAAAGAATGCAAGTTCGATTCACTTATGCGAAAAGAGTTTTAGAAGGAGATTTAATTTTAGCGTTTCTTTGTATGCGCAATTTTTTAAAGCATTTTACTTTCTGAATCAAAAATACATAACGATGTTCTAATTCTTATATGTAGTACAAGGCGAATGTCATGCGAAATCGCATTAATTAAAGGTGGTATTGCTAATAAGCATTACCTCCTTTCATAAGAAAAGATAACTCAATACAAAAAAAAAGATTTAAGAAAAAATTTCATATATATTTAATGAATAAAATAATATTTCCGGTGTTATACGATGTCAATGCTTTTTTAAATTTATGTTAGATATATACTAAATTGTTTGAGGAAATTTTTTGGGAAAAAATATTAGTGAACATAATTAAAGAATTAAAAAAAAATGTGAGGAGGCAAAACATTGTGGTGAAAGAGTTGGGAGAAACTGTTGAAAAAGAAATGCCAACAAACGTCTACATATGTTCGCTCGTTGAAGATAGTATATACATGGATAAAAATTAAAAACAATTTGAAAATTAACTCCTTTGAATGAAAAAGAATCGACTGTTGTGAATAAACGGTAAAGCATTTCATCAATGCATAAAAAATTTTACAGGAAAGAAAAAAAATTTTTTTAATGGCACGTAGGATTTACAAGAGAAAACGAGGCGAATTCGTTCATTTCAATGAATTTTTTCAACTTTCATCTATAATATAATCGGAAATTTATGAGAAAATATGAAGCTAATAACTTCATTCCACTTCAAAACGATAGTTTCTATTTCTATTGCTTCGATGTTTAAAAAAAAAATTAAAATAAAATCCCAAAAATTAATTTAAAAACGATTCGAATGTTTCATAGAAAAATATACTATCACCTTTACTTATTTCCAATCATTAAGCGCTTACTTCATAGTAATTTTCTCAGGTATTAGATGATGAAAAATAATGGAAAAAAATAAGATAACGATTCAAATAGCAACTTTAAAGTTCTTGCAGTTAAAATATCGACTCTCGAAGAGATAAATTTTCCACATGGGATTTAGCGATATCTAGTTGATTTATCTATAACCGAATAGAGAAGATAGTTGAACACGAGGCACGTGAGCAACACATTTAGTACAATACTAATTACTAAATGAACTTCTTTAAGACTAGCTGACTGATATATTCGAACAAAAAATAGCAAAACAAAAAAAAAAGAATCGTAATAATTACGAATAATTTTTTTTTCTATGTGAAAATCTCGTTTTAATGGAGATAAAACATCGATGAAAGCGATAAATAAAATAAAATAAAATAAAAAATATGAAGCAACACTAATAAATATGTTTCATTCACACCACTAATTTTTTTTTTTAATTGGATCGAGAAGAAAAAATGAGCATAAAACCATATTGATAGTTGAACATCGGACAATAGCAAATAAATTTCACTTTTTAAAAAATTACTTAAATTTATGATTTTAATTATATCATTCAACGATAAGAGAAAATAACTGTTGTAACTTTGCACCGGTGATAGAGGTTAGATATGACAAAAGATAAATGTATTATTTTAAATATTTCACATAATATTTGCTGTGGTTGTAGAAGTTTAAAATTTACTCACTTATAGAGTGAGTAGCTTAGTTGCCCAACATCCAGAAATTTTTCCCAACATCCAGAAATCAGTGACTTGGACGAAAGAGATGAGTGAGAAAAAAAAGACTGCATGATTACAGTGCTCGCTAATTAGGAGCGATCCACAAATGCGCTTCCGATCGTTGTTTGCAACTTCAGGAGGGTCCATTTCAGCCCTCCCTCACTAGACACGTTGATGCTCAAGAGCCGCTTGTTGTTGCGTTACGGCTGCAAGTTGCGATTGTGCTGCCGTAAGTTGTGCAGCATAAGTGCTTGTCGGTAGAACACCATAGGGTGTATACGCGTACTGCTCAAAGCCGGTAGCACCCGCCGTTGACACTGTAATATTCACCTCATTACTAAGAAATAACCTCTTAGATTAGCGCAAAAATACGCACAATGGAATTTGGCAGAAGTACAGAAAGCCTGTAAACGGTAAAAAATTCAAAGAAATCAAATCGTCTCCATTGAATTTCAGTGGTATAAATAACGCAATTACTAAAATTTACTTGGCTTTCATGCTTGCAAAATGAAGAGCTTTAATTTCGAGAGCGGATGTAAGTTGTTGAAACTCTGCTGACGCACTTTCGAAGGCACCACCGTTGCTTTTGCGATGCGTCATTGGATTTATAATAATAGGGCAGCATACGGTGTCCCGAGGCATCTAAACTGAGCTCGACAACCCTCACCCTTTCGATCCATACCTCCCCCTCCTCCCCTTTCACCCAACCATCAAATTTTTGCTACTTTGTATTCAGCAGGTAAAGTGGCGAACCGGACGGGTGTATAGCGAAAGTGTTCTGTCCTCCCGCAGCCGCAACGGCCGCTAGCGTCGCATAATCGATATACTGTTGTTGATGCTGTGAAGACGCCACCTGCTGTACTGCGGCGATGTTGGCTGGTGTAGGTTGAAGACCATTCAGCGTGTTGATCAATGGACTGCTCGTCGGATAATACAATTGCGGAAGACTGCAAAATAATACCATAATTAAAGAAATATAGATATAGATATCGATAGTGAAATAAATTAAAGAAATATAGGTGCTGGTAGCTTGGCAATAAATTTCAATTCCACACAATCATAATAGATGCCATTCTCTAAAGTATAACATTACGACCGCTCAAGCAATTCAATCTATCGCCTGGAAAAATTAGTTTTTTTTAAAGAGAGCAAAAAATAGCTCAAAAATATTCCTTCGATCGCGTCACTTTACTGTATCACCTCGGTCAACGTATCACTTAGAAAAGGATAGCTTTTTGTGGTAACCCGACCGTGAAACAATTAGAGAGAAAGTAGGATATTCCGAAAGATCTTGAAATCTACAAAGAAATCTGCATGATGGATTTTCGTTGGCTTCAGCAAAGAGTTGCTGAAAGGTTATAGTTTGGTAATGTGACCTTTGTAACAGATCAATCAAAACAATAAAAAAAACTCTAGCTTCAATGATAATCTCTTTAACAACTCGGTAATGTATTGTATTTTATTCGACAAGTGATTTTGATAGTTTTCGATGTAATAAAATGGCTCCTAAGCAGTTTCGGGCGAGTTTCACTGGGAAGAAGTTTGTTTCATTGCAAGTAATGCAGTGATGAGAAAGCATAGGAGAACGTTGGAATCAGTAAAATATTTTACGACTTTTTTTAAAATCATTTTCAACAATTTGTTTTTCAGGCTCAAATCGTTTACGATGGGTTTGGGGCTGAGGATGGGGATTGGGATGGAGGATTATTTAGTTTGTGAAGTTTGGGATGAGCAATTTTGAAGAATTTGCCAATTTAGTCGCCATCTTTGTAAATAGCAACTCATTGAAGCAGTGCTAAATATCGCTTTAATTAGTGAAGAAATTATTAAAAATTATTGAAGTTAAAGAAAAATTTCGCATATATATAAGATAATCAATCGTAAACATAACAAAAAAAACAAAAAAAAACGACAAAACAACTGCAATAATAAAGCAGCAACGAGCTTTTGTGCATTATCACACCAACAATTCAAATATCAACAAAGCGAAAGGGGAATAAAAGATGGGTGAGTTTTTTTTTTAAAGAGATGAAAACACAGCAACATCAAAAAAAAAAAACAAAATCCGAATAAAATTGTGGATGGATAAAGAAGAGGAAATAAGAAGAAGCATTACGAGCGTTATCATCTTTTCTAAAGCATATCCATTTTTCTTCCAGCTTTCCATATATACATATTCCACCGAATGGGATAGCTTGACGCATTCATGAATGGGATAGCTTGACGTTCATTTATTTCGTCTTCTTTTAAGAGATTCGAATAAATCGTTTCTGTGAAATCCTTTGCGAGGGATGAACACTTCAAATAGTTGACTATCAGCTCTAGCAAAGAAATACCAAAAACTATAATCGAGCCCAAACCGTTCACACATAAATCCGATCACACAAAATCAGAGCAAAAAAAACACCGAAAAAACAAACAGCAAAACAACAACGGCTTCAAAGCGGCTCTTCGTTGTTCTCACTTAACGACCTCCCCCCTATCTCGTCACCCCTCTCCTATCCGCTTAATTCGCCAATGAATGACGAATCGACGTTGATGACGGCGAGTACGAACGAGAAACTATCCAGTTAATAGCAATAACGATGACTAATAATTTCTGTTATCGAATAGAAATAAAAGAATTACCCGGCGATGCGGCCGGGGAAGAGCGCCTGAAGCTGCGTTTGAAGTGGGAGTTGTTGTAGTCCACTAGAGAGCGCTGAAACAAACTCGTGAAAATGACAGAAGTAACACCATGCAAACACATTCAATAAACCGCGTCACAAGAATCAGCACCGAAACAGCAAAAAGGCCGACACACACCCTTCACAAAGCAATCCAATTCCACCATAGTGCATACAGCTGCGATATCTGATCACATAGTTAGATCATTCGGTTTTGTCATTATATGCAAATTACTGATAAGAAAAACCAATCGGATAGTTCGACCATCCGACTCTACCATTATATGCAAATTATTGATAAGGAAACCATAGAAGGATCCTTTCAGTTTTTTTACCATTAAAAATATTTATGAAATAGCAGCCCATTTTGCTTGTCAAACGTATAGGATAATCCAGCTTCAAAAACGTGATAGATCAGTTAATAATTGCCTATTTCATATATGACTTTTTCGTAAAAAAAAATGTCTGAAGGGAAAAATTAGTCTTTAAAAAATGATTCATAGAGTTTGAAAAAAGAAAACAACAAACAATTGTTACCTATATTAATAAAAATATCTTCTATAAAAAATTACTGAAGTGTAACGACGACTAATAACTTCCGGTATCGAACAGATACCGGAAGCTTCCATTAGCTAAGTGCACGCTTACGATGAAATCATTTCAATGATGAAATTGAATTGAACAAATTAAATATGGGAATTTAAAGAGAAATTGATAAGGTAAGCAGCGCTCCACTATGCTTAAAATGGGATAATATTTGAGAATGCACAATACTACTATACTACTCTCATATAGTCGGGCTTCTTCTTTCGAATTTTAGAGAAGAAAGTAGGAGATTTATAGTGGAACAGAATCACACTTTAAGTTGAGTGAATTTTTTTTTTAAATGAAATAAACGTGCAACTTTTTCTTCTCGAAATATTTTTTTCTTTCGGATTTCGTTCGCTATGACAGTGAGTGAATTCGATTTTCGCAGAAACGAAAAAAAAACAAACGCCGATTTTTCTCGAAAAATTTTCCCGTAAAGATTTGACGATTTCGGCGAAAGTCGAAATTTTTCACTGCAATAGTCGAAATTTTAGCCAATCGACTTTCGTGATGCAGACAAAGCATGCCAAAACGCTTTGCAATCACTTTGCTTTTTTCTTATGCCTCTTGGCGTCACAATGACACGTTGAAATTTACAATGCGCTCATTCGTTTAATGCAAAAGCTTCAATTAATTTTTTTCTTCGGTAAATGAGATGAAAGAAAAAAAAATTATTAGTTGAAAATTCGGGAGAATCTATTCTCATTATGGCCTCAAGTGGTAATAACTTTGAGGCAAGAGCGTATATAAATCCAAAATTTTTGAAGGGGATGTCTTATGGCGCACTCACTTCAAGGAACTTTTAAGAAATGAGGCGTAAAACTTGACGAAAAAAGCAGCACAGTCAACCAAATTTCCCTGGGAAACGTGAAATATCAAATTTTGGAAGGCGGAAGGAAAGGAAGAGGGTGCGCCTCCTCATTTGTCAAGCGGTTGGCCCCGATATCTCTATCAATGCATAAGACTATTTGAAATTGCACAAATTCTTTTAACACCCACTCCTTGCAGTTCAAAAAGTTGCAAAGCTACAAATCTAATCGATAATTGATATGTGTTGAGCTCAATAGAACGTACGAGGTGGAAGTAAAAATAACGAAATATTATGTTTATATACGAATTTCTTTTTCGAAATATTTACAGTTGTAGCCTTGAAATAAACTACTACAATCCTTTCGTTTCTTGATTTGTAGTCCTGACAGCCGGCTTTTTTCTTAAGCTATTTGAATCACTGGGACCATTTATCACTCCAAAAGCTCTATACAGCGATACCTCGTAGCAATGACACTTAAGCATCCACTACAAAGAAGCTTACAAACGATAAGTTCATTTGTATATCCAGTTTAATAGTTGGAAATTATTTGGTGATAACAGGTTATCACTTTTTATCACATTACAGAGGTTGCTTTGATTTATAAGAAATTATAGGCAATTGCTCGTCTATACTAATTAAATTATTGCTCCCTAAAAGGATGTTTGATAAGATGGAATGACTTTTTATATTATTTAAAAAAAATTCGCCTTAGAAATAGCGGAACTCAACTTTTGTTCATTTACAACTAAAACGTAAATTGCGAATGTTCAAATTACAAAGAATGCTGCTATATACGAAACGCTGAACAGAAATATCTAGATTCTACTCTTGCATACATAAAATCTAACAACAATCGCTAATTCCCAGCATTAAAATTTAGCAGCTGATGCGATTTTGCATAAATCAATCAGATTTGTCGAATATAATTGAGGGCGATGTTTATGAAGAGTAGCTAAGAATTTAGAAACTAGATTAGATAAGATGATAAAAGACAATCAACAAAAGAAAGGCTAAAAAAAGTTTTTTTGAATTGTTTTTTTTTTTGTTCGAAGGGAAATACAAAAGAAAAAATCCTATGCGACTGAAAAAAAACAACAATAAAAATTATTTTCTCAGTTATCTTACCAGCTAGTTGGAAACGAAAAAGATTATTTTCTAAATAATCTTACCAGCTAGCTGAATATTGCCACGAGGTTTCGCACCCAAATACGCAAGATTGACATTTGCTTTACGACCATCAATAATCGGATTCGGATCTTTGCAAGCACGTTCTGCGGCTGCACGATCTTTCATTGTCACCTAAAATTTATTAGTGCTATACTATTGCATATAATTCGAAATATTTTCCTCATTTAGTCGTAACGCTAACAAATTAATGTGAGGAGTTGTATTCAAAAAATGGTAAAAAATTTGAATATTTCCATTCAGAATCCATACATTGCAATGCTTCTTGCTCGATTCTTCTACATTATTAATGCAATATTTTTTTTTCGCCCATAGATCCGTAAGAATTTCGCGTGGAAAAAGATATCAAGACTAGAGAAGCCTTCACATTTTCTGAATATATCTCGTTAGAGATTTTTTTATCATTTGTTAGACTCATAACTTTCTAATAAGAAACGAAGGAAAATGCTTATTTCAATGATAAAACGAAAGAATCCTTTTAAATAAATGAATTTATGGTGTCGATATTTTTTGAGACAATATTTCGATTTGTTTGAGACAGAAAAAAAGACCAATATTTATTTCGATTTGTCATAGATAAATGTTGTCTCAATAAAAATTGCGTCAATTCGAAGCGCCACATTTTGATGAATATGAACGAATGATCCCAAAGGAAAGCAATGGACACTTTTTCAACGAACGGAAACTCCGAATGGCAACTGAAGAAATGAAATAAAATTGATGAGTTATATTTAAATGCTCTCGCGTCTGACATGTTTTTTTGTTCACAATCAACTTTCCTTCTTCATACTGTGGAAACTTATCGAAAATTTTATGAAAATTAATTGGCATGAAAAATTTTAAAAATTAAAAACTATATATGAATTTGAAAATGAAAAAAAAAGCGAGCAAAAAACAGATCACATATATAAGCTTTCTATCGTCCATTGATTACATCAATGAGCTATAGAAAGATTACCTAAGAAAAATAAAATAGAGCTGCAATATTATAAATAATTCAATTGCTTTAGAAATTTTTCACAAATGAATTTTGTTATCATAAAATCCAATCGATGTGAATTGAAAACTTATTGGGGGTGGCAAAATGTTTTCAAATTTTTTTCGCAACTTTTAACGCCTAAAAATTTTTTTCAAATATTGAAAAATCAACGTGAGAAAATGTTATATAAAAAGTGTGAATACCATATGATATATATATAGTAGCTATAAAATTTGTTAAACTGAGCTTCAGTGATCCCTGAATTGAAGTCACCGAACTCAAAAATAATTTGAATGCAAATTTGCAAACATTTGCAAAAGATTAGCAAAATATTTTGCAAACGAATGAATGCAAAAATATTTGCAAGAGAAAATTTGCAAGAATATACAAGAAAATCGCTAGATTACATGATTTACAACCATTTTTAACGAGGATTGCATATAAGATAAATGAATCATAGATTCTCGTTGAGTTTATATTACACTCAATTTAACTATAAAAAAACCACTAAAATATTAATAAATATTTCTTCTAAAAAATTCCTTCAGCGAAATTCAATCTTAATTTTTGAAATAATTCAAAAATTTTATTGCCCACAATTACGATTGAAGGGGATATAAAAATTTTAATGAAAATTAAGCATAAGTTATGTGCGTTATAATAAACAATCATAAATAAAAATCTTACAAATCCATATCCCCTGCTTTTTTGCGTTTGTCGATCCGTTATAACGACCGCTTCTTCAATTTCACCAAATTGCTCAAAATACTCATGAAGTGTTTTATCGGAGGTGTGATATGGTAAGCCACCAACGAAAATCTTCGTAAAAGTCGTATCACGTGATCCTTTAAAGAAATAACCTCTGAATTTTGCTTTGAGTATAGGTCGAAACAGTAAAAAAAAAAGGAATAAAATTCTACAAATAATTTGATGTAAAAAAAGAGGTAATGTCAAGTTCTTGTAGGAGAAACAGTATAAATAAATGCACATTGCAGCTTATTTCAATTAAAATTGCCCATTACTTAGGTCATGTCAGGATACTGTATATTTCAGGATGTCAGGATATTTCAGGATATAAATCAGGACCGATACTGTATGATAGCAAAAAGATTCGACAATGAAGGAAAAGATGAGACTATTTTGTCAGAGTTACATCCAGCAAGTACTATCAGTGCTGATGAATATTCCCAGCTCCTCCATACCATTTTTGACTCCATGAGAGGAGTTGGGGAAGACGGAGGAGAGGAACGGTAGATGAGGTGAAAACTAATAAATGTTTTAATGGCTGTAGTCGCTCGAATATTGCAGCTTTCGAGCCATAAATGAAGATATTTCAACCGATATTGGAACGAAACACATTAAAACAACTTGAAATGCGCTACAATTGGATTTGCTAAGATTTTCCATTTAAAAAATTTTTCGAGTAATAGGGGAATATGTTGACTGATGTTAATTGAGAAATATTTGATATCGTAATTTTAGATAACTCTAAATTCGAGTAAGAAGTAAACTAACCAGTGCCAATGAGAGGATCGGCAGATTGCGCAGCCAAAGCGGCAGCTGCAGCTTGAACGAGCGGATCTGTGATCGCACCCGTTGTTGCGAGTTGACCGTAAAGTGAAGGAATCATTTTTCTGCAAATAATAATAATAATTCTCAATTCCCAATCAATTTCATAAATCATTTCTTACAGATCATAATTTTGCGCAACCTATATGCATAGATTTGTGAAATAGCCTTCATCGCTTACTGGCAACCGATTTTCGAATAGTGCACTCCTGCATTGTGTTTTCATTTGCTTTCTGATATTGGGTTGTTCAAAGAATATCCAGAAAACTTCATCCGCATTATTTTCCGCAAAATTTATCGTTGCTCATATTAGCCTACACATATTCCTAGGCCAAAAATCTTTGATCTAGAATCATTGGGCTATCGATGGTTCAATTTTGACTTGATTCTTTATTACAAAATTGTGTTCGGCTTTTCCGCCATCCCAGTGTCAGAAATATTTCAATTTACCCTCCCCCTTATACCGTTTGAAAAATATAAAATTATCAATAGACGCCAAAAAACCCACTAAGAAAATTCCAAAGAATATTTTGAAAAATTCATCAACGTCGTATTTCAATTATATTTCAAAGAAAAAGTTGACAGATTTTGAATGCTAAAGAATGTTATCTCTTTTTTTGAGAATAAAACTTTCTCATTGCCAATTTCAGAAAAAAAAACGACGAAATAAAACCCCAAAGAATTCTACAACACATTCAATAATATAATGAAGAAAATAATTGAAAATAAAGAAACAAAAATCGAAAAAAAAAACATTATTTATTAGTAGAATTGAATAAAAATTGAATTTTTATCCACTTTCCCTCCGTGGAAAAAAAAATTTTCTTGTAAAATTCCCTAAGGTAAAAAAAAATAGCTCTACAATTTTCGCTCATAGTCCTTGCACTGATATAGCCGAATTCTGAAGAATGAAAGAAGTTCATGAATTTCTTTAAAATGAATTTCTAAGTATCATTCGGCTAATCATATAAAATACGATACAATCATAAATTTTATTCTCAATGAAATGTTGAAATTACATTCTAATAAGTGAATTAAATAAATCATGTAAAACTTCATTGAAAATTTAAAAAAATAACCTTATTAAGAACGTTGAAATATCATTTTCATACGATAAATGACGTCATCTTCATAAAACAACCATCGCAAGTAAGAAATAGAAGGCAGAGGAAATGATATTTAAGCATAATAGAGAACAGTTTCAAACTGACCTTAATTCTATGAAGCAAGCAAGCAGTGGACGGAAAGGAAGCTCACACCACAATGAATAAATTCAACACGAACGAGAAGAGAGGCCAGATGAGTTAAGGCGAGCAATGCAACTTAAAACCTAAATAAAGAATTTCAATAGAAATTCTAAAATTATTTATGGTTTTCATTGCCTATATATGTTTTGATAAGATTCAAAAATTGTTAAGAAGATTTCTATCGGTGCAACTGCAAAATTTCGAATTTCTATTTCTGCGATAGGGACAATATTTATCGAGATAGTAAATGTTGCTAAAAAAAACGCTATAAAGCTTACAGTTCAAATATTTAAGTAGAAATCAATAAATCGATCACTTCCTGATCAATTGTAGAAATTAAGCAATATCTAGTTCATGTTCGATCACTTCTATCGTTAGAACTTCCACCAAGTTTTTGATTATAGCCTATGCGATAGACTGGGCTGCCTTATGTTTCATGAACGAATCTCAACCAGTTCTGTGTTCCTTTTTGTCCCCATCATCTGAAACTCCTCAAAGCGAGGCTCAAGCTATCGTGACAGGAAGCTGATAGTGAAACTATCCCGCGGTAGAACTGGCATAACGAAAAACATGATAATTACATTGTTATCTCTCTAGTAAAAGGCAACATCCGATTTCCAGATATGACCAAATCCCTCCTCACTGTCCCCCTCCCCCTCCCCCTCTACCTATACCTTCCCGTTTGAATATCTACATCCAACTCTACTACACTAACAAAATAGCATTAAAGTCACTTAAATTATAATACTTATAGACATTTTATCCGACTATTTTGTAAAATTTTTTTCTCAAATCGTTCTTTTTTCACATTCCATAAAATTCAAAAAAGAGAAAAATCACTAAAAAATAAGAGCAAGAAAAGGACCAACAATAAAGATGAATCGAATGAACAAACCGAAAACTATGTAGACACACGACACCGCACACCACACACAATTGAAGAAAAAGCGGGCACTCGATAAGCGTCCGCTAAAAGCGAGTTCTCTGCAATTGAATATTTCTTAATCTGTCAATAAATTTTTGACAAAACGACGAAGAATACGAATATAGTAAAACGAAGACTCTATTGCCAGCTTCTATTAGAAAATTCATATCGAAAAAAGTTGAAAAGTTTTAACGAAGTTGGAAAATTAAGAAGAGAAATTCAACGCTGAATGACATTAAACTGCTATTGAATTGAAATGAACAGATTATGACTATGTTTGACTAATATTGCAAAGTTGCAAACAAATATTCTATATTATTTATCTACGAGATTCAACTTTTTCAAAAACTTTGAAGAAAGTTTTTGGAAAAGTTGCTACCGCAAATTTATGGAAAGGATTATTTCGGATCGTCAGATTTAACCAAATAGAATAAATTTTTTTAAAAACTTTTCAGAAAAAAATTAGAATTACATAACAAGGTCTTAGTGAACTCTAATGAGATATGAAAAGGTGAAATGGAAATATAATATGTGAAAATTTCAAATTCTATGCAAAAAAATACAGGATAAAAAATATCAGTGATAATGTACAAGTGATTTGACTAATAATATCATTCGCAATTTATATTGAAATCATTCAATAATACTCATAATACAGGCTGCTCAACGTAATTGTCTATGATATTTCAAGTGATAAGCTCTATTATTTTATGGTCAAGTATGGAATTTCTTTGATCGGATACTATTTTTGATTGAGGAAATTTTTTCCTTAATAAAATATGAAAGAAATGCAAGCAATATCGAAAAAAAATAAAACGCAAGTAATTCATGACGTCATCATATCAACCATAAATGATTTTTCCATTCAAGATATTAGAATATATGCAGCTCTAACTGGAATTATAGTTTTCCTATCACTAGAAATAAAAAAGTGTTAGATTTAATACAAAACACGCCATTATAAACAACCTTTTTAAAACAGGATTGTGTTATATTACACCATGTTATTTGTTACGCTCAGCAGTTCTTAGTGGTTAGCACTATGCTAATAATCGTCAAAGATATTGGGAGATTCGAGCAGATTTCATTGAATTTATTTACCATATCATTTCAAGAACGAAGAAATTATACGCAAACATCACAATAATAAAAACAATTAAATAATATGCTTTATATTATGATGAAAAAGTGAGTAATATCTCAGAATGGCCATACCTCAATTCATTGAGATTAATAAGGAATTATAATATTTATTATCTTGTTTTAATAAGAAAATAAGCTCAAGTTTTAAGAACTTTATTATCATAACAAAGATAAGAAGCTGGCAAATGTAGCTGTCAAGTATTCAGCGTTTCTCATCAAAAATTTAAAGAAAAAACAATACAAATCAAAGAAACAAATTGGTGAAGAGCAAAGATTTACGTCTTTCTTTTCAACTAGCTTACTGAACCAATCGGCCACATAAAAACAAATAAAAAGCAGAGAAAGCTCAGAAATTTGTCAGAGGAGTTGCCAATGGCATGTTCTTTTACATTTCTAAACTCACTAGACGAATAACTTTCATAAACTGCCAAAAAAATTATAAAACTATGCAAAACTATGCTTTTTTATACTCGAGCTGACCCTACTGCCCATAAAAATCTTCCATAAAATTTTCTTTTTTACGATCACATTAGTGCCAACTGAAAACAGGCTGATCGGAAAATGGGTGCAAATCCCTAACTTCCTTGAGTTGATTACAAGTTCTTTTATCGTTGGTAAGTTAGCCTGAACGTTGGTATTTGAGGTTATCATATACCGAATGACATATCTACTAAATCTCGTATATTCAACAATAGTACAGCAGAAAGTGAACTACTGGATGGGCCACCATACATTGACATCTACAAAGGCACAGATATGATTCGCTATAGTGCATTCTACTAGTGCAAAAAGTATAAATGTACAACAACAGCAAATAGTGTTGACGTGTAGATAAAAAATTGAAAAAATAGAGCAGACGTTGCATTCTTTCTTATCACATCGCTTCAAGTGTAATCTAACAAAATTTTATAAAACAATTAAGAAGACGCTTCTATTCGGAAGCTCTGAATCCAATCACCTTTCTCTCGCCCATCCTTTCCTTTCCATACGGATATCGCCATCTCTAGAATATAGCCTTTCAACTACAAGTTCAGTCGATAAAGCAAGAAACACAACACTATGGTGCAAGTGTGATCAGCAATAATATATACGAAGTGAGCAGTAGAAGTTCAGCATTTAATATGAAAGAATCGCGTTACCCCTGAGGGCAATGAAGAGTATTAAAATGTTCACAGCATCAGTAGTTCATTCGTTAATGCCATACGATGACATAACGCCGATGGATGCAATATCTTCCATACATTATTTTTGCTCTAATAAACAATAAACGGAAAAATTTCAAAAAATATATCTGACTTGGGAAAATTTTTCACGTATTTATATTTGAAATTTAAAATTTAATATACGAATAAATATATTTATCAAACTCGTTCGCTGATATGGACGTTTCGACTACTTCATATTGTTGAAAATTTTTGAAAAAAAAAATGCTTAGAAATGCAAAAGAAAACGATCTCTAGGGAAGTCAGCTTTTTTTTTTAATTCAGAATTTCATTGAGGTCATATTGCGATAGTAAATCTCTAACACGTATTTCATTCACAAACACCGCTGCTATTTTAAACAGTTGACTTATAAAAGATGTAGAATTTACTTGTTAAAAAAACCTGACAACAGCAATATATCAAATTATTCCACCTAATAATCGAATTTTTTGAGGCAAAAATTTACAGAATTAGTTCATGCATTCTCGAGCATAATCCAGCATTGTAATAGATCTAGAGCATTGCTTTTACTAATTTCTACTCAATTTGTTATGCTTAGAAATATTACTATGGACACTTTATGAGCAGCAACTCTATTCGAAATTCAAAACATTGCTTATTGGGGTAATTTAGGAATGCAAATTTAAAACTGCTTGAAATGGACTAAAACTATTATAGAAGTAAAAAAACAATTGAAAAATCTTCCATTTTAATATGAACAAAGAGAAGAAATTATTCATGCAAATGAAAAATGTGTCTGCCAGCAAGCCTTTAAGACCGGTTAAAACCCTTCAGCAGAAATACATAGAAAAGCGAATGAAGGTTACTTACCAAAAACTACGGGAAATTATGGGTAATATTGGGCATATTTCGATAAATGATTTGCTAATGATTTATTGGGCGAATTTCTTTTGCATATCTATAATAGTTGCTGGAAAACCATCAACTCATTAGTCTATCATGACTAAATGCTGCTCTAGTAAAAAAAAATTACAAAGATCTAAGCCTCATGAGAGCAACGGGAAATTACGAGAGACTGGAAAATATCTTTCATGGTTCTTTTAATGAACAATATTCATTTAAGCGTTCGTTTTAGTATAACAAATAAATGACAAATAATGTACATTAGTTGTGAGTATAAAAATTCATAAATAACGTCAAATGAACGAGATTTGATCGCCGTCTATTGCAGACTAAATGCAATTCGATTATAATTGATTCGTTCAGGTGGTGATCTTTGGTCGCTGGAAATATTCTTTACTTCAATATAAGAATCTAGTTACAAAAATTTTTGAAGGAATACTCTGCGAAAAATTAGCCATCACTATAGTTATTTAGAGAAACGCAATTAAACTCAAATCTCATTTAAATTTGAGCTCAATTTTAATATCTAAAACCTCTACGAAAATAGATTAAATGCATAGATTTTGAGCAAATGTTGAAAACCTTTATATATAAATTTGTATAGTCCACTCCTAAAATGCATTAAATTTAAGTGAAGAAATCGAATAAAAGTATTCATATAACCAACGAGAAAGAGCAAACAAGAAACAATGGATGAAATAGGATTCAAGGGAATATTTAAAGCGTTCATCTATATGTTGCGATTACTCTATACTATTACAGTGTAATTGCTAGGTAACGTTAAGTTTCAATTAACGTCTGATATGGCGAACATTTTCCGACAATATTGACATGACCGACAATTAGTCAACATTCAGCCATCTACATCTAGTAGATTCAAAGCATAAAATTTGACGAAGTGGAAGCCGATATGACACTTGCAAATGACGGCTGTCAGCAAATATGAGCACTTTTCTACTAAGATTCTCTGACATTTCCTCAACTTATGTTATCCTCCAATCTTTATTTCACTCAATTCGTTGGACGACGGAAACACTTGACAACTGTATCACAAGCGTCCAAGCCTTCATCGTTTTCAGCTATGACAGATGCGAATATTAGAAACAGCGACTCAAGCAAAAAAGGACAGAAAAAAGAAATGGAAATAAATATTTATGAGTGTAAGTGATCTTTGTCTGTAGAGAGGTGGACGATTACTGGCCCGCAGAAAGTTTTGAAAAAATTTTTGAAAAAAACCCCTTAAAAAAACTTTACAGACACTCCAAAAACATGACTAAAATAATGAACAATCATTAATTCTTAAAAAAAAGAGATCATTTAAATGATTTCATCCGGTCTTCTAAATGATGATAAAATATTCAATAATTGTATAATCATGTCACTTTATCAGCTAAGTAGTGATAATCATTCGGCTCGGCAAGTTATACAAATCCTTAATGATTACGTTGATTTCAAATATGAACGAAACGGGGTGTTAAGTAAGATGTAGACCGGTTTGATGTCACAATCACAGTTGCATAGATGATTCAGACAACTCACTATTTGGAGACATCTTTTTCTATGGAATGCTTTTTGTGTGGCACTCATCCAGAACAGGTCTAAAAGATCAAAAAAAAAGCACTACTTGCTTCAAGGATTGCAACGCATTCCTCTCTATTTGTTTGTTGAATCTAATTCAAATGAAAGATAGCAAATAGTGTAATCTATCACAATTTGATATTAATATTGCTAGTGAGAAAAAATAAACGAAAGTGAATATTTCGTTCTTTCATATTGAACCATAACAAAAATTACCTGGAAAAGTTATATTACAAGAAGTGAGTTAGATAAAGAGGATTTTCGAATACAGCGATTATCTACAGCGTGAAATCAAGTGAATGGGAAATGCTTTATCCTCCCTTCCCAATTCCAAGAAAAAATAACATTTTAAATGAGTAAGAAACAAAAACATACAAAAATAAAACATATGGACAAATAGCAAAAGAAGCTGGCATCATATCGACTTTTGCATCCCTCCAAATTGGCTAAATAATTTCCTAGATTATTAATAAAAACCAAACTACCAAAAGCACTTTTTATCTAATCCGATAGTCACTAAAAATCCATCATAAAATATTCGCTTATTTATGAGTCAACCAGTATCAGTGAAAAACTAACCGATGTGAAAGCTATGCAAATTTTTCGGTATTTTTGAGTGCTCTTCGCTCATTTCGATAAAAATCAGTTAGTATAGAATTTATTACAAAAAAATTTTGCATAATATGTAGCTTGCCTCAATGAAAATCGAATTGAAAAACAAACTAACTAAAACACAGAAAGATAAATAGACAAACACATATGCACATACGATACTACCGTAATGCATGCAGGCTGTAGAAACGGATTAATACCGTAGAGTAAGAGTTACTACTTAAACAAGATTCAATTTATTCTCGCTAATACAACCTTTAGATCACACTATCCGTTCAGTATAGAACAATTTATAAATTCGAGTCAGTGAATAATCAAAAAATCTTTTCTATCACAATTAGAGAAGCAAAAGTTGCCATGTGAAATTCATCTTTCATGCACCTTTTCATGGAATTTTCGATCTACAGATCTATTGAAATCTAATCAAAGAGAGTGCAAAAATGTGAACCTCACTCGTCGAATGCACAAATAGAAGTCAACGATCTCAAAACCCCCGATGAACTGTTCAAATAAAATCAACGCAAATATTGTAGATAAAATAACATGACTAAGTTCAGCAGTGAAGAGCAAATGTGACTTGAGAGTTGCAACGAATGAACGTGTGGCACATAATTATAGTTGCCAACCTCCGTTAGCATTCAATATAATACAATGCATTGCGTGCAATTGCCTATGGAAAAGTTTGGTCCAGCCACTCGAGTACCAACCACTTCCCAGGTCGATATCGCACATGAAGCACAACTCTAAGTTATTTTAGATTTGCGAGGGCAACTACTGTTAAAATGATGAATCGATATCAGCTAAACGTAATGAAGAAATTATTAAAGAACAACATCACCATATATAATATTTTAACTAATATTGTTTACTTTAAGCCAGGATTCTCAGAAGAAGCTAAAAAAAAAAAGTTGTAAAAAATGTTGCAAAAGTGTAAATGGAGGTTAAGTTGAATAAAACAGCAAAATATCGATCGTGAAGCACCCGTTTAAATTATAACAATCCATATCAAGCGCCAAAGGCTCTTAAGAGCACCTATATATGAAGGTATAATGCTATAATCATATGCCATTAAGGAACCTCGGCAACTTATTTTTATCGTTGTTCCTCATCTCTTTAAAATTATATCAGTGGATGTATTCTTTCTATTTCTTATTGTTGTATTCGTAAAATACAACCGTAAGAGGAACGGAATTAATGTAGGAAAGCAAGGATGTTTGATCCATTATGACGTAGACGAGATAGACTTAGAAAAAAAAAAGAATAAAATATGTAAAGAAGGAAGGAAACTTCAATTGAATGGAATAATGGCTACGCTCAAATTTACGCATAAGCATCATTTAAAATATTCAAAAAATAAGGGAATAAAACTCAATAAGTACTGAATTTTAGCTGCAAGTAATCATTACTTCTGTCTTAAGTACCATTGTACTAACAAGAGATGAGGGTGACAATCATCATTTTTTATGTATTATTAAATTTCATTCGCATATCGTAACCTTGTCATTAACGTGAGAGGAAATAGTTCATTCGCTGAACATTGAAGTATTCAGCAAAAACTAGACATTAGATGATAGCATTCGATATAAGAAGCTAGGCTTCTAAGGAAAAAAAAAATTATGAAGCATTCAAGTGATAGTGGCAGGACTATCGCAAAAATTAAGGATTGTCATAATGAATCCCCATTTAATAAAAATTCTATCGAGTATATTTACAACACATTCTCATACTTCCACAATAAGTCTCGAGTAATAGAATGGAATGGTGCTCTGCAGATGCCCTAAGGCACCAAAGAATCCAGAAAGAGCAATAGCACAAAAAACGTCAAACGAAAACAAGTTCTTAAATATGTAGATAGATGAACTAATTTAATATCCAGAAAAATTAGGACAGCACATCTGATAGCAAATAACATCCCTAAAAGACGAGCAGTCATCCTGGAAAGAATAATGCAAAATTTGAGCGCTAAAAATTGAGTTATTTGTTATCAATAAGATCGTCGGAAAGTTCGATGTGCAATAGGCAAAAAAAAAAGACACCTTCAAACATCAGCTGACAATGTCGCATCGAATATAAAAAAATCAGGTTTTGCCGACGATGAGTTTGCCATTCACAAACAACTCTTTTGAATCCTTTATAGAAAACATCAGCTACTGGAAGAAAGATACTCCAAAAATAAGCATCGCTCTGTTGAAGTGTTCACTAAAGAATGCTGAGGTAGGTTTTTGTAAGATGGGAATCGAATGCGATATGCGCAACATAACACTGAAAGGCCCTTTTATGTCAATAACATCATTGAATGTTTTTCAATCTTTTTTATCGCCTATCATGAGGCTTCAACAAAATTATGAACTTTGCAATAAGCGTAAACATTAATTACTTATGTTGCTTTTTAAGTGCAATATAAATATCAGTGATAGGGCCGACGAATATCAATGATAAACTAGCCAAGTAGCCGAGAACGATAGCCATTTATCACTTCTTTGTAACAAATCATGCATATAATATGCATGCTGCAATAAGCATAAATATATAAATATATCTCTTATCAAATTTTGCTTCATACAAATAAATCAACAACTTAATGAATGCAAATAAAATATGTGGAAAATATATGCGAGTTGCTATAACTCTTTATAGTTAGTTCGATATGCATTAAACCGTTGACTATGAAAACAAATTGTTTTTTTTTTTTGCATTGTCATAAAACAATCGACAAATACTACACACTAAGTGATATGATCATTGATCAGCGAAATGAAAGCATTGATTAATTGTTATATAGCTGCTGATTATCTGCTATATAGCTGCAATAATAAATTCGTTGCAGTTAGATACCATAGTAAAAAATTGTAAAAAGATTTCACTTACTAAGCTTTGCTTTCCCTGTCCACCCTGGGTTCACCCTTCTTTAGCGTCTGTGTGCGCTATGATCAATCATAGAATGCTAATTAATTCGAATCTAAAGTGCACATCTACATTGATAGTACAGGTAAGAAAGAGTATTGCGTCATATAGTTGGCCAAATTGTCGACGATATAAGTGTTTATTTAAACGTAAAATGATGTACAAAGAAAAAGAAGTAATTGTCATTTACCTTCGTAGATATTCGTCACAGAAAATAATAAAGAGAAAAGGTTTTAAAAAAGTTTTTTACTATTCACTATCGATTGCAATTTATGAAATGAATGAAAAATTGGAAAAAAAAATTCAAATATGAAACATATATGTAATTATTTAAAATCACATTCAATTACAAACGAATGAGTTATTTTGAATTGTATTCTTGTATTATATCCGAGAGAAATGTGAATTAGTATTTCATTCTATTGCTTAATATCATTCAATATCATCTCTATGTTTCAAATAAAGAAAATGCAGAAATGTATGATGTAGTAAATTTGACAGTAAATGTTTCATCATTTTAGTTTACAAAAATTTTTTTGAAGCCTTAAACTATCTTAGGAGAGAAATTCATTTTTTACGAAATACATAGAATTTTTGAAAATTTAAAATTGATCTTAGGAGAGAAATTCATTTTTTACGAAATACATAGAATTTTTGAAAATTTAAAATTGATTCCCTCAATTCGTTCTCATTGGATTATAGTTTATGAAATATGGTTGCATAAAGTTTGGGAATTCTTCCCTATGAATAAGATGAAATGAGAACGGAGGACACTTCAACGATAACATCGTAAAATTGCAAAACACTCTCTCTAGGGATTATCTGTAAATGCTGCGAATATGACGAAGAAATATATTCGCCTTGAGAAGTTGAGATTTCAATTTTGCTTCTATTCGATATTAAATTGGAATTTTTTTTTTCGCATACTAAATCGACAATCACCAAATAAATAATCAAATTTTAAATGATGAATCTAAGTGAAATATGCGACAATGGCATTTCTTGTCCCATCGTTTAACAAATACCTCAAAAAGCACACATCTATGAATGAATTATTTACGAATATGCGATAGTTCGATGAGTAGAATTAGCGGAATATTATGGAATACAACGAAAAAGTGGGGAAAATAAAAGCTATAGAATTTTGCGATTGACTAGGAAAAAGAATTGCACAATAGTTTGATGGGCTAAAGTTTGACGAATCTTTTAGATAAAGATAAATAGAACAGATGAAAACGCGAAGTGGAACATTTTATGCATAGGATGCAGAATGCATTTGTTTAATTTATTATGTACCAGATTTTTATATATACGAGGTAAAACTGTTTGCTGGAAGTCAAGTCTATGAAAAACTTTTTTTTTTTAAAAGCAAATCTACAAAAGTAACATCTTTAGCAAACGTCCTCTCGTTGAATTTTATTTCAAAGTATCTATTGAGAGCAATAAAAAAGGTTTATGAACATAAGAAACGATCTCTTAAAGCATTTTCAGAGGAGGGAATGCAATGAGAGGAAGGGAAAAATGTCCTCAGCAAAATAAACAAAAAATACATTCTTCAAGAAATTCCCATAGCTGTATAAGACGAAGTTCTATTCTTTTGCTTCTAAAACATTCATCATATTCATGATCATAGCGCATAGAAATTGTAAATAAACTTGATTCAATGATTTCTAGCAAAAATGTTTATTACAAGATAAAAAAAAATGAAAGGAAAAGATACATGTAGAAAAATTTCTTTATGAGCAAAAAAGAATTAGGTAAGACTTCAAATTCTGAGGAAGATAAAAGTGAATAATTGAATTCGTCCGGTGCTGCTGATATCGGAATTTGCAATTCAACTTCAACGAAATATCTGCTTAATTATGCAAAATTATGTTCCGCTTCACGAATTTCAATAGTTAGGTGAAGCAGAAATCAAAAAATTTGCTTGTGCAATAAAATTTCAGCAATGAGATCTATTTATCGGTAAGGATCAAGCGAAAAAAAAGGGAATAGATATGCGCATGAATGAGCATTTATAATATTACTAAAAAGAGCTGAATGATAAAGAGGGAATGTTCGAGGACATGTAACAACTATAACGCTTGTAAATATATTTCATAATATATCAATAGATCACCAAACACCACAAATTGTGAATTGTATAATGTAGAATTCAGCTAGCGTATTCATAACGTTTAAGAGGTAATAAAATTGATAAATTACGATAGTAGAGATGATTGGCTGATAAGAGATATCAATAAATGATCAGTGGTAAACACTGATAATGAAAATTATTTGTGTAAACAGCGATGACTATAGTGAAAATACGCATAGGAAAGATGCGTATTGCTCGTCTATAATTTTTTTTATTTACTCAAAAATTTTTTACTTTTGCTAAAAATTGCAGCGGAAAACGATAATGAATAAACGATGTTGCAAAAATTACGCCCTTATCAAACAGAAAATACGGTATCTCGAAAGAAAACATCACTGATAAGAAAAAAAAATTCATCGTATCGCAATCGTCGATCATAAGAGACCAAAAATTTTGGGCAAAAATCACCAAAATGAACAACAACAATAACAATTATTAGATATTTTCTCATGTTATATAATGCATACAATTTTCTCCCTTATTAATGACGTCATAGCGAGTGAGTTTTCCATTTTAAGGTTCATTCAAGGTTTAAGGTTCATTCCTCTTAAAGTTTAAGTTTCATTCATTGAATCGCCGAAAATTGGTGACTAATTTCCATTGAATAATTGATTACTTTAACTAAACATTACTAATAACCGTAAATCTGAAATTGACCTGTTTAAGAAGAAAGTCTCGAACATATCACAAGCATAAAAGCTGCTGGCGAAATGACTCTAATAAAATTTTAACACTGTATGCAATTTCACATCAATACAAACTCTACGGAGGAAGTGCTACAACATAGCTGCTGTTGTACGTAACGAACTCATACTCATATAAAACGACAATAACATAGTTCATTCATATTTTTTTATTTTAAAGTATCTTAATGCAATAGATTCAATGCTATAGCATAGAGTTTGTTGAATTAAATTGGCGACAGCATGATTACACCTAGATAACGAAAGAAACGTTTAAAATTAAAGAAATTCAATTTCAGAAATCAAATTTTAGGGACATTTTTTATTGCAACTGTTGTTAATATTTGATGTGTAAAGGGTTTATACTTTCATAAACAAATCCGGCACTTACAAATTGTACATTTTGGATTTTTTGAAGGAAAGAAGTGGGAAAAGAGGAGAGCATCAATAAAGAAAAGAATGAACATATGAGATTTTTGTAATGGTATGATTGAAAAGAGGAAAATTGCGCAATGATTTTTTGACAATCGTCAGCGAAAAAAAAATTCTCGCCCCGTTGAACTTATTATTCGTTGATGTCAAATATGCGACATTTTTATAACATTTTTTTAATTAAAATTTATAACACTAAATAAAATTTTTTATAAAACGATGATTATATCAAATTAGAAATTAAAAAATCAATTTAATATTACAATATTATTACTTATCAGTGTTAAGATTAATGCAAGCAAAATGAGAAGAACAGTAAAATAATATTCTATGGACTCCATCATAGATCTAGATTCCTTCAATAGCCATAATACCAGTCTATTTAAAGATATGGAAATATCGCGGTGCTAGAAAAAAAAAAGAGGTTTTTCATTACCTCATCTATGATAGCTTCCTATAGTGATGAGTGAATGTTGAAATTTGCGCATTCTTTTCTTAAATTAGTTATTGCGAAAATATTTAAGTTTTAGACGACTAAAAAAAATTACTTTCTGCAATTAGAGTTTTAAATGACGTTGATAAGTTTTGAATTTTTTCAAGGTAAACTAACAGCGAAAAATTCCAACATTTTATCGAAACGAAAACTTGTTTTCTAAATTAGCCGAGTGTTTAAAAGATGCGTGATGAAGAAGTTTTTCATCCGTCGCCTAATTAGTTCCTCGATATAGAGATAGAAAAATATTTCTTATTCAAGAGACAGTATTAGCATGAACAAAACTTTATCAAGTGATTGATTCTGATCTACGAAAAAAAAAAATGCTGTTAGCAATATTTTTTGATCATATTCGAAAATCGACGCAAAAAAAAAACTTCCATACTTTTGCGAAATGAGTTGTTCTTGCTCATTTTCAATCCTCACGCTGCCTTTACTCAACTCTATTAAGGTGCATTAATTGAGAAAATGATGCTATATATTATAGAATAGTGCAAGTAGGGGATTACCACTTAAACAAGCATATTTTTGCATATGTGAGGACGACGAATATATAGTAGCCTTTATGAGAAGAAATGCAAAATATTCGAAAGAAAATTAGATAGTAATCAATGCTGCAATAAATAGGAGCCAACGAAAATATCATGACAATTCGGTAAAGTTATCTTTCGTAAGACATTTTAAAAAAATGCTACTCAGCTGATTCGAAAAAAAAAAATTGCACAACGACGTGAATTCTATGAAGAAAACTTGTCTTCAACATCAGTCCACTAGCAAAAGCTTTCGAAATTTTAAGTGGATTATTTAGCAACTGACAGCACCAATCTTATTTCAACACAAACAAAATTTTCTCCCTCTCTCTCTTTCGAAAAAAAAAAAAAAAAAAAAGAACAACAACGAAAGTGCTCTAATTGCTTAGAAATACTAAATAAGGAGTTTTTACTGGATGCGGTATCAAAGTGTAACGCCATTCCTATTCTGCTTATAAGTGACCTATTTATAGCCACAGTGAACAGTTTTTCAGAATGGTCGAAACAAGTAGATGCCATATATATATATATATATATATATATATATATATATATATATATATATATATATATATATATATATATATATATATATATATATATATATGCTTTAAAAGATTATTTTTATTGATACAATATAAGTGCAAAAGATCGCAAAATATGGCATAAAATAGCTGAACGATATGATACGTGATGGCTTACCTAAATATACGATATTCGTACATCTAGCAACATTTCAATAGCCGCTGAAAGATTCTCAACGGATGAATTACTTAATCACATAAAATTGGCACTAGAATTCAATAAACATTTCTTTCACTGATCAAATATTTATCTCCTTCGAAAATTTTCGATGCTTATCAACTAATAAATCGTCTCAATTCTCATCAAACAGCGCAAATACAATAAAATTTATTATGAAGAAAATTTTATATGTACTGAAGATTTCGATACATTCAACGAGAGATTCGATCGCATTCTGTAACCAATCATCTAAGGAATTTTTTTTTTCAAAGATTTGCAAAAGCCGTCGTTTCGACGAGAATTTAAATGCAATATTGCTCATATTTCACTCGTTTCTTTATATAATTTTATTTTATTTTTATTTTATTTCGGATGTTCGGATGAGCGATATTGCAAAAGATATATTTTAGGTGGGAAATTCACATGAATTTCAAAGGTGTATTTTCCACTCAAAATTTTCACTACATTAATGAGAAAATTACGATGAGTTTAGCGTTCGATTTGAAATACGACATGAAGAAGCGAAATGAAACGACGATGTTGAGATCGCACTTTTATCAATCATAGAACTTGGATTCGCTTTTTTTTTTGGTTTCTAATACATCTTTAGTTGCGCACATTGCAAAATAGGAATGAAAAAGAAGCATTGAACAATAACTGAAGAGCGTATAGAAACGAATATGAGAGCATTTCAAAACGAGTAGGCTATATTAAGAAAAATTAGAAAAATGTGAGAGCAGAAAATTTACAAATGACCTTGAAGAAATTTTTAAACTGTTCAAGAGTAATAAAATGAGGTCGACTATGAAATTGGAATTAGTGCAAAATAATAAATGAAATAAACGGGTTCAGGCAGCGATGTTTAAAGCAACAAATTCACAGTGGGGCGCTATTTAATTCGTCCATCCAGAATGATCTTTCCTACCACTTGAATTAGAAACACCATCACTTTGTTACCATCGCCTATTCTATGAAATAAAAGCATTCAAATTTCTGAAGACCAAAAATAAGAGAGAAAAAAATTTTGAATTAATTTAAAAAAAAAATACTGCTTAATACTAGTTATATAAATACTATATATTTACCAAAATAAACAATATTATAGATGAAATAGTCTGCGAAGTAAAGAGATGGGATATTTTGTGAAATCAACAACGAATTAACAAAAAAAAAAACAAATGTTCATGGTGCATCGAAAAGCTGTAACAATGAAGTCAATTGAAAATCAATTTGTGACAGCCGTTTCGGCTGTCGCCAACTGACAACGCCTTTCGATTCAACGAAAATGTTTAACTAAACAATCCGTGAGTACGCTGCATTATTATCCGGGCGAAATGTTCCTTATTAGGCGTATTCATCGATGATATTTGAGCTGAACTAGATTTCTAATGAGAACATATGAAAACAAAAAAACCGCCTTTAGAATGAACGAATCGACGGCTGTGTCATCGGAGCGCTCTGAATTGAGCGCCGCCGTCTAATATATATGCTGCGATACTCTTGCACCTCACAATTTGATCATATACACAAACCATAGAACATAGACGCATCATTTCTATTGCCTATTACGGCCACAAACAGAAAGAACTAAAACGTCTCCAGTCGGGAGTTTAATCGATGCCATTCGGCCCGACTTTTCGATGTGCTTGTTTATGACAGATGCCTTCAACATAATTATAGAGAACAATAGTCACATTCGTGACAGCCTCTAATGCATTCAAAGAAGTAGATTCCAAGCTTGAATCACTCATTTCCATGATTACACTCACATCTTTCCGTATAATGCTTTCAGAACTTTCTTTTTCAGGTATTCAATGGAAGCTGAACCTATATTACTTTCAAAGTATGCTGCACATCGAGTTCAGTGGCTAAAGACCGAATTATATCATTATTAATTAGTTAATAATAATAAAACAAAAAAAAATAACGAAAACTATGTGATAGATTTTATTAATTTGCATTTAAGAATACTAGAAAATGAACCTGCAAAACGAGACAAGGCGCAAAGCATGGTGTTTGACAAGACAGTATTTGGTCGTAAAGAGTACAACGGTCGTGAAGAGTACAACATTGTATATAGATTGTACTAGTTAACCGCACACATTATCGACATATTTTTGTTTATATCTACTTGCAAGAACAGCATTTTTTGGAATATAGCAACAGCGAAATTAGTGCAAAACCAGGAACCTAGGCGCGTGATCGATAATTGATGTTGAGGATCAAGACTGTTAATAAAGTCGATTTAGTTGGACATTAGACTCGAAAAGGTTTGGCTCGTATAGGCGAATATCACCTTGCTCCTCATTTTTTGCAAAATCTGCTGATTAAAACACTACTTTCGATTAAAGAATCGGGCAAAATTAATTCAGAAATCATCTGCAAGAGGTAAGGGAGGGGAAAATCGGTGAGGCAAATTTTACAGAATTAAATAATTGTCCCCATTCGAAATTTCCTCATTTCCATTTTTGCTCGAAGCCATCCAACTGAAAAGGATATAGAGCTATGAAAAATTCCAGAATTTGTTGTAAAAGCTATCAGTTTAGAGGAGATTTAGTTAATCATATATGGTTTGACTAGAACTTATCACAAACGTCGCCGTTTTCCACTCACTGAATTTGCCACTTTCAGGCTGAGTGCAAGCGTTCGTTTATCGTAATATCGATAATGACATTGAAATTAATGCGACAAAAATGTGCCTTTTTCCTTTATATGAATAATTGAACAATACTAACAAACTATGACAGATGCCAAAATTTTATCCATATCCATTTGTGTATGAATGAAAAATTTAATGAATGAATCTAAGAAATTGTATGTACTGAAAACTGATCGGCGGAGTGGCGGGGAGCGAGGAAGATTGAAGGGGAAGAGGGGAGGGATTGGGGGAATAGAATCGAGTAATAAAAAATCTTCGTGAATGCGAGAGGGATAGATAGTATGAAGTGGAGAGTATTGCGGCAATTGGAGTGTTGAAATAATGAAAAGACAATTGTGAGAATAGACATAGCAGCTCGACGCATTCTCTTCTTTTAAAACAACTTGCTGAGTGCACTTCAATTCGGCTTTCTATTTCAAGTCACGCAAATATCTAATGCAGCATTTTTTGGTAAACAAAGACACAATATCGCGCAATATAAAAGTTTGCTCATTAACAACTTCTAACGAACAATATAGTATGAAACTGAATAGAATTAAATGGACTTGAAGAACCTAAATTCGCTCTTGAGATGCATCAATAAGTTACAACAAAAAGCAAAATCATAACGTTATCAATCCATTTCTCTTGAAAATTAATCATCAATTATTAAAAATAAATAAAGTGGCTAGTTGGAATTGATAGATAGCTGAGCAAAAGCTATCAAGCTAATAATAACGAATCGTAAATCTTCAATCAAACTTCCTCATTTGAAATATGTCTATTTCATTAGGGTTATGGGAATAATTTCATGAAAAATGGAAATAATTCGTGCGAAAAAAGATGAAAAAAAACTGTAGAAATTTTCTTTTGGAAAAATGTAGATGATTTATTGGAAACAAAATTTAGATATCGGAAAAAAATCGATGAAATTTTAATCAAACAGCCTAAGGAAAAATAATACTGTAAATATAAGATAGATATTTGAAAAATATTTTAAATGAAAGTTTTACAAGATCAAAATTCATAGTAATGGGAGCGTGAAAAATTTGGAATAAAGTAACGATTCGATGAGAGTTACGAGTGTGTTGTTATAGCTCATTCAATTTGCCCTCTCAGTAATATTGTTGAGGGGGGAATAAGGCATTTCATAACAATTCACAGCACAATCATTAACAAGATATTTGAAGTGCGCTATTAAGTACCACTTCAAAAGGCGCGACCCCCCAAAAAGTTCCAATTTATTCGTTGAAAAAAATTACCATTACCATTTCAAACATTCTCGAGAGCTAATAGAAACAGGAGACGGCGAAACATTGCGGGATTACAGATTTAGGCACGATTCCCTCAGAAATCTTTGTTGACTTCTAAATTATTTCGAAGATTCTAGTATTAAATGTATGGTTACTGATTCTAGAAATCGCTAATCTATTAATGATAGAAAGTATTAGAGCAGCATAATGAAGAGGTTCCATTCAATATTTTCATACTTTATGCTCTATAATAAATTTTAAAGCATTAAAATAGCTTAAAGAACGATAAATCTTTGAAAATAATTCGAATTTATTTTACAACAATTAAATAATTCTAGGTTCTAAAACGAATATATGATATTTTAAAATAAAATTTTCAATTATAATTCAACAAATAAAATCTAATTAAAGTAAAGTAAATAAGTAAATGAATATGATGAAATCAACGCATCGTCAAGAGTAGAGAGCAAACAATCGTTGATGCACCACTGCAAAAGATAAAAATTCTCTAATGAAAACCTTTGTCTCCGCCTATTGCTGACTACTGATTCCTTAAACCAGTATGACGTATGCCATTAACAATCATATCTCATGCTTCATCATTTCACAGTTTCGAAGTTTTAATTTCTATCCCAATAGCTTAAAATTTATTTTTTTTTAAATTCTGGGCTGAAGTAGGCATAATTTCCCTTCAATTTCCTTTCCTTCTCCCTCTTGTGCCGTATAGCAACACTTTCATCGAAAGGAAGAGTATCCGTCAGAGAAGTAAAATGCTAAATTACCATAAGCAAATGAAAAGTTGCTAAATTATTTTGCGCTATTTTTCTCGGCTACATTATACTAGGTACAATGACAGTGAGCTTACTAAAGAACTAATATAGTAGACAATATTAAAAATCAAAAAAAGTTACTGGTTAGAGATTTTGATCGATAGAGTGGATAAAGAACTATGCTGCATTGATTTCCAGGAAGACTGGCAAAAGATTGGCGGATTTTTTCTCTCACTTCAAATGCTTTGCTTCAAGTAGTTTCCTCTTATCGGTTATAGAGATCATAGTAATGATTATTATAATGCTTGTACGCATAGGATAGCCGTAAACGTTGAATCATTATACAATGAAATGCATCGCTATACTCGTAAGCAATCAATCGCCTTTTCAAACTGTGCCTCATTAAGCAAGCATCCGCCGTTCGTGGGAAATTTATTCGTCGATCGTCTCTCATTTATGAGGCTTTTTAACGGATATGAGAGCAATCTCCTTCATTTCCTTGTTTATTTCAATATAATTTCGGAAGAAAATTTCGAAAATTTGAATTTTTAAGAATTTTTCAAAGGAATTTTCATTATTTCATAAGAGCGTTGTCGATGACGACTTGTTAACATTAAATGTCAAATGTTTGCAAACGTTCTATGGATGATTTGCTATGGAACGACGTCGATCACGAAAAAAAAAAAAAATTGACAACACCTATGTGTCATCTGTCACATTTCGCCATCTTCTTGTTTCTTTTTTCTTTGCGCAATCACTACTGAACCAAGTTGAATTTAAAAGACTCTTGTTGAGTTGATAAGGCACTATTTTGTGATATTTTACTATCTGTTTTCGGTAAATACAATGATGTTTAAGGATTCTTTAAATTGGTGAAAAATATTGAAGATATAAGAACGCTAGCAATAATTAGTAAAGAACAACGCGATGGCTAATTCGTTCAGATTTATTTTGCGGGAAAAAAATCAACCACATGAATAAGTACGCAAACATTATAATATTCGCTAGTTCAACATGGCAGAAAATCAACCAACGCAATAGGTTTACACCTCATAACCAACAGAATTGTACCGCATAAGCAACATACATTCCGTCAATAATATTCATTAGATAATAATCTCCGCTCTCAAATAAAATCGAAGAATTTCTTAAGGCAATAGATGTTTGGTCGATTATCAAATGTTATTTGCTTTGCAACATTTGCGACGACTTAAAAATTTCAATGAGATTTAAACAGCGCTCATTTCGACAGCTAATAGCCTATCTCAGATTTGAGCATTAGCGCTTATTACATAATTCAAAAAAAAAATTTAGTTGTCATGCAAAACGCGAAAGATTGCGTGAATATGCTTGAAGAAATTTATAAATGTTTACGATCGTCTAATTTACAGCCTTATATATCTTTTGCAAGCAAAGATTCTAGGATTGGATTATCGATATCGTTTAGGATATCCCTGCAAAAGTATTATGCAAAGGAAGATCATCAAATCCTGACGATTCATTAAAACGATGCATAATAACAAAATAGGAAGGAATAAAATTTCATAGCAAAAGAAATCTGATAATGGAAAATTATTTTTGGAGACTTATAAGAGATTCATCATATTTCGATGAATATAACATGCTCTATATCTATCAAATTTAGCAACTCTTACTATCTATGCTTAACGAGTTGATAAACACTCATACACATATATGCAGACGTGATGTCGCCATAACACACTTTTGCAGGCAAAAATTTCCAAAAGCACCCAATAAAATAGATGAGGCAAAGCATCGCAATGAGAAGAAACTAACTTCTGAATCGCAAAACGATGGGCATATGCAATGAATGATGTCAAAATGATGCATAGTCGAATCGGTTAGCAAAGAGTTTTTAAAAAGTTTTCTCTAAGCGATATGCGAATAAGGCAACGAGTAAACAGGTTCAGACATATTGATTCGCCGATCAAAGTGCTTCATTCACAATTTTTGAAAGAAAATTACCATATGTAACTTGCAGAAACTACAATCGAAAGGCATAACGAATACTCTATAATATTTATAATGAGTAAAAAAACCGGAAATGAAACGATTTTCCTTTCAAGTTCAAAATATTCGCATAAAATTGGTGATAATCATTTGCCGATGACGGTTTACATTCAGAAACGTTTCGGCGTTCTCTATGTGCAATTCTATGAGAGAAGCAGGTGTATGTCTCGAATTGCGTGATGCCGGCGATTCATTTTTCAACTTTTTAAGTTCATCGCTTTTTCCCTCTCTCTCTTTCTTCTCCTCCCTCTTACTCTCTCTCTCTCTCTCTCTCTCTCTATACACCATCAAAACGCATTCGTTTACTGTGGGTTGTTCGTTTTCGAGACGGGGATATATGTGAAAATAAAATTTAGAAATAAAATGAGAACATATGCGATAAAAAAATATACTTGCATAGGTTTTGAATATTAAATGCAATCTCAACCTAGAATTAATTCAAATAAATAATGTTCACAGAAAATATCAAAATAATATTCATTCAGTAATCTAATAATTGAGAAAAAAAACAACTTATTTCTACTTTTTTATCAGAATTTTTTTCAAAGCATTAGGTGACCGTTGGAAATTAATAATCAATAAGTAACCACAATTAAAGGAAAAAAGTAAATGCATAAAGTAGTATAGAAGAATATTTTGAAATCTGAAAAATATTAAGGCTAAAATTGCAAATTCAAGTGGTCTAAACTGTTCAAAAAATTGCATTTTTATGCCAATACGAAGAAGTAAACCATTGAAAAATGCTTTCTATATTCAAGTTTATAAAAGTTTATTTTATTGATCACTTAAGTTAAATATAGATAAAGAAAATGGCTCGATATCGAAGCGATTATCTAAATAAGAATCAAAAAATATTCTCTTTAATTAATTCAATCGTACTAAAAGTTTGCTCGCAAGAAGAATATTATTCTAAAGTTTATATTACAATGAGCAATGTTTTTCTCAATGATAAACAACTATGAAAGTTTTTCGAAAGACTTTTCACGTTTTATGCAAAAGGAGGAAGGCGTTAAAAAATATGAAGGCAAGTTGTTTTTATAAAAATTTAATAGCTAAATTGTTCTATTGATGAAATATTCAGGGAATTTTTTTTTGAAGCATATGTTGCAAATGCTTTCTCTGAATAGAGCTGCACCATATTAGCATAATTTAGAATCATATATGGATCATCTCATCCTCCTTCCTTCCCCTCATCCTTCCCCATCCCCTCCCCCCTCTTCACTCCTCGAATTTAACCCACTTAGACAGCATTACCACGAACGATAAATTTCAGCAGACAAAAAGGAAAATCATTCTAAGCATAAAAACTTCGCCACCCTCAGCTCTTTTTCCGAACAAGCTGAAACTGATCCTTTGCCGATCATTTAAACAAGGCTACTTCCAATACCTTTACAGCCTCATAAATGAGTCTTCGCTTCTGCTTCACAGACAATATTATGTTTGCAGTAAATCTAAGTTAATGTAAGCGAGGAATTTAACATTTATTTATTTTTTATTTACTGCTTTAGTTGATATCAAATTTTTTTTTCTTCCAAGGCTTCGACCTTCAAGTAGGTATGCTCAGGTGAAATGAAAAAGTTCTACTTAGGTCGACAACTACCGAACGCAGCGAATTTGTTTGCTCTTCGATTGAGCGCTAAAAACTCAAAGGAAATTAAACAAAGAACACACGCACAAATATTGTCCTACACTTGAAGAGGATCACATCAAATAAGCCAACATGTATATATTCATGCTCTTGCCTCGCTCATTGATTTCGTGAATCATCGGCAATTACTAGCTGCTGATAATTTGTTGTAGACACATGCGTAACTCTTAGAGTTGAAGTAAAAATTGAACTAAAATGAGTCTTTAGAGTTCAGCTAAGTTTTTAAATCAAGCTTAGTTAAGCTTGTTGAGCTAAACGAATAAGCTAAACTCAGAGTCACCTTTTATGTTCAATGCTTCATTCATATAATCGCTCTCATATATAATGCAATTATTTCTTCGAAAAAAATACCATGAAAATTAGAGAGTGCCTTAATGAACGCTCTTTAGAGAAAATCACAACGACCTGATCTAAAAACAGGAAATCAAAACCGCTCAAAATATGATTCTAAAATAGATCATTATTTACAGTGTGTAAATGCTACCACATGCAAGAAGCATGACTGAATTACAATCACCTCATCTACTTTTATAGTCTAGACAAGAGAAGTAACCAAATTTATTCGAGGAAGTTGAAATTTGAAAGGCAGCAACGAAACAACTACAAGAACACAACTAGTCAAGCTGATAAAGGACAGCTGATTATAAAAAAGAGAGAGAGAGGAAGAGAGAGAGAAGGAGGGGAGGGAAACAGAGAGGGAAAAGAAGGTGGAAAAAAGATTAAAAAAATAGAAATTAGACGGCATTCATTTTAAATATTTAAATTACAAGGACACTTATCATTCTAATCGAGCTCAACAAATTGTCGGATTAATTAATGATGAGATAATTCATTCGGCAATTCAGTGATGATGAATTCTTAATGGTTCTATGCATTGACTTAAAGCTAATGAAAAAAAATTTTCCTCCTTTTCTTTCATGAATGAAAAAGGAAAATTTGATGAGAAGCTATAAAGAAATCAAAAAAAAAAAAACTATTGAAAAAGAGGAAAGGAGAAGAGGGATTTTCTATGAGTTTCCTCAATTTTTTAGCTATAAATTTAAAGAGGTTATGAATAAGACGATAATTGTAGAACAGCTAGCATTTGTTTTTAAGAGCGCTTATAAAATTGTTCGTTTTTAAGAGTGCTGAATTAAAAAAAAAATTAATGAAAATTTAAATATAGAAAACTCAAAATACATAGCGTCACAACGGATGTTTGAGATAGCCACATGAGCGCTAAATTATAAGGCTCATTTCGACAATATAAGGTGACGTGTCATATATACATCACTATACGCTTCGTTCCACTTAATCATGACAACGTCATTGATGGATGCTTGAGATGGCTTCCTGGATTCAAATTTGCATATTCAATTTAATATTTACCTAGAGCGATAGTTAATATTGCAAGTTTACGAATAAAAAACATTTGTGCCCGGAATTGGCATCTATAGCTGTGCACGATATATTTTACGCTTCTTTGCATCCGGTCAAATTTTTATGACCATTCGGCTTATAATTTCGCTTAGTGACACCTTCTATGCAATGCTATGAAATATCGCAAGCAATGCAGATGATTATAAAAATAAGGTTAGAATGGAATATAAAAGAATCGGATGAAACGAAAAATGCATCCATAAATTAAAAAAAAAAAAGAAAATTTTTGTTTGAGCGATAGTTGGATGGTGCCCGAAAAGCCGTATGGATGGAGCAGAGCAACTCCAATGTGCGGAATCGTCAATAGAACGAAGAGGCAATAAGTGCGCAAAAAAAGAATGTTCACTGCGGTCAACATATTCGCCAGCCTATATGAAAAGAGTGAGTCCATACGATTAAGTGCAAAATCCGGTTATGTGCGGTGAATATCGAAACGAACGCAAATGAAATTTTTGATACTCTCTAATAAATTGACGTCATTAAAATAACACCTGATGGCCATTTCGATGATTTAACGCTAATATGTGAATATTATCGTTTTCGATTTAAAAAAAAAAAACCGAATTTTTTTAGTGGATAAAGTGCAAGTTGTATTAAAGGATTCGATTGCAATAGTGTTGCATTTCATCTCTTCAAATGAATTACAAAAGAATTTATTACGTTGCATATATTATAGTTCAAATATATATTATTGAATATATAATAGTTCAAATATGAATATAGATTTAGCACATTGCAAATTAAAGGTATAAATAAACGCGTATATATGAAGAAATTATTGCTTAAGCAATCTTTTTAGACAATAGATTCACTTCAACTTTGCAATTAGACATTCTCAATAGCGAAATTTCGACAAAGTTTCTTTTTTTTAGTGAAATTGAGAAACTTCTCGAAAAATCAACCTTAAGATTCACTAGAAAAAGAAGGGATTTTTCGATTTTTCATAAAAGAATTTCATTTCCGTTTCGTGGAAATTATAAAAAATTTAAAATTCGTGCAAACGATTATTACGCTTTATGCTTCATGCAAACTGACTGTTATTTTATTTTCAACGAATAGATGGCGAAAAAAACGAGCTTAATCAAAACAATGAAAACAAGAGCTTTAAATGGCGTATGCCACTTTAATATCACGCGACGACGTTTTCAACTTTATGCATATCTAAAGAAGAACTGAACAAGAATAAAGAAAATTCATGTTCACAGCTTTATGAAAACGTTCTTGAAAGGCCAATTCCTGATGTGCAGAACAGAAAATTGGGGACATTTTGGTCACTAGAAAACTAAAAGCAGAAGACGATGAGGGGTCATTATCTCCAAATAAAAGCTCACAACAACGCCTTATAACAGTGGAAGATTCCTAGATGATATAAAAAGTAAAAAATCAGAGAGGTTTTGATCGGGATTTTAATTATCCAACGTAATAGACTATCGCTCGATTCACTTGCACTACCTGCGGACCATCCCAGGACATAACCAGTGACTATCAGGTGTCCATAAACGAACTGTTATCAGCCGGTTTTTAGAAAAGATATCATGAAACATTATTACAAAGTTGCGATGACGCAAGAATGACTACACGATAATGCTGCTTAAAATTCAGAAGCCTGATAGAAAACTTGATAAAGCTTGTTTGCAGTGTTGCCTATCAGACCACCCAGCATCTTACAGCTGATAAATAAACAACACGAGCGCAATAATGCATTTATTTATAGAAGATTCGTCTTTCAAAATCAATTGACTGCAAAATGCGAATCCGATCGGATCGAAAGACAGGCAATATTGGTCGTCAAATGCGCAAAAATTTTAGAGTATATTTTTGCACTTAAATTTCCGTAACTTCTAAAATGAGAATCAACTTAGAAGTGCTATAGAGAGTCACATTACATAACCGTAAAACTGTGCATATGTACCTTCAATTTCTAGCAATTTGAAATGCTACATGCAAACATATATATATATATATATATATATATATATATATATATATATATATATATATGTTAGAAGGCCAATCTCTGACGCTATCCTGAATACTACTACGATGGTTATAGATAAAATGAATTCACTGAAAGGATGTTTAACTGAATAATTGAAATGAGTGAAGCTCTAATGCAAAGAAAAAAAACTAAATATTTAAATTATTGTTGATATAAGAGATATAGCAATCAGAGATGACGAGTGACTAACGCCGATTTCATGGTGGATGATACCGACTGAAGACGAGAGGATGAGAGGTATTGAAATGGCCTTAAATGCTAAGAAATACTATCGATAAAAGTTGAGCGAATAAAATTGTAAATTGTGAGAATGCACAATTCAGGCGCAATAAATGAATATCTCAAAAATGTTCTTGTGACAATAACATAGCGATATGATGTGATAAATGGCCAAAATAAAAAGGACAATAATAGACAAAATTGCTACATATGTTGTTAAGGTAGCACTACTTGATTAGCGGAAGAAATTCAGCTCTACAATCAAACGGCATAGATGTTGTGCATGCAGAAATACTTCTGTTTATGGGTATAATTACGTTTTATTAGTCATAAACGTCGCAAATATCGTTTTAATTGAGCAACGCTTGACAACCAATGGCAAACTTCACATATCACATCCTAGATCCAGGTAACTAAACACCTCACTGCAAGCTATAAGCATAAAACTCACTAGGAAGAGTATGGAAGTAAAATCCTGGATTTTATGGCTAAAATGTTGCGAAGCAATCTAGATATATATCAGCAATCATATTATGATATATCCTGCATTTTTAAAAATCTTCATTATATAAAACAAGAAAAATGCTGTAGATATCCTTCAAGCAATTGCATATATCTAAGCGTTGGTCTTTGTTTATACTACAGAACGAAGAGATTTATGATTGGCGGCGGAAGGTTCCATAGATCTGTAGAATATTGGTTTGAGAGAAGTGCAATGAGATCCGACGATATCAAGATATCATACTGGCCAATTTTTGAAGCTTTTTTATTACTCCCCCTTTCCCCCCCCCCCCACGTTTCCAAAATCCCTCATTTAAAGATGCCTCATATTCCCAATAATTTCCTCAGAGATAGCACATAATTTCCACAGTGCGGAAGAAGTAATACTAGCTTCGCCTAAGACACTCGAAAGCAATTACAAGTCCTTAGCAGTAACATACTAGCTTCCTCTGTTTCCTCCAGCTTTCCAACACCTAAAATTTCCACGAACGTTTTAGAAGTGCACAGTCGTTTTTTGAAATGTATCTGAACAAAGTTCCAAATAAAAATCTGGAGTAAAAGAAGGCGTTATGCGAAAAAATACATAAATGTTGGCAAGTAGAACGAAGGGACTTGCTGAGTTGAGTTCAGTTGGCAATGGGATACGAATGGCAGGCGTATGGTGAGATGACTATAGCCTGTAGGCTGAAGGTAACAGCTGCTCTAGTGTAGGAAGAGAGAGCAGGCATCAGCGTTAGTGTGCGTCTGGCCATGCTGACCCGACACAGCAATGGACATGTCGATCCGACATAACGCTAGCCATGCCGATCCGACACAATTAAAAAGACGAATGGAAAAGTTTATTTGAAGGGCCACAAAAAATGAAGCCATACGATGCAAAATACAACTGAAAACCATCAACGGGTAGTGCTTTAATTTCGGCTAATTTATAGTCAAGAGAGATAATGTAGCACCTTATAACATATGCACTAGAATATTGCTTATATGATTTAAATGAGTTTGCTACTTTATATAGATTTTTCTTATATTGCACGCGATGTTTACTGCGAGCAAAACTTAGATAAATATTTATATTTCCGGTTGATGTATAATCTCAACTTTGTGACTCTCAAAAAAACTTTAAAATAGAATAAAACCTTGTATTAAAAATTTCGATGTGAACATTTAGTTAGTATATAGAATAGAAACCAATAATATCGATTGAATCGCCAACAAAGATCTTCTCTAAGTGAATAGCAGATGGTTTGACCCTCCTCCCATCTCCCCTCCCTCATGCTAAAAAAAATGATATTTTCAACGGAATTCTTCTTGATTACGATATGTAATCATATTTTTGCAATACAAGAACTGAACGTCTGTTTATTTCAATTCAAACGATCGTGATTTTATAGAAATTGCACGTTGTGCAAATGAAAAGAAAACCATTCACTTGAAAATTTTCTGAAAAATTTTTGCAGACTCCTCCCCGAAGAAGGTTCGTCAAGAAGATCTCTGAAGGAATGCATAAGAAAGTTGAAATTTTCAAGCAATTTCTGAAATTCGCAATATTCTCGCAATTTGCAAAATTACTGAAATTAGAAAATAAAATAAGACCCCTGAGGCAACTTATAAAATATAAGTCTAAAAAACGGTTATTTATAACGAGTTCTATAGACACTTTTATATCTCATACTCAACGAATTTCTTGATGAAGGCAATTTAGACGTTTTCGGAGCGCAATTCTTTCGACAGATCATTAAATGCAATAAGATTTCTTCCAAAAAAAAGATATTATTTAATGCTCAATTATGTATAAGTTAGCATTTTTGAATATTTATTAGTGTCGTTGCAAATTTAAATTAAATTTAATTTCAAGTTGTTTAGGCTTATTAAAAAGTTACAATCGCAGAACTTAGAAACTATGAAAGCAACTTTATATCCTCACGATGAAGAAGTTAAGCGTCAAGTGCTCGTAAAAGAAATATCCAGGAATATACAAATATTCATCTTTTGGTAACGCCCCATTAGTCTTTAGCGGTTCTTTTTATTGAATCACAAAAATTTTCACATTCCACATGCATAAAATTCCATAATTTTATTTCAATGATCCAAACTATGCGTTCGAAATTATAAATCTCTGTTCAAAAGGTTTATAAGACGCTCTCTCCATAGATATCACTTTGAATGCCTGATGGGTAATAAAGATTGAAGTAAGTGAAATGGTACTGTTTGATTTAGTGCTAACATTTGAAATCGGCAACGTTAAAATATGCCTTTCATTTAAATGCACTCAAATTATTTCTATGCAATCTTCGAAACATAAACCTATAATTACAAGATTATCAACGGTAGTAGTCTAAGTATTCGTGATTCACTATAGAATTTCGAAGCAATCAAAACAACGGTAATTTCAAGATCAAGTGATCAATGCGACAACGTAGGGAATATATCATTAATCTAAAATAATCTAATAAAAGTTTTAGAGGATATGAATTAAATTATAAGCATTAATGAGTTCGTAATTTGATGCGATATCAGCGACAAATATTTACCGCATCACTATTAACATTACAACGCTTAAGGTTCCCTAGCGAAAAGGTTTTAATGGAATTTTCAAAAAAAAGCGATTTTGTGAGGAGAAAGAAAGACTTTCACTGATAAGGCTTAATCTCATGAATTTTGAGAAAACATATTGGAAAAAAATCTAAATTTCATCTTAAAAAACGCAAAATTTTTTCATTCTCAAACCATATGGTATCAAGCCGGTGCATAGAAGGTAGGCGCAGAAGTGAATACCTCTGCTTACCTTAAGCAGAAGTGAACCCTAACTCTCAAATCAGTATTTCAACTAAATGGGTTAGCTCTTCGAAGGAACGCGAAATTGCAAAGCACCCAAAATGCAAATTGCGAAGTAAAATTGCATATTGGCAGTCATTTTGTAACTTCACAGCAAATCATCCCCTTATACCTAAATTTCCAGCAGTTGAAGCACTTCAGTTTCTTCTGCAATGCTCACATAAGTGATCACGCTAAGCATAAATCAGATTTAAAAGAAATATTAACTTATAACTTTAAAAACTTGTTAGTAAGTGTGCCGTATCGGACACTCAAGAGAGCAAACACCCAAAAACTGCAAGCGGAAGCATTATATTACAAATAGCGATAGCAGGAAAAGCTGCCGCTTCACGATGACTCATAAACATGCCGGATGTAGCATCCGTCATCGTTTCATTTAAATACACAAAAGTGGTTAAAAGAAATGGAAGCTAATGGCGGAAACTGTAGCCGTCATCAAGCAATACAACAATGAGACGCAAAGCAATTCGTTGACACGATTTCCATTTGTTAGGCAGATTACTCAATGAAGAAAATCCCTCGATGTATGTAAATAAGCGCATAGAAATTTCCTTAGCTATCTAATGACCATTTTCACTTATGGTCACTAACGGTCACAACTTTTGCACTTAATATTTGATTGTAATATCAGAAAATCAATGCAACGGAAAAAAAACATTCTTCGAAAAGTTAGTTCCGGCATTTATTTGCTCATTGTCCATAAATGTTTCAACCATAAAAGACATCAAACTTTCATTTTTCATCTCTCGAAAATCCCCTTTTTTCCTTTCATAATATTTTGAACTAAATATCAAATAAAATCTACTTTCAATTTCCATAGCTCTATGCTAAATCTCCTTTCAGTAGTAATCCGTTTTTGAAGTATAACCAACTGAAATTAATTTTCAAAAATTTCCTCTCGGGTCTGGTATATTAAATTCACAACAAGAAATCTAAAAGCGTTAGAGAGAATTACATCTCGCGAAAATGGATATGTCCTTCGAAGAAACGTTTCTTGCCTCTATGAGAATGAAGCAAAAAAAAAAAAAATCATCACATTGCCGATGCAACAAGTTGGATAATTTTATTTCGTAAACGACGATGCAATGCAGATTTCGATGATGCTAAATCAATCAAGTTTAGCGACCACTTCTTCAGAAGTTTCAAATGTATTCGTACGATACGATTCAATTCTGCAACGCTTCAATATTTCACTTTTTGGGTTTTATTTTTATTGCTTGCATAAATTTTTACAATGAAACATACGAGACCAACAGCTACTTAACAAGTTTGCATATAATAGAGCTATTCTAAGTATCGGTTAGGCTATAGTTTTTAATTTTTCCTCAGATGCAAAAATTCTTTTTCAATATATGCGAAGTCCTCAACAATTTTTGCATTGTAAAATTCATCTTTTGCACAATTGCCACTTTTTTAATGGGCGTTATTGATTCCACTAATTCGGTTATTTTGCTGTCACTCGAATCCAGCATCCTACTCAACCAAAAATTCTCTGTGAATAATGAGTTGGAGAGCATTTTGTTGCGAAAATGATAGGCTCGAGTATAGGAAAGAGAAATCAAAAGAATCTGAAGCAACTTTTCAAGGTGTGATAAAAATTTGACTCCCTTCAATGTTGAGTTTTGTCAAAGAAGAAATTTCAGGTGAGAGATTCATAAATTCAATAATTCTTGCACTCATTAGAGTGTTAAATTTTTAAAATTCCATAGATGGTGTTTCCTCAAAATGCGTTTAATTGGAGAGAAATTTTCTACACATAAAAATACGACGTTCTATTGCGAATATATTTGGCAAAAGTTATACTAACAACTACTGATCACAATACTAAAATAATTTGAACACGCCCGAAAAATAGTTACGACAAGAGCAAACAATTGACACCGACTAGTTCATTCATTCAACAAACACATCGGATGAATGCAGCGCGAGGTGGATTATTTAGATAAAGACGGGAGGCTTTCTTTCTTTAGAGTCATCATGAACTGTAGACAAGTCACGTTCTAGTTACTTCAGAACAATAGCAAACGCAATATGAACGTGTAAACTTTTATCCAAAGCTGTGAAAAAAACGAACTAAAAAAATACGCTGCAAATTGACGTTAAATATGCTGCAATTCTTTTTTCATCTTATCGAGAAAAAATTGAATTGTTGCAAATCAATTCTCTAGCATGAGCACTTATCTACTCAAATGAATGGAATAATGAAGTATGGTTTGCAATGAAACGCTTTCATAGCTAGAACAATTAAAATGAACTCTTAGCAAGACATCAGATGGTAAATAACTTACCCCCCCACGACGTGAGGATAATTTTTTCCACTTTTTTCCACTTTTTTCATTTATTCGGCTGGAATACCACTATTTACAGTACACGGTTCCAGGAATACAGTAACCTGCTACCTACTTCCTGTGATATCATACCGTCTATTAGCCTAGTTAGGGAAGAATAGAAGTGCTCGGAACGGCCGAATCTAAGTGAAAGATGGAAGCAAAGATTAGACCTCCCTAGTAGTATCTTTAGAATGATGTCTCGGTTAGCAAAACATGGTTGAAGTACTACTGAGTGTGGAATAGTTACAGATCTTATTTGGTTGTAGGTAATACTATATCGCTTGTTCAATTTTACTATTCAGGTCACCTGACGATATCAAGCAATGATTTGGCGTTAATTTATGGCTAGTCTAACCTCATTAACTAATATAACTGAAACAATAACTTCATAAAGCGACTAGCAATGAAATAAGAGTTTACGCATACGCATCGTATAGATCACACTTGTCTATGTGAAGGGTAAACGATATGTGAGGGATAAAGCAGTGAAGATTTCGACGCTAGCGAAAAACTAACAGATGAGGCATCCCACACTTAGATGAGGGCGTGGCATCCCCACCTCCCTAGCTAGATGAATGCAATCCGCCCGCTGTAACAGTCCCACTTGCACGCGTAGTGGAGGAAACTTCTATCTTGCGATGCGTTGCGCACACTAATCATACAATATTGCACTTGAAATTTCTTTTTTTTTGCAGTAGTGAAGGTTAGCTACTTTAAAACTAGTTGAGCACATCCATACTAAAAGGGAAATACTAAAGAGAGGGATAGATGAAACCGGAAATAAGATATGGTCATTATTTGTGAATTTCATAGCGTCGAAAAAAATTAAAGCAGAGAAATTTCAAGGTGAAATAAATGATTGAAAAAATTCCACATCGCCCAAATATTCACTAAAACCTACGCCTGTAAGGATTTTTTTTGCCTCATTATAAGGAGTTGATAAGTGAGGTTCTACTTCATTAGAATGCTCTTAATTTACTCTAGGTATACAGTTGACTAAGAAATATTGGCCAACAAAGATTAAATGATGAGTTCTCAATATCCCTGTTAATTAGCAACGTTCAAGAGGTCAAATAAAACATATAAACACAGAAGACATCAAGTGCAGTTAAATATTACGTATGCATGAAATTCGATTCTGCCGAAAATTTCATTCACTAGCCAAAATCTCGTGAACAAGAATCTTCACCCGCCGATACGACGATATTTCCGATACACACTAGGATCGATTCATGGATATACTCAAGCAATCATTAAAAAGGAGTTATTATTTTGAATAATTGCATGTAAAATATATTGATTAAGCATTTATCAGTCAATATAACCTTCTTTATTGGGCACTTCCAATATATAAATTGCTCATTTCGATTTGTAAATATGACGTCATAATTCTTCGCTCCGATCAATAATACCGTCTAATTATAGGCAATGGAATTGATTTTTGTCCTTCGCGGCCATTTTTCGGGGACATATCTATCCATTGCAGGCAAATAGTATTTTCTATCACTTTTCTTTAATAGGAGTAATCAAAAGATGATGCAACAATTTCACAATAAATTAACATATCACAAAGTATATAGTTTGTGAACGTCAAAGCATTATGTGAGTCATTATTTTCTATTCATTTCATCCTTCTATACGGAAATTTTTCTAGCATTTTCAAATATTTCATCTAAAGTCCACTCAGAGGTACATGAGGAGAATTTGCGACTTTTCCCAACGAGCGGGGTTCATTTATGCTCACTCATTTGGATTTTTTTTTCTCAGGAAATGAACACGCTTAGAGATTACAGTTGTAAACAAATAAGGAAAGAAGCAATTCTGTTAGGCTATTCAGAATGATGTGTTTTTTTATTAATAGAGAGCAGTTGCGCAAGAAGCTTCTCTTCGAGCAAATTTACAAAGGCAATTTTGAAGCCAATATTCGACACTTAAGAAACTTCAGTAAAAATTCACCTTCATTCGCATGTAGTAAACCGTTTGAATTAATACAAAAAAAGTTTAAGCAAGACTTTGAAAAACCTCAACATTTATACCTTTCAAGAGTTAAAATTTTTCGCTGAAGCTCTTCTTTGCCAATCATTGCGAATGATGACAAATATCGATTCATTAAGGAACGAAATTGACATGGATGGGATTTGAAATTCCTTCTTCAAGTCCCGAAATTCTTATCTGTAAAAGACTGGATATCTAAACTAATCAATGATCAATAGTCGAAGTAAAGCTTAATGTTGATGAAGTGAACATTGATGTATTCGAAGAAGCAGTTTCCGTCAAACATTGTTTACTCTTCTTGATTGCCATTGATTCTTAATAGCGTTTCAGCTACTTCTCTGAATTCCTATGTAAACGAAACGTCGTTTCACAATCACTTCAACTATGACAATTTCTACGCTCAACATTCACAATTCACATTAACATTTTGTGCATCTCAAAGAGAAAATGTCCTTATTTAATTCATTCTTAAGGGGTGAAAAAAAAATGCCTTTGAAATGAAACAAGTTTAAGTGATGAACACATAATGAATGCTAAGAGGAAATGAAGCGAGAGATTTAAATTTTTTTTTCTAAATCAGTGTGAAATTTTTGGAATACGTAAATAAATTAGTTGAATTTTGAACGATTTAGCAACAATTCTATCAGGTGTTGCTCGTTCAGAACGATAAGAAAAGAAATCTTTGCGATCCTTTTTAAGGTTTGCTCTCAGCATAACAACATATCGTTAAGATTTACATTCCCATAATCTACCAATATTCAAATATATTAGAAACAGGATGTCAAATAACGATGCAACTAAGATATATCAGTTTTAAAACAAATAAAAGATGAAAGACATAAGTTTATTTAAGCAAATGATTTCATTTCCTCTCTATCAGATGAAAGCATTTTGAAACTATACAGATGAAACTATACAGGAGAAACTATTTTGTGGAAAATATGCAAATACTACATTTCTTGCTAATAGCTATAAGCAACGCTAAGTAATTTCATGAGCACAATAGTGCTAGGAGATATATACGATGTGATGAAATTCGCGAGACACCGTCGAATATCATGTATAATTTCCATTGAGTTAAAACTCCACACCTGCATCGAATATTATGTATATTTTTTGCATTGGTTTTCCCTCAATGAATACATAATTATTGTGCGATATAAGGAAGTGTACTTGTTAAAACTATTAAAAAGTAGTGAAAATATTGGAATACCTTATTAAGTTCATAATCCTTTTTTTCTATGTGAATGAGTGTGAATTGGTATGGTTAAGGGTATTTCTGATGCGTCGTTTTAGCATCAAAAGACAAGTGTGGATCAAAATTTACTGTAATATTTAGTAACAAAAGGACTGCTAATATATCATTTCAATAACGTTAAAAATAAAGAAATAAATAAAACGAAAAGTTGAAAATGTAATCAGTTTGTAATAATAAAATACAATAGCTAAATCGATCTATGCCATTGCTATACTTAATTCAGTGCAAGCATGTAAGTCATTCATCTTATAGAGCACAAATATTGAAACCAAAATAAAGATTACTCTCACTGAGTCGAAAGGAAGTTAGTCTATACTTGATAGGAATCTAGGAAATTCGTGGAAGAAATGGAAGAAAGAATGGATTGCTGCAGTAGCATTAATAGCGCCCCAGATGTGTGGAATAAAACCACATTGCACCACAGTTAATTTAATTGTGCAATAAGCAACAGCTGTTCAAAGCATTATAATAAGTCTTTTAAAATCATCGACAATTTTTTTTTTCGAGGGAGCATAGAGTGGAAATGACTTCTCAGATATATTCAACATTACATTTTATTTATTTCTTAGTGCCGTATTCGAGTGATTTTTTTTTTGTGAAAATAGGAACATTGAGTTCTGTTGAATCATATGAGCCGAGTGGAAGATAACTGAAACGTTGTTGCAAACAACTTCAACTGAAATATACCAGAAAAAGTAAGCAATAATTTCTTGGATTAAGTGGAAACCTATGTGAAGCAAGTTAGACGATGCATGGAATTGTGCAGAAATTAAGCTGAAATCCTTCTCTAGAATTGGAAATGAATAGACCGTAACTTTTGGAATCTTTCCCATCTTACGATAAAGTAAAGTTTCTACAAGAACTTTTAGTTTGCTCTCTGTACTAAGAATTCGGCTCAGGACAGTCGTTAAAAGTGTTTGATTCTGGACGACCATTGATATATATGTCTTCAGGAGTTTATTCTTCCTGGAGACTCTAATGAATATCTCTGTTGCAAATATTTTCAAAAATAACCATATATTTCTATCTATTCGTCAATATTTGATACGTCGAATCAAATATATTTCGTCTCATCACAATTGCACTAAAGAATGGCAAAATACCAGTATTCCACACCATTAAATTTTCCCCTTTTAGTTGTGAGAATCGAAAATTACGCTGAAAAATATGAATTAGGAGAAAAAAATTCAACGAATCGATCGTATTGAAATGTTATTTTATTCTTAGAGAAAAAAAAAGTTTTGCAAATTATTTTCTCCTATCATTTCGTTTAAATGATAAATTGTTTCATAACGAGAAGTAAAATTTACGAAAATATTCACGAATGTATTTCAACTATTCAATTGAAGAGCTCTCTTTTATTAATAATTTTAATTTGCAAAGCTTTATTTGAAAATAACAAAAAAAAGTGAATGCGAAATAAGCAACGATCAAATGCAATAATTTATAAAAAAACTATTCGCATATAATGCAATACATTTGCAGAAATAATGAATGCTTATGAATGATGCATCTATAGTGAGTCATATTTGTGAGGATGGTCTAGAAAAAATTCTTTTAGATTATAGGCTGAGTAAGTAAGCTCATCTTGAATAAGTTAGATCATGATTTTCCTAACAGTTATTGTTTAATGCAAACAGCAAAAAAAAAAAAAAAATTCGAAAATGCAAGGGAATTGTGTGAGGAATGCAAACTAAAAGGACAAATGAAAAAAAAAACTGGAGAAAAAATGCTTCGAAAGCTCCTAGACGTGTAATAAAAATTCACCACTTCGATGACAGCAACTTAAAAATTCTATCTTCAGCGGCGAAAAATTTTCTCAGTAGAATGGAATTCAAAAAAGTCCCTTACTAAAATTGAAATGCATTTGAATATTGAAATTAATAATCATAATAAAATCCATTGAATGAATATAAAATGTGATCCCAAAATTCCCATATCTCCCATGTTCCTCAAAAATCACTCGAGATTGCTTTCATTGCGTTGTGGAAGGAGTTGAGAAGCATTACACATGAACGATGATAGAAAGGAATTGAAAGCACGAAGGAGGCGATAAGCAAATAACGTTGAAAAATACGACGAATTCATAAACAACAGCTGTTTTGAAAAGAACTAACGAAAGCTTCAGCTTAATTTCCACGCTTGAGCTGCACTCTTTTGCGAGAAAATATCCACAACAACAAGTTCAATGATATAAAAAAACTTCCACCCATATAAATTTCAATAAGATTTTTTCAGCATCTTCATAAGAGATTTTGGAATGAATATTATTCTTTATTAAGACAAACATCATTGAAAGTTCATTTGTTAGAGTCATCTTAATATTTTTTTTTTTGGAAATCTTCAATTTCTAAGGGAAAATTTTTTTTTTAATTTTCAAATTTATAACTGCAGTGTAAATTTTGTCATGCAACTGAACCACAAAAATTACCAACAACAAAATTGAAATATTAGAGTTCATACACAATATCGCTCATCTCTAACTAATGTGTCCTCAGCTCGCTTTGTTTGCCTTACGTTACAATGCTGATATATCGCCCACACAAACAAAAATTCCTTGAGACTATTTTTGATTATTTAAAAATGCTTTAATTTTCTATGCTGTGAAATTATTATTATAAATCACCTTTTAAATATTATTCATACACTCAACTAATCTTTCTCTCTTTTTCCATCTCTCAGCACTCTTTAAACACTTCAAAATTTGCATGGTCTTTACTCGCATAGTGGTACAAACTGTAACAATAATTTGTATATCTCTTTCATCACACGCGGCTGGCGGCAAGAATTTTTGTCACCAATCAGAAAAGGCTCGCTTTCTAGAAACACTGTAACAGCACATGAGGTGACATCTAGAACCAACTGGTAATGCTTACATTCTAATGATTTTCGCATCCTGATTACATTTTGTATGTAGCTATGAACACGAAATTAATCGACAATTTTTTTGGTCAACTACTCAAAAAATTTTTTGCCAACAGGTGACAAAAATTTCCGTCAAATTGGAAAGGCATGCACTTAAACCTTATCTGGATCATTTGATCAATAATAATTCTTGTAGTATCCACGAATGCTGACAGCTGTGCAATATCCAGAAAGTGGTTTTTTTCAACGCTTAACATATGTTGAGCACATTTGATGCAGTAGAAAGATTCACGGAAATTCTTCGAGAAAACAACACATGACAAAAGAATGATGCGAAAATTTTTTTCGATCTAAGGTGGAACTTTGCTCTCGAAGTCAGCTGATATTCGTGACACCCACTCGAACAGCCAGCCGGGGGAAAACAACACGAACACAACATCTAGGAATAAATTTTTAGGTAACAGCCGCTCCAACACATCGAAAACAAAAAAAAATCGCAAAATCAAAAGATGCATTTCCAGCATTATTTATTTTCAGTTGACGTCATCGCAGTTTCACTTATTTTCCTCCAACTATTTAGTGAAATCAAAACCAATTTTGCGGCAAAATCGAGCAAAAATAAAACTTACAACACGAAGGAGATAGATATGTTAATCTCGAATATACTTTTCAACAAATCGTTATATGGCGTCGGTGGATTTAAGTAATGGAGAAAATGACTGTTTAATTCACACAAATATTATTACAAATTAAGCAATCGCATTTCGCAGTAAGTATGGTAAAAACCTGCATAATTTTTGGAATAATTGTTATTTTATAAAGTAAAATGTAAAATTCAAATGCCTTTAAAAGTTCTGTCGTCTGATATTTGACGTACTTAATTATTTCATTTTAAAATTCGTTAAGGATTATTTATATGTGAGGATCTAGTTTTAAAAACATTATAAGTAATCGAATCGTTCAATAGCGATTTGTGAATGTATGTAGTCGGAATGATGGTTGCTTGCCAATTAAATTGCACCCAAAGGGTTTCGAAATTTAGATAAAATGAACAAAGAGGTTCGTATTGACGAGAGCATCGAAAAAAAAGGATGAACTTTTACATAAACGAAACTTTTGGTGAATTTGAAACATTACATTTGAAAATCATCTTCTTTTTTCGCTTTTTTTTCCACGAGTGAAATATTGGCTTAAATAAAAAAAAATTTACAGCTGCAAACTTCAGAAATTTAGAGCACTCACTTGATCTACGAGCAATTGCAATTGACATAAATTCTGAAGCTCGTTTACGAGCTGTGAAGAATTAGCAAAAATGAAATAAAAAATGATTAAAATATCGCATGTTAAAGCACTTTAGGATAATGCAATTTTTTTTTTTTACTGTAGCTTTAGAAATCTCATAATTCGCCTATTTCAATTTATTCATATATGCATGCTAGAGCAACAATAGAGATATAGACCAATAAAATGCAATTGAGCCATTTATAAAAACTTCACTTCAAATCATGGAATGAATATTGAAGAAAGAAGTTATTGCGTATGAGGTCTTATTTCCACTATAAATTTATTCATATCACTTCAACACCGTTCACTACAATATTGCTTTTATAATACACTAAAGATATCGATTAGTAAATTATCTATAATATATTTATTAGAATATGTGAGCCAGATATCTCTTCCATTGTAAGCTCTTTTAATGCTCAAATAATTCATTAATATAAATATACTGAATTAGAAAGAAGGGAATAAACTATACGAAACGATGCGGAAATGAATACAATCAGCCAAATTCGTTCCCAACAAAAATACCACTTTAATGAATCTCTCATTTATGCTATCCATTGCTATATTCATCGATATAAGATTCGACAAAAAAACTTCTCGTCCAATAATTCACATCAATAAAGAAATTCCATTGGCCATTTATGTGCTCATCGCAAAAATCGATGATGAATAGTGAGAGAAAAAAAAACGAAACACAACAATATTTTGCATTACAATTACAGGCTATTCCATCACTAATGGATGACATATTCATAGCAAACAAACGAATCATTTCAAATCTAAGAGTATTTAGTCATTGAGAAAGAAAAAATATAAATATTCATGAGAATTTAATCCTGAAAAGTTTTCACTTCAAGCGGGGTTTTACTCCTAGCATTCATTCTATAGCATACAAGTTTCATGATTACAAAATAACGAGGATCAGCTACTTTCATCACATACGGAAGTAGTAATGCTTATGAAGCTCAGTCAAGGAAAGACGGTAACAGGACGGTAGCGGCGGTGGATGGGAGGAGGATTGGTGAGGAGAGAAGGTGATGAACGCCAAAAGCTGATCGTTGTTCAAAAATTTTTGATTGCTTCTTTTTTGTGAATATATTGCTATCGTCCAATGGTGCTGCCAATACGCCGAAATTGAAGTGAAAATAAAGCGATAGAGATGTAGTCGTAATGATCTAAGGATCCGCATATTAGGCATTTAAAATGATAAAACTGAAAATGCACTCATGTAAGAGTGAAAAATTTCAGAACATTCGAGAAACATATTGAGCAAAATTTGGAAGAAAAAAAAACCCACTAATTTTCGAAGGATTCATCAAAACATAATGCAAGACCGGTATCGAAATTAAAAAAATTCCACATCGAGGACGAACGATTAGTTAATGAGACATAAAAATGCTCTAAAAAAGCAAACCGACAATAACGCGGTCATCAATAAAAAGAATAATTGGCCAATGACGTCTTTAATGTTTCTTCCTGGAAATGCCAGAAGGAATCAAAATAAACGTCTCCGGTAACGATTACTTCTTCATAATTAGTAATCTCCCAAATGACCGGGAAATATTCGTCAATGCGAATTTTAAATTTCTCAATAAGCAATTAGTGAGAAAATTTTGATTGATAAATTCATATCTAATAATGACAACAATTAAAGGATATAGCTCGCCAATAATAGTCGTTTATGGAAGAGTGCAAAAGCGTCGACGATGGCTATTTGGTGAAATAAGCTAATCAAGCGTTGCAATATTTTCGATCTCAAGCATTTCATGAGGAAATAAAATTGCATCTAATGTAGAGAAAAAACTAAGAAATATCACGATCAGAAAAAAAGGAATTTACTTTAAAAAGTTTAAAGAATAAATTTTTGCTTTGAGTGCATTTAACAGCTTAGGAAATATGTATAGTTAAGCGAATGTAACAACGTTACCTCAGTGATGAGCTGGCATTTTTTTCAAAAATTTTGATAATTGCTACAGTTCAAATGAAAATATTTAGAGTTGCCTAAGAAACGCATCAATCAAATGCAGCGGATTGGCTGATAGTACAGTTAATAATCGATTCCTTAAATATTGAAAAAATTATGCAGAATATTTAGTAACGTTTGTATTTATGGAATCATCGGCTGTTCAATTAAATGAAAAAAAAAATTACGCCATATTCGAGCATTTTCTATAGAACACTTCATAGCAGCTCATTGTCAGTGCCACATTGATTTGATATACTATGATGCACCTGATCTATCATATTATAAGCAGAAAGTCGCTGACTCCACTATGGTAGCATTGATCCAGAAGACACAGATAGACATTCCAAATATTACTGTGATACACGCAGAAATAATTTAGACCATTGTTTATTGATGATATGCCTCAGGCAAAGTAATCATTACCGTAGTAAGAAAAGCGAATATCGTAAAGACAATAGAAGGAAATTAAGCGGAACGCATGACTTGTAAAACAATGTTTCAATTCTATCAAAATAATAGGAATATTGATGAAGTAAAGACTAGCTAATTGTAGATATTTCCCATTAATCGGAATGACTTCAAAACATTGACCATTCCCTATGCTTTATGAACTTTTAGTTAACTTTTTATGGACATTTCTATCGCTTTTATGCGAATATTATATACCCTCGACTTATCAGTGAAAATTGTTTTGAAAATTCTCGAAATGTTCTGCACTGGTTTCAAGATGTTGCATAGTTGATTTCTGCGAGCATCTTCAGTGAATAAAATTTAAGTACAGAGCAGTGAAATAAACTATTATATAGGTAAATTATTTTATAACGAAGTGATATATAGGTAAATGGAATTGGTTGATAATTTCATATTATTTGAAAGAGAATTTGCGACTTTTGCACAATGAACTCGATGAATTTTACATCGAAAACAATGAGTAAGGAAGTGCATCAAAGCGGCTGCCGCGATATGTGCTTTTGCTTATCACTGAACTGACCATATACCTTTGAATATTGCGGAAAAATTACAAATATGCGGAATAATTCCACTAAGTTTTTATTTAGCTAATTGCTATTGAAAATTGTCCACAAAAGATTGGCCTATTTGTTAACGAGATAATCTAAAATGACCTAAGTATTTGTCGCCCACATCGCTGACATATCAGCTTGAAAGATGGTATAAAGATCAATTCATTGCATACCTTATGACAACGAAATTTCATGCTTCATAGATTTGGAATATTTGACGGACGCAAAAATATATCTACGCATAATACAACATATTTATCCAACGAAGTAAGCCACCTCATCGCATGAAATAACTCCCTCTCTATTAGTAAACTCATCTTGAAACCTCCTCCTCACAAGCTCTTGTAGGAGAGGAACAACCGTTGTAGGAATTCCCTCAGCAAAAGGTTAAACCTCATGTTACATCCCTCTACTATGAAACTTGGAAAAGTGATCAGTCTTCACAAATCTAATGCATACGCAAGTGAGCTCTGTCGTGACTTTGAGAACGAAAATAACAGCCTCAATAAAATTCGCATCTGAAGCAACCCCATTTACTCGTAGAAATTCTAGAAATTTGTCTGGAAATTTGGAAATTCTGAAAATTTTTGGGCAGCTTTTTCCGAAATGTGCTGAATTATTCGACGTACTTTTGCTCATGAGCGACAAGCTTTACAGCTGTTGCGGCTTTCGAAAGGCACTTTGCAGCACTTCAAAAAGCTTTTCGTTTTGAGTCATCCCTCATAAGTTGAAAGCTACTAGTTTTTCCGCGATTATAACTATTCCCTCATCCCTACTAGCAGACGTGGCATATTAATGGATACTGTCAACCAATTTTCAAGTCGTTCCCGAGCTTACATTCGCCCGTACTGGGGAATTTTACAGCCGGTCAGGGCGTATTTTATTGGCAACTGAACGGAACAGACGAATTATATATAGAAGACTGTAATGGGTTATCGGTTCGATTGAAGTGTAAACACATTACTGTGCCTGTTTTATTGTTTTCTAACAATCCCCATCACAAGCTGGTTTGAAAACGATGAATTGCAAAAAATCGCATAGCATAATAGCTTCTCTGATAGTGTTTTCATCTGCTTGAAGGGACAGCACCTGAATGAACAGTATAACTTCTTAAAAGATGTAAAATCGAGTTTTTTTTTAAGTATTCAATTTCAATCTTGTCTAGATTTCCATTCAAGATTGAATATAAGTTGGGAAAAGAGTGAAATCTGTACAACTGCGAGAAATGAGAGGGTCTTCATTGATGAAATTGACTAAATGAGCAGCATGCAAACACCCATCGGCACTCACTTAGGTGATGTTGCTAAGCAACACTTTCGAAATGTTTGACAGCGACAGCGAAATTATGAGGAAAATATTCAAGTCAGAGAAGAATTCAACAAATAATTTGTAAATGGAAATGCACCACAACGTTAGCAATCATTTATAATTCATTATTTTCTCACAACTTGAAGTGCTGAAAAAAACACGCTTCTGTATGAAATGAGCTATTTTCTAAAGAAGATTTTCGATGAGAAAAATTTTCAACCGATGGATTTGAAAGCAAAAATTTTCCTGAAGGAGAAATTTTCCGGTTTGCTTTATGAAATTTGCGGATTACTTGCATTATTAATAGACCGGACAAAGAGATCCCGAACATGTGGGTGAATAGAGATCTGCTAAAGGACGATATGATTGCGAAACGATTGTACGAGCTATTCGTGAATTGATCTTTTTTTCAAGTTGTAATTAGCCGACTTTATTAGCAACTACTTAAATTAGTAATTACCAGCATTCGCTCATTTTGAGCGTCTTGATTTTAAACCTCTCTGATATTTGCATATTTGCATAACCATAAAAACAATTTGCATATTGCATAATCGTACAAATAAATGATACTCAACCATCACTATTCTAAACAAAATTTGATAATGGCGTTTCAAACGATTTGTATGACGCAAGCTTGTACAGTAAGCATTTCGAGCGAACTCTCTCTATTGCATATATTCTTCATTTGTATCGCTCGAAATAGATTTGAACTTATAAAATGTAGAGAATAAATGACGGCGGATTTCATCCTAGATTAAAATTTTGATTAATGAAACACAGTACCGTTGAAAAGACTGAAAGTTCCGAAGCCCTTCCCCTTACTCTCAGACGCAGTCAAAGGGAAAAAAGATTTGAGGCAGTCGGAATCGATCAACAAAATGTTGGCACGAAGACTGAATTCCAAATTGATTCTCACTAACTTTGTCAAGGATTCTTGGGAAAGAAAATTTTTATGCCTAATGGAAATATTTCAATTGGTTTTATAATTCCCTAAACTATGTATACATCGGGAAAAAAAGAAAAAGAAAAAACAATAAAAGTGATTAAATGGAGCGGAGCATACATCAAATTGACCAAACCGAAGCAGTGAATAAGAATAATTAGAGCTCTTTTATCGCGACCCAAAAAGAAACGAAAGTTTGGAAAGTGGAACCCAATACGCCCATTACTTGATGAGTCAATCTTCACCTATCGGTATAATGAAACGATTTATGCGTCAAGTAGACCGCAACTTCAATTATAATTCTGCAGAAACTAGTTACTTAGGATATGAACCTCAACCAGAGTAATTTCCCATCCACTCACATCATGCTTCATTGCTTCAATTTTGCGCATCGTTTTATTAATTCAGAATTTTTGTTAGTTTTTTAAATATTTCCCCAAATTTGCACCTTGCGAGTTTGTAAGATTTGCATCTGCAAAGTACATCACTGCGATGTTGTGTTCGATAATGTGGGATAAAATATGACATCTTGCAGCAAACTGCAGACTACATTCATCAGTTTCGAGAGATTTTACAAGATTTAAATGTGCCAAAAAAATCTTGCAAATTTAAAAATCACTCCAGGCAAATTTTTTAGCAATCAGATAGCAAACAACCGTATATTTCACGAATCAATAGAATATTTCAGCTGAGGTCTAAACTTTTTTATAAATCTTCTCAAGAACTCGAATGCCGTGAAATCTGTTCAAATTTTCTGCCACCTTTAAACGCCTATAATTCACCTCTAATTCGAAGAACGATCAAAATAAAAAACGATACAATGGCCATTGCTATGATAAATCCGCCAGCGACCATATTTGGTTAATTGAGCTCTAGTAGTTCTAGAATTAAAACTTCCGGAGACAGGTAGGCGGGCGATACATATACATGAAAGCTGGTCTTGCGGATGCAAGTTTGCAAAAACACACAAAAGTGATCCTTTGCAGGAGATTATTTGCATAAGCTACGCATATCTCATAAACTTCTCTGGCGCATTTCTTTATAAGTTGAACTTCCTAATATATTCAACTCAAATAAATGAAAAAAGAATTCGAGAAAGCTTTATTTTGGACAGGACATCCAATTAGATGGGTCATCGATTAGCTGAATATCCACACAGAAATAAGGGAAAATAAGCCGTCATTGAACGCATAAATGACGAAAATTTTCATTTTCAGTGCAGCACTAATGAAATGCAGTTAACAGTTAGTCCACTGCGAATTTAGATCTAACCGCATCGCTTTGGTACGCAATTAAAAAGTGCCACATCATCTTTGTCAAAATCATTGAACACATTCAGCATGCTTTCGAAAATATTCCTTCTTGAAAAACTTTCAAAAAAATATCGAAACGGAATTCTCAATTCAGGAAAAAAGTAACGCCTAATGTGCTCAAGCTATCGAAGTGAGTTCATACCGTATGCACTATCATGCTTTCTTGATGTCTTCCTAGAGTTGATGAAATTCGATTAGGTCGTTTAAAGGAATAGACTAGAGGAAGATTTTATAAATGCGAAAAAAAAAATTTTATCGGAAGTTGAAAAATTCTCTAGGAAGGAAAATATTTCTAAGACTTTATCTCGTTTATATAGACATGGGGCATCAACAATATTTGGCGAAAAAACGCACTTCAAGAAAAATGTTTGTGCACTGAAAATATCACACACATTTTCAAGTGCTCTTTATATTGTACCTTCTATGGCATATCGAGATATTCATCTCGATAGCCCTTATCCTGGTACAGTCGGTATTTCAGCTAATATCTAAATTCAGCACTATTATAAGCTATTCTTTCAGGACAACAATGCAATTCTGCTTGGATTAATGCACAATAAGAAAGCTACTTTCAAACGCAATATATTGGCTATCTTGAGACTGAAATGATAATATTCAAATATCAAAGCCGCCGAAGGAAACAAGATGGACAGAGCATTCCATTTCCATTACTTTGAATTTCCGAAAATACAGTAGCGACCATTCCGATTACCTTTCACATCCGGGGGACATCACATAAGTATAAGAATAATTTACGTACAAAGCTCGCAGAAACTCTGAGGAATAAATAAAATTTTGTATAGATTTTTTTTTTTACAGTGTATGGCACTTGTATGTGAAATCTTCCACTACAAAAGCAAAAATTTGTCCAGCAATGCTCATAAGTACAAATATTACTCGGAACTTCCCTCTCATTTCAAACTAATATTGCAATATCACATTATCAAGACATAACAAAAATGTCTTTTAAGTAATTTGACCCTATCATTTAGGCGTTCTTTATAGAATGTTTTACCAAGGATAACAAAATTGGACATTTAAAGAAAATCTATTTTTCTCACATCTATCTAAAAACCGATCCTTTCCTCTTGTTATATCTCACACCCTAGATTCAATGAATCTCTTCTAGTTTGATGATTATATGTTACCAGGAGTAAAATATATACATAGATAAGTTACATATTAGAACGGTCACTTAACAACAAAAATTTTTACAACGAAACGAATAAATGAGTGCAAAACGTGACGATACGATGAGCGTATATAGCAGTTGTGTACGGCTAAAAGCAGCAAGAAAATGCGACGCGCTATGTGGCTGACACAAGCACGATAAACGAATTATAGACCAAAGTAAAAAACTCAATCCTCTGTCCTCTTCATTTTGGTCATAGATGGACAATCTTCTCTTCTACTCTTATCATTCCACTTTCTTGATTAGATCCAATGATAAACGTTTACCACGACGTGGCTATAGAATGTTTATTTGATGTTGGTGCAGTGCATAAACGCATTTTCAAAAGGTCATAGGTCAAAAGGTCAAAACCTCTACCAATGTCAAAGCGGTGCTTAAAAAGATCACCAAAAGATATAAGGCAAATGTGGAATTTTTTTCGTTCCGAATTTTTCTTCCTCATTTTTTCTTCATTGATGATGAATTTCTTAGCAATGTTCTACTTTCTTCTCCCTAAACTTTCGCCTTCTTATGCAGTTGGATAAAAGGCAGTTTAATCGTTTATAATTTAAAGCTGACGAAAGAACGAAGTAAATGCACAATAAACATCACAAATGAAACGAACAATCAACATCTTAAATAAACTGGAGTCGGGATACAATGAAATATTATAGGAATATAACATGAAACCTCAAAAAAACCAAACGAAAGAAAATTATTGAAGTGAATCGAAGGTGTGATGATTTGTCATTTTCATTGGGAGGAAAAATGTTTGTCAAATAATAGCAATTGGTCAACAAACTCAGCCGAAATGCCAACATCACAAAACTGAACACGAACGCCACGTCACGAAAATATTCTTGTTGATTTTCGATGATACGACGAACATATAGTTTCTTAATTCGCCAATATATGCTTATCTATAAATTCAAAGCAAAAATTGCGAAAGAATTGTGGCTTTCCATGAATTTTAGCAAGTTAAATTTACTTTCATTTGCGGTACCTTATTGTATATTTATGAAATTGCTGTTACAGTATATACTTAAATGATGTAATTTGCAACAACACTAATAGTAACTTGTCATAAATATGCTTATGTTTTTGCTCATTCAGCGAGCAATATTATATTCCTACGACAATTCAAGAATTGTAAGCATCTAATCACCGTCACCTGTTCAGGAAAATAAAAGGATTCATTTCCTAGACTATCATATGTTGGAAAAAAGGAGTTCCGTAATCAGATAACGGGTGAAAAACAATGATATTTTCGAGCATAACAATAAACTACGCAAAATTAATATTAGTAATTTTTAAAGTACCTTCGGCAATTCACATTCGTAAAGTGCTCATAAGGATGTCATTGGAGACGAACATGGTGCCTATTCATACTGTGGTTCATGAGCGGATTCTATTGGAAGAACAAATGAGATCATGAGCATAACTAATGAAAAAAAAGAGTTGAAAAAATTCCAGGAATAATTGTTCAGAAAAAAAAGTGAAGAAATTTGCATATATTGGCACTCAAAATTGCAAAAAAAGAAATACTGCAAAATTTGATTTTTTTTTAATGAAAATTTGCATTCTATTACTGTGAATATTACATATCAACAGGAAGAGGCAAATAATAAAAAAAAATCGGAGGTATAGTATGATTTCGGGAAAATTTGGCTTCGAGTCTATTGATTGCTGAATAATAAATCGCTTCTACGACGACGATCTCATTAAAAATGCATAAAGTTGTCCACATCGACTACAACGCCGAGAATGCGCTTGCATATAGAATTGATATTCATTGACACCTTCATAGTGAGACTCATTTCAAGCGTATTTCGATAATGAAGGCAACTATGTCGTTATATTGTCGTATAATTACAATCTTTTCTCACCCGTGGCTCTTAGCTTTTTGCTTACAAGCTCATTACAAGGGGGATCGAAATCCTGGTCGTCATTTTAGAGAGATTTAATGTGGGAAGTGGTGGAGGGAGGTGGGGGGAAGTGAGAGGATTAATAAGAATTCCTGAAGATTTCATAATTTGAAATAAATAAAACGTATATCCAGAAGCTTTCCGCTCTTCAAACTTTCAAAGAAATTCAACAGTCGATTGCCCTCATTTGTTTAGGAAAGACACTTGGAAAGGGAAGCAACTCCTCTAATTTCCCATCTCTTGATTACAACCTTAATCCAATCATAGCGGTTCAGCAACTCTCAGAAGCTGCCTAGAGCGCTTAGCATTAGACATAAATTGAAAAAAAAAAAATAATTTCAATAGGAATAGCATCCTCATTACGGGAAAGTTTTCTTCTTCAGAAAAAAAAACCGGATGAGAGAGAGAGATTAGGGAGAAAGAGAAAGAGAGAAAGAGACAATGAGGGACAGAGAGAAGAGAGAGTTTACTGATGTTAATGAATAATGCTTATAAAGGTTTGTATATTAAACATTAAAATGTATGCATGAGTTGAAAAACATCTTGATGAATACAATGATAGTCGTGACATATAGACGGAATAATCACGATAATAGGCACTAAGACTCGTCGATCATAACAATAGACGCTTAAACATTTTGCAAACAATAGTAGTAAATATGCAAATTATAATACGCCTGAACGGATGAATTGTTTCGAAATGAAAGCTTGATATGAAAAGCTTACAATTCTATAGCAAGAGAGTAAAACCAAAGTATATGTTGCGATAGTAGATCTTATAACACCGATCACAAGAATTGTTTGATGGTGGGAATGAAGAGATGCGTTTAGAAGACTAATTAGGTTCAATGAATGTTCATTATGCTAATTTTGTTTGACATCCAGAATGAAGTAACCACAGTCATCCATCAACAACTCGTTGCAAATAACAAAACTTATAAAATAGTTAGCAGTGAAAATAAGCGAAACGCATCGAAAATGATATATATATATATATATATATATATATATATATATATATATATATATATATATATATATATATATATATATATATATATATATATATATATATATAAAATTTGCACTATCATCAATTGCTTGGTATATAATTTCCCTTTCGTGATCAAATATTTTTCAAATACTAAATGCTACACTTGTTGCTTTCCTAACAGCGAAACTGAAAATAGAATAGTACTTTACGGTCGAATGAATAGCACACGATGATTTATAGTTTGTAATGAATTTCTAGGGAATTATCTCAGTGAGCTCAACGATTACATTGACCTTTTCCTCGAAATTTCGATTTTTGGTGCAACAAAAATAACGCCACAACTTCTCAAACCCCTAAAGAACCCCTCCAACGCTCCCCCCCCCCCAAAAAAAAGAAAAAATTCATTCATGCTGCATTGAACTTGACAATATTCGACCAAACTTTTACAGGTTGCCTACATACCTCAATTTAATATTCCTCTCAATGTTGAAAGTTAGATAGTGCGGGAATGAAGAAAAATTTCATGTGTTTTTAAGGGAGAGCAGCATAACTCTCGAAGTGATGACAATTTTACAATGTCAGAGATGCGCCACCCTGGTTAGCTTCACATAACGACAAGAAAATCTGCTTGTATATGAACAATATAGTCATATAATATAAGTAATGCAATGATTCAAAATAAAGAGAACACCAAAGAGAGGTGCCAGTTGATAATGAGTCCTATCGGTGAACCTCTATGAAAGTTGAAATTTTCATTAAATATGCCTTAAATTACCTCTAAACTGGATGAAGCTATTTTCAACATCGACATCGAGCTATTGTGTGTTAATAGACGAAGAGAAATGAGATCCGATTTCAAAGGTTATAAGAACATGAGTGTAATGGCCATAGAAAATACGGAAGTCTTTTTATGGTTAACGCTGTCGCTTATCTTCTTAAACCCTGCAGCATTAATGTGCTACGATAACGCCCACTAAATAATTTAAGAGTACCTTATGAGGAGGAAATTTTTCGAAATTAATTCATAAGAAGCGTTCGTAAATTATTTGCAACCTGGGCTCAAATATTCTCAAAACCTTTGTGAAAATAACTCCGATAAGACAAATGACTTTCCTAAAAAAAAACTTTCGACATCGTTTCATTGGGTGGATAATTCTTTTATTGGTTTTATTGGTGAACTCTTCTTTGATTGCAAGAGTTTACTGTAAAGAGATATAAACTGAAAGATAAAATTTCACAATATTTTTCTATTATTTGCGCACGTTCATCTTTGATATAAGAGAGTGGAAAAACCTCGTTTGGATTCTTTATTCAAAAAAAAAAATTTCACTTTATTTTCTTCTTATCATAAATTCGAGGAAAGTGACTTGCATTATCACTTCATATATTTATATAGTTATCGATGTTAAAGAAAATATTCAACTATTTATGGAATCCATGCTACTCTTATAACACTGTACGCAATTTTACATTGCCTCATCGCACAAGCATGGCTCATATCCTACTTCTACTCAACCGAAGCCTCTACCCTATACAACAACGTAGAGCACAGAATACACTGAAAAAACAATTCGCCACTCTCCTCAAACAAAGAAGAAAACGCAGCCGTGGTGAATGTGAACAGCAAAGCCGACACACGCCGAAACTGCGAGTGAATAGCCTCATGGCTTTTAAAGACAATTTATTGTTCGTCAATGCATTGATTGACAGTTTATCTTTGAACATCCAAGTGGAGAGTATATTTTTTTTGAAAGTATAGTTTCATCCTTTTGAATGTTTATGAAAGTTTATTGAGCCGTATGTTTTTTTCTCAAAGATGACAATGAAAGAAGCAAAGTTCTCATGGTGTTTTTTTTCTTGCATATTGATGTGGAATGTTGCTCTAGGGCGTTGCATTCAATAGGCCATAAACTCATCCTCACTTGTTTTCTCTAAGCTCTAAAAATAGTAGTTTTGTTTGAAATATTTTACATTTTCCCGGATACTCAGCTAAGGATTCCATATGAAATAAGTTTAAAGACTGCAAACATAGGAGATGGGAGCAGAGGAACGGAATGGAAACCGGAGTTCAGAATAAAACGGCATGTTGAACATGTTGAACTAGCATTAGATTTCCTGTGAAAACCTATTCGTGTGATCAAATAGTAATTCTAAAGCTAAATGTGCATATTTAAAATCTCTGTGCTCATGACGTAATTCGATTCGTGGTGTTTTCATTATCTCTTCCTATTATTTTGGGGGCATGTTGTAGAGTTGCACTAAAACCCACAAGAGATTCATAAATTTTATGTCAACTTCATTGTCATTTAGCTATTATGTTTAGAATTCATAAATATGAATAAAACAACAACTTAAAATTATAATATTTTAAATCTTTTTTTCCACTTTAAAATATTTCAATATTTCTGCAATATATTCGACATAAAATTACGTGCTATATGATTCATCTTCAATAGTGCTAATTACTCTTTTATGAGGATTGCATTATTCTATGTTCATTTGTTCGTCATTTGTGCGTCAATCGACATCCAGAAGCAAAAAAAAAAAAAAAAGAGAGAGAGAAGAGATAGGAAAGCATTGTGATAGCCGATGCTGCATGAGTTCTAACAACTTTCTTGACAATATTCCAGAAAAGAAGACGAAGAGCATTTGCTCGCGCAATTTTATCGGCTATTTAAAAGAGCACTAAGAGTTGTGCAGCCATCTCGTCGAATATAACGTTTCACTTTAAATTTCGATTCGTTTGATATGTATGTATTCGTTAGATATTTTCAACGCTGTTTGATATCCATTCAATGATACAGCATAAATTCTGTTCAATATCGAGAAGGTAGTTTCTTTTACCTTCGATGGACTAATTATGTCACGGATATATATATGCTCCTTTCTTCACTCGCTTATCGGTTGTTACGGCGATTGCGAAACGATAGAACATAGTAGAAATATAGAAGATGGTTAGAACAGGAGGCTTTTGAGTTTTTAGCTTGTGGCCCCTCAGATACGCATGGAGATTTTCACTAAGCTTAGATCATTTTGTGCTGAATGATCTTAGATATCAATCTACGCCCCACACAGCCGACACTTTCCGTATGGCGCTGTTTTCTACCGAAAATCTCTGGCTTTTTTTATCAAACGATAACGCGTATATTAATGCTATAGCCGTTTTGACAAAATGTTGACGGACAAAATACTCTATTTTGTAGAAGATTTAAGAATGAGACTTGCGCAAAAGAAAACTCTCCAAGCAATTGAATTAATTTTATTAGCACATTCAGTTTTTGAAACAGTGAACTGATATAAGCAGTGGTAACGATTCTTCCCCGCGAGCTAAGAGAAATTAGGGGTTTCCGGGTATAAACAGTTAGTGATAAGCGTGGGATCGTACTTAATTTAAATTTTTATAACCCGCTTACCCATAATTTCATCGTGTACCGCTTACAATAAGGAAAGTTGCAACGAATGCGTGCACGAGTAAAAAAAATTTCATACCTACCAGTGACTTAAATAATAATTTAAAATAAAAGCCGCTTGAGGGCTTTTGAAAATCGAAATCATTATGCAAATATGGAGATCAATAAAAGGAAAATTACTTGATATTTGCATATTTTTGTCATTTAGACTTAAATTAGTAGCCGCTTTTTTGGGAAATTGATCTCATTCATCCTTTGCCATCCCCTTCACCTCCTCCTCTCACCCCCTCCCACCTTCATTTCTCCCTTTGGGCAGGACAGATTTTCTCAAATTGCACTGCTATCGATGATCTCAGAGGTATCGGCTTTGAGAGAAGAGTAGTGACTGCATCGATCTTAACCCTTCACTTGCCTTAGACGGATGTTCATAACGTTATACGTAACGTTTCACTTATTCTCGACGTTTTGTGCTTCAATTCAGTACGTCAAAAAACGTTCAAGTTCTTAATGCCCTATCAATCTTCCAGTATTGTTGAAACAAAAAAAAACTGCTTTGTGATCGTTCGTAACCCACTTAACAATTTTTTCTTAACTGAAATCTTCGATGGTTATCGGTCTATTCGAAAAAAAAAATACTAAAGATTATACGGTTATTGTTAGTGTGGTAGTGAACGAAAATTGTTGTGAAAAAAGTCCAAACGGAAATTAGGCAATCAGCACGGAAATATATCAACAAAATTTTATCTTTGTGCCTAAAGAGCCAATTTAGAAAACTTAAAAACTGCTTATAAATCCTATCGCTCTCGTTGACATGTCAATGCTCTTAATCGGATGTATTTACGCTTAAGCAACTAAACTTTGAGGGCATTTTTTGCATTTTAAAACCTATTTTGTCTAAAAAAGCGCTTGAACTGCGCCAAATAAGTATTAGGCAAATACCATATAGTTAAGAAAATATATAGTTGGCCTTAAGGTTGTTTAATACGCTCCAGTGCGTAAACGATTACCCGCGTGATTAGAATGATATGCAGATATATGGTGATCTCCGAAAATGAGAGCATTAGAGGGGTTCAGTGAAATTGATAATTTTTTTTCTCTTATCAGCCACCTTGAGGCTATTTGAATGGGCGCCTTGTTCGAAATTACTAAATTTTTTCAAGTTTTTTTTAAAAGTGTTCCTAAAATGCCTTCAGAAGAAATTAGTTAATGCTAAAAAGCTTTAAGTGCAATGGAAGAAAAAACCATTAAGAACGTGCTGATCTTGACCGATTATGCATGATACTAATAAGACAACATTGAGGAGACAAACAACAGCAGAAATTGCTAATTTCTTTTGCAAAAAGATGTATTTAAATTCAAAAATGCATCGTAAATGATTATTGAGTTGCAAAAGAAAAGAAATATTTGCGAGAGAATCGCGATTCCCAAGGGAAAAATTGGCTGCTTTTAGAGTGCTATGTTGTCCTTCTATTTTTCCATTCTACTTTTCTGATATAGGTCAATCATATTTTTGTGAGAGAAAGCTAGTGGATTCGCAAACAGCATTCAATAACTGCATTTTATTTCAAACATCCATACAAAATCACTACAAGTTTAGATCATTAGGTATATTACTATTATATTAGATTACCTCTTCAAACTCCATATAGATTTAGATAAGTTTTGTGCAGTGGTTTGATTTGCCAACTTCGCAAACTAGATCATTCCTAGGCATTGAAAAAATTCGGCCATCTATTTAGATACACTGGAAGTTCGAAATCTAAAGCTCCTACTTGATAAACCATCCTGTTTCAGATCTTAATTTTATCATTCCCAGTGAGTATGCACTCTAAAATGCTTTATCATATTAGCACCAACGGCTATATCCCCTCGGCTTTAGAATGGTTACTTTATAGTACCTACTAGAAGCTCGATTGGTTGTGAGTGTGAAAATATCAGCTTACTATGTGTTGATCAAAAATTTGTCGCTATTAATCAAAATTTATTTCACTATTGTTTAGCGCCCTGAAATATCATGACATCAATGAGTATACTTGCCAGGTGAGGTGTGATAAAATCTCAAGGTTCACTCAGCTTTGAGTATAACGCAAATAATTCAAAAATTTTGTTTTGAAGAAATTCATTGAGATGTTGAATAATTTGGTGTAGCCAAGCGATCACAACCGGATAAGATGCGAATTTGCATCCACAGATTATTATCAAGCTAAATTCGATTAAAAGTCATCTCCTCAATGTGTATGCGTACTGCTGAAGTTGATGAACTATATAAATAGACGAGATCTATGAAGTGACTCCTGCTCCTTTTGCTGCTCAAGAGCAATAAAAGAAGAGGACAACATTATGCGATTATAAAAATACTCTATCGAAATCTAGGTTTCGATTGCAGCACCGTTGAGAAAATGAATGAAATGAAGTTCCACTGCAAAGCAACAGAAACAATCTCATGATTAAGAGTATCTCATAATCACTAATGTTAGACCTTTTTTTTTACTTATTCACTCATCGAAGTTCTCGTTACAAATTAGCAAGTAGCTATATTAAAACTATGCTTTTTGCACTGAACTCAAAATTTGTGATTATCATTTGATAATAACTTGCCGGGAAATGATAGTTTTTTTATTGCTTCCTTTTGTTTTTTTTTATTTGTTTTCTTTCAAATAATTCATTGTTGGTGATTAGAATATGTTTTTTTTAAATCATCTTCTCTCGATTTATTCCCGGTAGACGAACGAAATCTTGAAGGAGCTCTCAATTAAGACTAGAAATGCGCATTGAAATGAACTTTTGCAATGTGATCCTCGAGCAGGTGACATTTTTTCTACACATTTATATTCTTTATAGAATGAGATTTGAATGCGATTCATGTTTATAACAAATAAGTTATGTGTTAAGTATTTTGCCTATATTTCAAAGTGTTTATTAAAATAGATCGCTGCATATGTTTATTTATTAAGTGAAGATAATCGATATTTAAATTTTTTCTCAATCATAGAAAAGATAATTTTGCAGTGAATCGATGAGACGTGAATTGTTTGGAGACTAAGCAACAAAATTTTCTTTCTCTTCATAAACGTTCACGTGAAAAATGGCAGACAATCGAATATCTCATAGTGAAGTAACTGCTTTTATCACGATAAAAGGTCAGAATTTTGGTGAGCTGGCTTAAATATGTGAAAAGCGTATATAAATTTTGGCAATTTCTTAAAGCAAATTATCTATATTTAAGTAAATATTCGCTGGAATTCAAATACTTTCTTATGCAAAAGTCTTTTTCATTTGTTAGCGTATTTAGCGGATGAACTTGGAGGCTCCTTAGGAGGGGATTAATTATTAGATGTGAAAGAGGCATTATTGGCGATTGAGAATTTTTTTGGCAAGGAAAATTCAATACGATTGTTTCACTTCACGGCATTTCTGAATGCAAATAGACATATTCGAATTAAATGCCAAAAGCTGCCAAATAACATAGAAAGGATCGGTATGCCCGATCATGAATTTAACATTTCCACGTGCAATGCTATTAGGGAAATGGTTGAATGGATAATAGTTGCAGTCAGATGAGTAATGCAATAATATTCTCGTTGAGATAACTAACCAGCGAGAATTTTGTCGTCATAAAGATGACAAATATTGAGCAGCTAATCTCTAGGCGTCATATTAATTTCATTAACACAGAATATTTTATTTCTATTTAGCAGTGAGAACAACGAAAGATGAAAATAGACTAACGAAAAAATTGAAGAACGATAGACGTGAACTTGAGCAACTCAATCGGACTGTTTTCTGCGCATGTGGTAATAAAACACGATATGTCGTTCTCGTACTTGGATCACTCTACCTCTCGATTCTTATGTCAACGTCAGTCATTTTAAATTCTCATTAGTGTGAAAATGTCAATCAAATTTACACTAATTTCAAACATCACTTATATTAGTATATTAGTACTAGCCTAATGGACAGCAAACTCATGAATTTTATGCAAAACTTTAGTAGTAATACTTTTAATGGGTATCTTTTAGCAATATACATGGAATAATACTTTAGAAAATATCTCCTTTAAAAATTTAAATGCTCTTGAACTGTTATAAGCTTATCAATTATCGCGGAAGCTTTCACTGAAAGCAAAAAAAAAACTTTTCTTTGAAGAAATTCCATTCGAGAATAAAATTCGAAGAAGAAAAAAATTATTTTGACGTTATAACCTGGAAATAAATCACAATTTAATAATTTTTTGTATGAAAATATCAATAAAAAATTTTTATTGGATTATAGGGTAATTGCATTCAATACAACTTATGTAGCAATGACCGATATTAAATCATCACCGCTTTATAATGGTACACAAACCAAACGCATTACCAATTATAATGATCCATCATTGTCGATGTCAGAACGGCGATTTATTCATACAACTCTTCAGAAAAGCATCCTGTTAGCAGGTAATCTTTCGTTCGCACTTGTAGATGTCGTTTAAATGCCTAAACATTGAAAGGTTAAAGACGTCATCAGGTGAATACCTTTTAGTTAATGAAAAGTTTCTCCATATACACTTAGATTAAAACAACTTATGCTGCGGAATTTTTAGAACAGAGGTATAAATTAAATAATCGAACAAAATTTATAAATTTTGTGATTTCATTAACTATGCGTCATAGTAAATGAGTAAAAAATTGAGGAAAGATCACTCAGAACTCGTGAAAAGTAGAAGGAAATCACGTTGAAATTGAGTAATTCTTTCGGAGAGAGGCGAGGAAAATTTCTTGAATGTCGAAGGTAGAACTAGAGTAATTTCATGTGTGATTTATGCGAAGAATATTCGTTTCATTTCGGCCATTATCATATTATAATTGACTATACGGAGCTTGATTATATGAAAATTATACGGAGCCGATCGGCTCGATTTTGCTCCTTTGATCTACAGTACTCCTTAGTTGGTCAAGTATTTGTTGTTGATGCTTAACGCTTACTTATTTTAGAAAGTTGATATGACAGCTTCCAATCGTTAAACGATTTTTTTTCACTTCTGGGAGGAAAGAGTGCAGCAAAGCCGAATAGACTATAATTTGCAAGATGGTGAAATGCTCAATTTTGGCCTTGAAAAATATAAATTCTAGGATTTTTTCATAAGTGCTGAGCATTAATGTATGATACATTTGTGCCAGTTCGTAAGGTCACCCGACTGGTTATTACTTCCTAAAATTGAGTGGAAAATTTTCGGCACATAAAAACTGAAATTAGCATTTATTGTACTGCAATGGTTTTAGCTGTATTCGTTGGCGCATTGGCAGGCGCTATTCCCACTGGTTTGGCGATTAGCAAATTCGGTGCGCGTAAGGTGATCGCGGTAATCGGCGTTTTCAACACATTATTGACCGCTTTAATGCCACAAGCTGCGTGCAATGGTTTTTATACTTTATGTGTCATACGCTTTTTCCAGGTACAAGCGCACATTCTTCCTTGAATAGTGATTGCGTAATGCAAAAAAAAAAAACAAGAAAAAACAAGAAATCCTATACATTTATTCACTGTTCGTCGTGTAATCATATATCATTTATAAACAAAATCCTATTTACTTTTATTTATTTCAAAGCAACGATTTTTATAAGGTTTGAAACATGTGATACCCGTTTGGCTGGGCAAATCTTCCGAAGGGCAACTCAGCATTGAAATTTGCATAATAAAATCTAGATGAACTATTATTTGTTCCATGTGAACCAAATGGGTAAGTACAAGAAATTGCCATTTCCAATCAGATCAAGTTTTTTTTTTTCCAATATTATGTTTTTGGTGGATTTAATTGCCATTCCAGAAAAGCCACAAAATTGACGGACATGACCCATGGCCCGGAAGAACTATGGCATCGTTAGGGTGCTTGCAAATGAGCTTGCATTTGCTGAAAAATTTCAGCTTTTACTTCGAAAGCTTTTCCAAAATCGTGATAGAGTACGCTTCAGTACGGCTCCTTTTAATGCATTTAGAATAATCAGCTACATAAAACATCTGGGTGTTTAGATAATAAGATGGCTGCTCAAATGGCTATCGCATAGAATGTGGCCACAATACCAAACGAAATGAAATTATCACACTTTCAGGGTTGTACCATATCAAACCTCTTTCCTGTCGTAGGCATCATAATGTCTCATTGGTCGTCTTTAAAAGAAAGTGGACTATTCATATCGTTACTCTCAGGGTATTATCAACTTTCTAGTATATTTAGTATGCCTATTTCTGGATGGATGTCATCGTTTGGTAGGTTATCAATAGGTTTTCCTGTGGTGATTTTCTTTCGATGAAAACCATATCTGTAACATTGCTTGCTACCTTTCCACATTATTCATCGTGGGGTTTATTAAGTATAAAAACACTAGTCAATGCTTATAGGCGATAAAATGGATAGAAGCAGATGCTACACGATTATGAGCAAAAATTCAAAAGTTATCAATGCACTAGGAAATCGCTGATTTTTAATCGTTAATCAGAACGTTGAAGCACTGAGATTTTTACGAAAACCGATGAATTCGAATCTTCATTTGGCATTTCCACTACAACTTAATGGCTGTAATATGATTCAGCATCTTTGATTTTAATAAATTTGAGCAAAATGTTTTGCGCTAGTTTTTCTTCATTCTCTAGCAATGAGATGAGCAATCACTTCGATTAATTCGATTTTAAAAAACATTTCAGGTGGTTGGCCTTCTGTATTCTATGCACATGCAACAATATGTGCAACTTTATGCTCTATATGGATTCTATACTTCAGGTGTTTCAACGTCTATTTTCTATGTTTTCATTTTTATTCACTAAAGATTTTAATTTTTCAACGTTTCCATAGAGGATTTTTGCAAAAGTAATAATCTAGCTATTAAAATTTTATTACTAGTGCATTTCTAATGAAGAAGATTCTATGCAATTTATAGAGATCGTCCACAGAAGCATCCTTTCGTTGGAACGAAAGAATTCAGAAAAATATCAATTGGAAAGATCGACGTTATATTCAGACCACCGAGAAAGGTTTGAGATTATTTCCGAAAAAGACCAAATGTTGTGATGTTCTAACTTAATACAAGCATTGCTAAAATATTTGAACATCTAAAACAAAATAGAAATATGTTCTTAAATATGTCTATGTCTTTTCACTAATCGATGTTACCCATATCTAATATTAGAACACATTTATGATGACAATAATTTCGCAAATTTTTTATTCTTTTTTTTGTGCGAATTATTTGCAACAATATTGCTTGCAAATTTTTTATTCTCTTTTCATCATCACCTTCAACATTTCAATATGAAATCGAATACTCTTCGAAATTTCTATTATTGAGAGAGGATTGCGCAGTGTAGACAAGATAGAATTGATCGCTCATTTTGTTGTTTTCATGAACTATTGAAAACTTTTAGGCGACATAGAAATGCTTAATAAGTGAATAATCGAAAAATTGCGGTTATGAACGATCAACTCCTTGCAGCGTTAATTTTCAGACTCCTTATAAGGAAATTCTTACAACTGTACCGATTTATGCGATATGGACTGCTATGATCGGTACATTTTATGCCTCACAGCTTACTATTACTTTCCTTCCGATGTATTTCACTTGGGTGCTGGGAATTTCTACGACCAGTACTGGCCTTCTTTGTTCTATTCCACTTGCACTACAGGTATATGCATCGAAAAATCCTTATAGTATAATATGTGCTCATCGAGTAAGAGTAATGGAATATGTGATGTTTGCAGCATTTTTTTTAGCGCCACATCACCACATTTGCTCATGCATTTTAAGTTTCGATCAACTTCAAAGAATAGCTGAATAAAATTATTTGATCCGAAAGAGCTGAACGTATCTACCATCTAGCAACATGAGTATGTCTTCTCGATGAAATTGAGGCAGTATGCAATCTACGAACTATCTAATCTAACAATACGAAGATTTAAAAAAATTAAATGACGCAACACTATGATGTTAAATAAGTTAGCGGTCTTTGAACATACCACTAACATCCTTGACAGCAAGCTGTCAACAAAGGCAAATATGAAAAATACTGGTCACATATAAATAGGAAGGGCATGCGAAAAAAGCTATCAGAATAATATAAAAAAGCTTAATTTTAAAACTGAGAGAGTCTCTATCGATATGCGATCGGAAACCCTCACGCCTGTTCCAATAAAATCTCCACCAACGGTTTTTTCCCACATTGGAATGATGGATGATATTTCAGCTATTATTGAAGGTAGTGAGTGGAGTATGCAGCGATCATATAACCTCCATATCGGAGAAATGCAAGCTACGAATTTTCAACTCATTGGCACAATACGGGTGTGCAGCTTTACTCGTTCTTCTAGCATTTTCACCGCCCGATGATATCCCTATACATGTGACACTTGCTATATTGCCGTTGGGTATGCTTGGATTCGCTGCCGGTGGTTGTAGTAGAAGTGCTGTCCTTGTCGCAAGGCAATATAGTCCAACGGTGATGGGATTTGTTCAGGTGTGTATTTCCACACTTATTATGGCACAGAAAAGTGATTTTTGTTGCTGAAAAGACCTGAGAAATGATCCAGCTGAGAAACGATTTTGAACAGGGAGTTATTGAACCTGTGGACAGAGACTGCTTACGTTATTATTGGCCCCTTTTCAGGACGAAAGAAACTTCAAGGTATCAAAGACGATCTCTTATGTCATAACGGTTTCTCTAATGAACCAGTATTTCTTTGATGTTTCGGCTAAATAATTTATGAAAAAATTTTCTCATTAGTAATTGCAATACAGAACTAAATATGATTATTTTCGATGCACTGCTAACAAGCAATAATAAAATTTAATGCGCCATTCTAATTTGCATAATTTTTTCTTGCTAAATTTACATATTTCATGGGTAATATTAGATGCTGCACTGATTCGTTGATTTGAACAGAGCAATTAATTTCATTCGCTATGCCTATTTCATTTTATTATTTCCGATATAAAATTAGATAAATTCTTGTGAATTTATAAATTAAATAACTTGAAAATTGAATGAATTAACAACATATCAAACAAGGAAATATGATCGCATAGGGGCAATCTCCTCGTACTGAATCATATTACTCTTCTTTTTGCAGGTTATAATATGTTTGACACTTTTTTCGGGTTCATTTATCGTACCATGCCTAACACCCGATAATACATTCGAACAATGGCGTCTTGTATTTTTCGTTTATGCGGCTGTACTCTTCGTTTGCAATACCATATTTATCGTATTTTGTTCTGCAAAACCAGCAAAATGGACACTATGCGATGATGTTTAACATTGTTCAAAAGATAATAAACATAGAGATTTATATGACGAATAAAAATTCATAATTTTTTTCACCCCGCTATGTAATTTCATGTTTTCACTAAGAATCCGAAAGGACTGATATTAGAGTGAATTGAAGAGGGTGAGGAGAGCGATGACACCTGGAGAAGGAGGAGGGTGTGACATCTAAATGTTTTTGCCCGCAAATATGATTTAACGTATTTGCTAAAATCATCGTCATGAAAAAAGATGGGCGATTGAAATCAAATATAAAATCGCGCTGTGAGTTCTCGAAGCCGAACGGAATGAAGAAATCACTAAATCCAAAGACCGGAAGAATATTTGAATTACTGCTGCGAAATCAGATTGCCGAAAATAATAGCACTGAAAAAGACCCAAATAAGTCGATCTTGAAGCGTAATCTTCAGGAAGCTCTTTATTCATGAGGAGCAATGCGTTATTTACATATTACTTAGAAAACGCTCATTCGGCTATTCTAAATTCTGTTGGAAAGATCAAAAAAGATGACATCATCGTTAATAGTGAATTTCAGCATAAATAAAAAATTAGACCATTGTATTCTCTGCTTTGCATCTTCAAAATGAGTGACGTCATTGTTCTGTTAAAAAGTATATTTAGCAAAGCAATATAAGCGATTTTTTTTGTTTGAGAAAAAGAAGAATTAAGATGATGTCATTTATTGGAGAGGGTAAGATGATGTCATTTATTAGAGAGGGGATCAATGATCATTCCGTGTGCTAGTTTTTTGGTATGCTTTCATGCATTTATGAAGCGTCTTCCTATTGTGTAAAAACTCAAATTTTTGCTTAGCCAAAGTGAATATTTTCCTGCTCAAAGATCATCATTTTTGAAAGACTTTTTTAAATGCAATGCTAAAGACAAAAATTCACTATGAGCATTCTTAATATATTTTTATTTCTTATCAGTGCCATAAACGTTGATTGAAGAATTCCAATTATGCTAAATGATGTCATCACACTTATCTATCATATTAGATTATCGCATAATATAGACGACACTAATGAATTCTTTATATCAAATATATATGCAAAAAAAAAAAATAAAGTAAATCAAATTTTTACATTTAAAGCGTTTTTTTCCCCACCAGAATTCAACGTTTTGATAAACTACGTCTTGCCTCTTCCAATTGCTCGACAATTCGACGTGATAGTACTAATCGTATAGCTGAAAATAAACTTATTTGATGGAATGAAAAATTTTGTGAAAAATTTTGGTGGTGATTCTTTGAGCAAACGGCAGCTATCATTGCCTTCAATAATATCACAAAAAAAAAACAAAGACATTGTTACCTATATATTCCTAAGTCTTTGAGCTCTACATGAATTTTCGGGTATTTATTTTTCTAGTAATTTTGTTCATTCCGCGCCTTCTTACTGCCTCTACAAAAAGTTTTGTTAGTAAAATGTCGTTGAAATAATGTATTAAATATTGCTATTGTTGAATTTTGATCAATGAAAGGTAAGTTTGCTGCTGATGTTAAATTGAGATGATCGAAATTCTTACCTTTATCTCTGGTCTCAAATCTGCTTCCTTCATATTCGTCGATTCGTAGTGGTATTCCAAGTTGTGTACCGGCCAATACTGCGAGTAAAAATCGATGAAAATTTTTTAGTGTAGGTGAACAACGATTATTGGATTCTGATTTTGCAGAACTGTAGTAAAGCTGAAACGGTAATATTCAAAAAGAAATTAGTGAAGTAATTTGGCTACCATAAAATCGTATCTATGTGAGCTGTAAGATTTTTTTAAATAACAGTTGTACTATGAAGTTGGAAGGGGTGGGAGTAGGGAGTTAATCTCAGATATTCTTTTTTTTCTATTGAGAATCCCCGTAACAGATTTACCAATACGAAAATGTTAATAAAAATTTTGCTTGTGAGAGCAATTTTTTCGCAATCCTCATTCATCTTTTTTCAGTCCTTTTTGAGCCAAATAATTTCGCTATAGAAAAATCATCGCATTTCGACTTTAAATTGTTGGCGTTCAAAATTTGAGGCATTGATGCGAAGCAGTGATGCTAATTCATCGCTGATAGAGTTAGTGAAAAAAAAGACATACGGAAGTTGATTAGCTTTTTGAGCTTTAAGCAATCATCACAGCAATTCCAAGCAAATGCAAAGAACTACCTCTGATCAAGCTTCGGAGGGAATTTTAATCCCCATTAGACCTAGCATATATTACAAATTCACGCTAAATGATTTCCAATTAATTTCGGAATGAATAAAGAGGTTTTCAATTTAAAAATAAAAAATAAAAAATAAAAAATTTGCACAACAAAGATATAGATCAAGAATATAATGACACAACGAAGATGTTCACTCCAATTGCTTCAATGAAAACTACCCTCAGGCGTTACCTTAAAGCTTACCGGTTTCATGTGGGTTTCTTCGTGCTGAGCGACGAATGTAACCAATGCTCGTACGGATTTTTCGTATTGCTTTATACTGCTCCATTCATAACTAAACAATTGCTTGTCTCTACTGAAACTATCGAATGCGAAATGAAAAAGGAACTGAAATAAAAATATGAAATATTTCAGCGTGGAAATAGATTTATGGGCCATTTCAAGGAAGCATTCATCGGCATTTCTTTTGAAATTGTCGTTAAAGGCGATAATTGCTCATAGCAAATGGGGATGTTTCTATTCTATATGAGCGATTCTTGATCTTTTGGCGGCATTTATCTATGCGTTGGACGTTTTAACTGTTAAAAACTTCAACCCAATACCCAACGGTGTTATGCAAGTACGTGAATATGAAGAATTGAAAATCTATCAAGGAAATTTGCATCTCGATGCGTCTTCGTGATGTGATGTAATTTCCGCTGTACGTCGCTCCTCCTATCCCTTCTTTCCACTCCTCCATCCCCCCTAATTAATGTAATTTTTCATCTCAGCACGAAGAATTTTTACAACGATTCCGATTCGCGAAGGGATTTGAATTACCACTCTAATCATCTCAGTATAAAGAAAGAAGGCTCATTTTTTTTCACCGTTTTATCAATGGTCAATATCAAAGATCACTTTTGCAATGCACAGCTAACTATCTATGCCATCTATGCGATGCGCAATTTATTAGCCTTAAAAAAAGGAAAAGAATTGGATCATCGATAAAAAATTGCTTTACTCTCCTGTATTCTAAAGAAATTCAGCGAAAATAAGCTTCAAATGAGAAATGCTTCTAACATCACTAATAAATCCGCAAATTGATAGAAGATATCTCCAACGAAAAGTCGACGATCATTTTCGTACCTGAAAGAATTTCAGTATTCCGATCATATAGGTACCATATCTATTGAGAAGCCTTCATAAATTGAAAGATTCGAAGGATTCGTAATTAATCGGAATTGATACCAAGAATTTTTAAGTAAAATATGGCAGTGATAAGCTAAGAAATACTATATATATATATATATATATATATATATATATATATATATATATATATATATATATATATATATATATATATATATATATATAAATTGGTAGAGATTCTATGAGGAAAATATTTTGAGCGGCTCAGATTTTCCATACAAATTTATTTAGTTGATACCATCGAACAGCACAAGAAAAGCACCTACTCAGTTATGATCGAGAATTGGCGCTCTTTGTTTTCATGATCAACGGAATCTTAAAAGTTTCAATAATAAACTGAAAACGAACCATAGAACAATAGAGTCAGGAGTATGTCCAGGTGCATGAATTACTTGAACAACATTGCGTAATTCGCGTTTATCACCCAATAGAATGATCTCTTCATCGGCAAGCCAACGAGTAATTTTGAATAATTTCACCTGGAAATTTTCTCATCCATATTTCTACTAATTTGTAATCGCAAATATTCTCGCATGAAATACAACTTGGATTTTAATAGCGCCTTTGATCGGTCGTGACGCTTCTGTGGTACCATTCTAGGCTCATCGTAGAGCGTTTGGATTGTCGTGAAAGCGAAGAAAGAGGCACCATAGAGCCGGGCAGGATGAGACAAGGCGCCACAATCGAGAAAATGGACACCGATTAAACGAATAGGAAAAACATGAAAGTCTTGCACTTTCTTATCCCAAATCGTCATTTGTTTCACCCCCATATAAGCTTGATAGGTGTTTGCTTTTGTGTAATTTCATCGACTGTTTCGTTAGCACTCACGATGAACCATTTGCACTCTTCTTCGCCATGAAGTATAGCAAAGAAGTGAATATTTTTTTTGCAGTGACTGCATAAATTTCGACTAATACAACAGCTTACTTCCCAATCGTATTGCGTATCACGCTGCTTCGTGTACTTTTTGTCAGCGTCGGATGCACAAAGACTTTCAACGTTATGAGATAAGCCAAGCTTCCCGGTCGTCGAGAAGCTCCAGTTGCTTCCGGTCTTAAACAATGCAATTGTCTCATTGAGCCACCATCGATGAAAACATTGAGGGATATTTGAACTGATGGTCATTATGTTATACTTGAAATGAGTATGCAAGTTTTTTTTACACATATGGAAGTGGAATATACAAGAACGTTATAGCTTATCAAGTGCAAATAACAGAGAAAATAACAATAGATAAGCTTTACAAATACCGTTGAAGCGCAGAGATATCTCACACTACTAGAAAACACATCATGAAGCGCAATATGCGTTTTTTTTTAGCAAAAAGCTTCTACAATAAAAACAAATAAATATGTTGGGAAAATATTTTACAAAATGCAAATATAGTTTATTTACATCAATGCTCACAAATTTAAGGTCTAGTCGCCTAACTTGGACGCGCTCATCGAGCAACATTAGTCAGGATTTTCGATTCTTCATTCGAATTGGCATTTGTAATTGTTCCATTTAATCTCAGAGGTTCATTGCTAAAATCAGCGACTGATAATCAAGTATAGTGTCGAAGAATAAACGAGTTGAAAAGTAGAACAAACCGATTGCATTAATTTTAATGTTCATAATAATTAGAATATAAATTAAGGAGAATAAATATTGAAGGTGGAAGAAAATTAAGCAAAAAAAAAAGAGAAAAACACTACTATGAAAGATTAGCAAACCTGTTCAGGATGGTTGTGTGTATTGAGGACAATCAATTTTTGCTTACCACCAATAATACCACTTGATCGAATAAACTTATTCAAATCACCTGAGCCACAACCCGTATCGATCAATAAAGCTCAAAAGAACACTATGAACCAATCAATATCAATCAATTTGAACCGATCAATTTCACTCATCTATAAACTTACGAAAATACAATCGATAAATTTAAATAATGCTTATAGGTGGGGTAAGAGATATTAGTTTCGATCCTTGCATAGCGTATAGGGGATCTAACTTGCCATGCGGCAAACGTCACTGTGCATTATGATGATGAAATTCACTACGATTGGCTAATGCCGTGACGATAACGATAACGCTTTCGTCATTAAGCAAGCCAATAAGCGTATCAACAATCTACTTCACGTCGCAATTTCTGTACCTGAAGGTTATGTCTCAAAGGATCAGCTAAATGATATCATAAAATTTAAAATTTCAGAGTGTTCGGGGTGTGGGGAGGGGGATGGCCGGGTGAGGGCGCTCATATGGAGGTTTTTTTTTCAAGTTGTTGGTTTATTCTTCTGTTTAACGTGAAAACTATAACCTTTTTCATCACCAACGATGAGATACATATATGGTTGGCGATCCCATTGATCTGCTTCTTTGATGCAATGTACATTTCCGGAGATTTGTTCGATGCTGTAGCATGCTTGTCCGGTTGGACTTATTGTAGCGGTCTCTAGCATCATTCGACTTGACGGCTATGAAATGAGAAATTAGTGACCATATTTTAGAGACTTATAATATCCTATAATTCATAATTTTTTTTGGGAACAATCATCCCAACTCTTTAAAATAACATTAAATGCTTCAAATAGGAGTCTTTGATGCAACAAGCTAAAGTGTTCAGTTCTTTTATCTCAATAAAAGAATATGAAAATGCAAAGGAAATGTTCCGCATAGAAAACATTTTCTAGATAGAAATTCCTTGTTGTTTTTTAAACGTTTGAATAGTATTTATCAATCAACAAAAAATACAAGTTGAACCTGAAGTTACAAAACATTCATACTGCAAAATAGACCGTAAACATGGCGCGTAAAATAATCTCCCTATACAAAATCTCATTTCGACTTATCGAGTTCGATAGAAATTATTTTATTCCTGTGAGAAAAAATACTAATTTCTGGAATAAAATCTCATTCCACCAACCATTTTCATAAGATTCATAAAGAAGTAGTGCGAGCGACATGGAAAAACGTATGTGGTACCATTTCCTCTTGCATATTTCTCATTTTTTAATGATTAGATAATTTTTGAGGGAGAAAAGAAAATGAAATAAAGATAAAAAGCTATTGCTCAAAAATGCCATAAGGAACCTCTCAGATTCTAGAGCACCATTCACAGCGATTTTGATCTAATTCTTAGCAATCCCACCGACTTTTTAACAATTACTTGGAATATAAGAATTCAATCAAAGAAGCGAACATAAGCCAAAGTCGAAGAAATAGGAATAAAGATAATATGAATAAGGTGGCAATCGAAATTTCGCCATCAGATCATTTATTCATGGAATTGTGGTCGTCTCTTCAATATTAGACCTCAATGAATATGCGCCATTTCCTCGGTGTAATCGTATTCTCGATACCTTTCAAATTCTAATTTTCGATGTTCATTTATTCGCATCCTGGAGAGTGAGGTGTTCAAATATATAGTCTACGTATCTGTAACTATTACTTTCAATGTTTTTCTCTTGTTGCTATAAATTGATGAAAAAGAGTCGATTAATTCCACTATGAAGGAGCCCATTCATGAGGCTATACATAAATTATGTGCTCATCAAATGCACCATCAGCAACCACTTTCCGATGAATGCGACTGCAGAGAAACATTCAATGATAAAAAACGCAATTTTCCTATCGTTACTGAATCATGGAGACCACATATCTTTAGCTGTTTATTGTTAAATTATCATTTTTATATGGCTGTGATTTGGTTGCCGATTAATTTGCACACAATAGGGGGGGGAAGGGGGGAAAGGAAGCATAAAAATAACTTGCACTAGATGAAGGTTGCAATGCTCTAAAGAGAACCTTTCATCGTAGAGTCTTAACGCAAAGTGCTTGCTGCCTTCAAGAAGAGATACGTGGAAAATTCGACTGACGAGGGACATGACGTCACCTCACTTCAGCCCATCGTTCAAATAGCTCAGCCAATAGCGACGGCATGCATTTTCATATGAATACACATTCCCGACAAAAAACAAGTATCGTGATAAGAAACCTCTTCTGACTTCACGTACAAATTACCCAATGAACTCTTATCTAATAGCTCAAGGGTGGGACAGGATTTAGGAGGTACAACTTTAAATCTTTCAAATACCGCCAGCTGGTTCGTCAGCTAAAAATAAAGAATAGGCGAACGCCTACATATTAAAGGACATGGCGCCATCATGAATCGAATTTTGAAGAAACTGCATGCGCTTGTTAAGAGATGGCTAATTGCTTGCAATACACCCATTACTTGCATCATATGCCTGCACAAGAGTATCATTGCTGCCAGAAGTATAAAAACGGCCGTCAGTTTGAAATCACCTTAGGGCATGACTATCCCAGCGACAAAGCCATGAATGACTTCTGGCTGAAATAAACTTGAAAATCATACCATCAGCCAGCTTACTCAGGAATATGCACCTACAGTGTAACGCGCCCCAATGTACGAAAAAAATATAATACTTCATAGATTCTTGCCAGTTCTCACCAAACGACTACGTAATTTTCTTAAAGGTCTATCGATCCCACTTTCGCTGTTTCAAAAAATGAAGGGTGGGAGAAAGAGAGCAGAGAGCAAGAACTCATCTCCCTCACCCCCTCACCACAACTCTCTCCCCTTTCGACATCACAGCGATTGAGATCATCATAAGATGTGCGTTCACAATCATCAATTTTCAATATAAAAATCTATTCGAAGAATAAATTTCACATTACTTACATAAATATTAATCAACAAGGCACATAATTCAAGAAACAACAACAATCTTATAGCGCTTGCAACATAAGCAATCGTAAAACACATTCGACTTTGAAAACAATATCATGGACTTTTGTTGGCGTTGTCTTGTCATGTTGACAGACCCTTACAAGTGCATTCCAAAGAAATGCAAGACGGCTTGAAAAAAGCTTCAGCGAGGCAATATGTATGTTCAATGCGATGTAGGCGTTGCCTTCCGTTCTTTTGCTGTACCTCCGCAAATAGTATATGTGAATCTCGAGTATTTCAAGAACTTCGGAAACCTGCAACAATTCATACTTTTTGCTCTCTGTTCGAGTGGTAAATAACAATAAAATAAGTCCGGATACCAGCAGTAGTCATTTATGATTTATTGCAGGGCGTGTCCTTCGAGAATAGCCATAAGAAATATATCTACCATTAATTCATCCCTGTTCCTTCAACATACAAACGGAAATAAAGGAAGAAATAAACGCAATATTAGGAATAAAGCATACCGCTTTGAAAACATCAGCAGCATATTCACGTTCAAAAAACGTTAACGGTAACTTTCGCATATCCTTTTTTAAGGCCATCATATTCGGTAGAGAGCGTGCAAGACGAAAAACTGCACATTTGCTGAAAACGGTTGTCGGGAAAGTGTGTGAAGCCAATTTTGGTACGTCGATAAGATGAACGCGCTGAAAAATAGCGAAGCATTTTTGGGTTGCATTTAAAAAGGTCAACTCTTCTGTGATAAACTCTGAGCGTAATTGCGTAATTTCAACTGCAAACTCTTTTTATTGCGTTAACGTGTTATAAATAACACAAAGATGAGTTATTTTGACGTATCCTTTCATAAAGCTTAACACGTTTCGGCCACTGTGTTACATTTCTAGAACATATATAGATTCCCTAGAGATGTTTGAACTTTTTTCTGATAATATGATGACAATGATTTGGATACCAGACAAAAAGGATTATCTGGTGCATATTGTAGATATTAAATTATAAAAGATGGAAAGTTTAAGATTTCTTTCAAAGGTCGACTTTTCCGGAACGGACTGACTTTCAACCGGAAAAAATATGAAGAAAAAGCTGTGAAATAAAGAAATGAGTTAACGAACCACGTCCACATTATGCGAGCAATTATAGTGTGTTGGTGTCCATATGCTACAGCATACATAACAGAATTTCATATTGCACGAACATTGCATCTGATTGCAACCACCCGCACGCTGACAGAAGCTTCCACAACCTGGGCATCTCTTCACCAGAATGCTCATTTCGCCACTTACCCCGACTAATGTCTGACCTGAAACTTCAGTTCGAGTTCTTCAACGCGCTCATCAACAACGAGAAGAAAGCATTGGCGAAACAATGTACAGAAAAATAGGGAATGTTAGCATTCATAACTAGTAACTGCCAATTGAATTGCACCTATTTGATATGCAAAGGAAAAATTCGATGCAAAGGATCAAATAAAGAAGCAAAAATTTGAAAAAATATTTTTTCTCTCGGATTTCGCTAGTACTATCACAGAAATTTCCAACAGTAATGATTAATAATATTCATCAAATTGCTCGTTACCAGCTTGAAGCCGGCTGCCACCACAGGATTTCCTCTTAAACTAGAGGGGTTCCACCAGCAATTCTCAATCATGCTTTCCCGGGAAAAAAAGAGAATGCGCGATGCAGCACTTCGCCAAGCAAACTTGCTACCTGCTGATAGCATGCAAACAGTTAGCAGTCTCCACTCATTTTATTTCAAATTGATGAGGCAAAAAAAATCCTCAGGTCGTCTCAAACAACTTTCTTATCAAAGACGCTAATCAACCACAGGTTACCAGGTCCTGACTATCATTGATCAAGTGAAGTAATAGAGCCCCGCCCTCCTCCCTCCTTCCCACCAAATAAGCAAAATCAAACCAAACAATCCCACAAAAAAGCATAAAGATGCAAAAGTTTCAGGATTCTTCACATATGAAAACGATAAAAACCGTTCACGTTGGCCGTTTCTTTCGACAAATGCTGCTAAACGTTATAAGATAAAATTAACCATTCAAACGCAGAATCCTCCCATATTCAGCAGCCGCACGACAACTCATCGGTAAATGACCAACACCACCACACTGAAGACACATCGCTGTTCCGCAAGCACAACGAACCACACGAACACCTTTCTGGGACTGCTCTCTCTGCCTCAGGTGTAATACTCTCGGACATTTCAAGCATCGAATCCACTGAGGTCCATTCATATATTTCTTAGATAATAGCGAACTATAGCGATCGCACTCCGACAATGGCATAAAGACGATCATATGTTCTATCTCAAGAAATGAGTCACAATTATAAGCCTGAAATGATTCATGATTCGTTTAGCCTAAAATGATAAATCGACAATTTTAAAAAATATTTTCATGAAATGAATGATGGAGAGGCAAATCTATAGATGGAAAGTCCACAAGAGGGATGAATAAATCGACGAATATGCGCTAAGAAAAGATAAGAAACTGCGAGTAGCCAGAAAATTTCAACGGTTAGTGATGCTTTTAAAGCAAATTTCAGTTAAGTTTCTCAAATTAAAAAAAAGGACGACGCGAAAATATTAAAACCCTCTGGAAGTCAAAATATGCAGATCTGAGTTTCAGCTTCATTCTCCAAATCGAGAAAATTTCATAAGAAATTATTTCGAAGATGCTTTCTTGTTTCAAAAGGATAACTCGAGATCCTTAACTCGGGCACCAATTGCGTGAAAATATGGCAACTTACAGGACATTTGATGGGGACACGATTTTGTCTCAAGCACATTGTTGCATGACGAATCCAACATTCTTCGCAGAAGAAATGCCCGCACGATATCGAAATGCACAATGCTTCACAGCAACAAATACCACAAATTCGAGATCCCGTCTCTTCAACAATACTTGAAACACCGGAAGAAGAGGGCTGAAATTCAAACGCTTCTAAAGACCATCATTACAGCTCTAATATTCCCTTGCTCTATATGAATAACAACTGAAAACTGACGTATCCTTCAATATGGATTATTAAAATGGCCATTCTAGTGCGATGTTAGTTAGAAACTTCAACTCAGTTTTCCACTCAACAACCTTCTCCCCTCTACGCATAATCGAAGTAGGTGACTGATGCAAAAAGCTATTTGTGATAACGTGAACCATTTGAATGTGAAAATGAAAGCAGATAAATTCATCAAATATTCCCTATTAGAGCTCATTTATTCGAGTTATAAATTCCAAATTATGCGCCCAATCATGAATTCAAGAAGCCCTTAGCAGGCTTTTGGAAACGTTCTCCTCAATCCATAAGGTAGGTGCATTCAAGCATACAACATTAATAACCAAAAAAAAAGACTTCCACATCGCAGACACCGAATATAAGACACGAAATTCCGAAGCATTGTACAAATTTCACTTATACGTGAAAGATAATACCCATTACCACCTACCTATGAGGATGCGCATTAGTCTTTATTCCTAAAATGTTCATCGATGTTCATATAGCCAACATTTATCTGCCTACAACAGTATATGACAATTTCATGGTCTCTACTCAGCTTCTTAGTGATATGGCTTCAGTTTCTGCAAGGAAATAAGAAATTGAGTGGCAATCCCCGACGGAAAAATTTTATTTTCTCTCTCCTAAAGCCGTACATGCTCAAGTCATATTAAGATGGGCTACTTAATTCTGCTGGGAAAAGTTCTGAGGAAAATCACTTATAAATGAAAGCATACAAACATACGCTAAAACATCATAAAAAAGTATTCATTCTTATTGTCGAATAATGATACATGTTTCGTTTCACATAAAATCATATTAGAAATCTTTTTCAGCATTGCGCGTCGGGATTTTGTTTTCTTTTGTTCGTTCCGTGACAAGACGTGGATCGTATAACGGGAATAACTTGAGCAGTACTCTCTCCTTTAACTTGCTTAAACAGTTCCTTAGAAATATTTTTACTTATTACAGTCACTAATATGACGTTTTGCACCTATTCATTTAATAAAAAATATGTTATACCATGAGGTTTTCTAAAACATTTGTCTTAATATGGGCAATCTCTGCGCTACTGATGAATTAAGAACGAGGAGAGTTGATGAGGGAATTAGCCTCTAAAAGGGTCAACACGTTTTTAGACTTAAAAATAGACTCAGAAACTCAGATAGTTTTAGAGAAAGAATTGAAACACTTTAATCTAAAAAGTAATGAAATAACACAATGCGAACCAAATTGCTGACTAGTTCATCGAAAGCGAGTTGTTCCGCATCTCGTTCCCATAGTGATTCAGCATTGATGAACATAGAGGATGGTACATATTCCATAGCAGATAATTTGTAGGCGTAATTGTGAATAACCTTCCCACGGATCGAACTCGCCGACTTATCTTCAGGTAGCTCATTAATAATACACCTGAAACATTTCACTCAAAAGAGATTATATTAGTCAAAAACCTGAATAAATAGTGTTGACTGAGGAATATTTTAACCCTTAACGGAGGTTACTGGCAGCCGAACTTTGTGCAACAGTTTTTTTGTAACAAAAACTTCACAAGTCGAAAACTCGTTTTGTATTGGCGACAAGAAAGTCAGGTTTGCACATACGTTGTGAGAACAGAAAAAGAGAGGAGGAGGATGGGGAAGAGAAAGAAACTTATCGGCTTGGCAGCGAGTAATCCCCATTTTTTTTGCATTTAGTGATTACCAATTGTATAGATAAGTCTCACAATGATTTCAATCTACTATCATGACATTAAAAGTTACCAGCATTAGAAAATCACCTGATAAGGTCACGTTTGTGACGTTGGAAGACAACCACACCATGAAAACCATCCGGCAAAATGCCACCGAAATAGGTATTGAGTTCTTGATGTGAATCGGTGATGAATGATGTAGGTTGAAGACGTTCGATATGCCGTGCATTGATCGACGCAGCAAATGTCTCGATATCAGTTTCCTGTTGCAACGATGCAAAGAAAGATTTCAAACGTTTGACGCCATTTTCGGGGATATCTTCGATAGCATCATCATTAGAATCTCCTTCTATTGCTCCCATCTCGATGTCCATATCGTTAGCTGGCGAGCTTGAGAGCCATTTTTCATATTGTGCTTCATGCGAATGCACTTTCTTAAATTCACATTCACTCATTGATCTATTTACCAATTGACTTTATCAATTAAAGCCGAAGCTACTACATCAATATAACTTGCCACCAAATATTTCTCGATCAAAGCGACCGTGTCAACAGATACTAATCATTATCATTCACAGTTTTAGGTTTATCACCCAATATGAATCAGCGATATCTCCCCATCTATCGACTAAAATAAGCGACATTTACTCATCTTTACCTCGTTAAGATACGAGGTGCCAATATGTTTCTGCCACCTGAGTTCTAAAATGTAAGCAAAAATTTAGAGTGGATCAGTCGAAGATGTGAAAATCGTAACTCCACTCCTATGTTTCATTAATTTTAACTTGCCCTCGCTCACAATCGTACTCAAACTCGCAACTTGTCCCTTATTCTTACATGCACTGCTTGAGTGACTAGAATATGGCTCCCGCTTGGAAATCTTCCCCAAGCATTCAATGGTGGTCACCTTATTGAAGGAACAGGCCTGCGCATCCGTTAGACTAACTGAAATGTGAATTGTCTAAAAATGTCGATCAACGTATTTTAGATCGATGATTCCACGAATTAGTAATGAAACGACACGTTGTTTGAAACGTCCATGAGATGATAAAAAAACATCCCGTAGAGAGACGGATCCATATAAGGAACTGCTAATCTTTTTTGTTCACCTACAGGCTTATGAGCATATTTCACTCAATGGCTACGTTCCCTTTCATGAATCAGCCGTGAGAACTCAGAACGAGGTATAAAAAGTTATTAAATGAAATGAACAGGCACAATTTGGGCTGCATCATTGAAATCAATTCGATTCTGTTGTTCTCGAAAAAGAAAAACCTTTAATGCCCAAAAATTCAGTTTCAGATAGCAAAACGTTTTTCCAACTAGAGATAGAGCAATAATTAAAAACAACTCTTCAATGAAGAAAAAGTTTGCGACTACGAATTGAGATAAACCCATATGAGTGAAAAAATCAAACAACCTACCGATATTTGTTTCCTCATTTTCTTCTTCCGTACGGTTAGCAATTCTTGCATTGTAACATGAAATGATGCTCGTTGATAAGAAAATGTCTCAGCCTCTTCGTCAGATTCATCCTTTTCTATATTTTTCATAGCTAGTGACGAAGTTTCAGCGAGAAGCTGCTTGTTTCTCATTTGTGTATATTTCTTGTCACCCTTCTCTTCGTGCGGTTGCCGCCATATGGTCCTGAAAAATCACTCTTATGGCAAGCGTTTTTGTGAATGGCACAACAATCGAACGACCTAATTAAGGCATCAAATTCTAACACAACTAATATAACGGAAATTACCATGTGATGAGTTTAATTTCACTCAACATTGAATCACATCAACCTCAAAATACTCAAAAAATTATTCTGCACACTGAATGATCATTTATTAGCTTTTTTTCAAAATACGGTAATAATCAATAGTAATATTGGACATTCTTTTATGAAGTGGTCTTAGGAGAGTCTCCATTCCTACTGCATTTCTAGATTTCCGGATATGGAGATGACTCCAACAGGAATCAAATTCATAATGCTAAATACCTCGCTGATAAGGCACTTCACTCACATTCATTCCACAATTGACACAGGCATCGCAGCAAGAAGTAGAGGACATTTTCGATAAGCTAAGATGGTCGGAGAATAGCCTATGTTAAAAAAAAACCCCCGAAGATATCCGGTACAATTGCGAGATGCTTTCCTTGTTTCGGCAAACAGTTGAAGAAATGAATAGCAGTGGAACAAATACTCTTAAAATAATAAATCAGCAATATTAATGCTCTAAATGTCCATAAACTTTCTCGCTATCTCCAATATAAAACTTTTTGCAATTGGATATATAAAATACAATAATCATTCAGTTTGCAAAAGAATTAAAAAAAAAAAATTCCTCACAATTTATTTGTTACGTTTAGAATTCTTTTTGGGATGTAAACGTATTGTTCCTCATAAATGATATGAGCTTGTCGTTTCAATAATGGAATTTTTTCTTGTTCCTCCATTGGAATTGGCATCACGATTGGCGCTTGTACAAGAGGACGAATCAGTCGACCTTTCTTTCGACGTGGCGGATTCTCTGGTCTAAAAAAAAGTGAAGCGCTGTAAAGTCTACAGAACTGCTAAAACAAGTAAATGGTAGTGATTATCGGTTGGATATGAAACTAGGCCACAATTATATGATGATGCAAAAAGTATAAACTTTAGCATTTTTTACAAACATTAACTATGAGTGAAATTTAAGGAATTGCTAAATTCTCATCGAATCGCAAACAAATACTCTGAAATAAAGGTGCAGTGAAATATTGCGGCAAAGATTGTGGTTAATTCAAGAAGAAAAACCATTCATGCATCAATCAAATGTTTATCACATAGGCTCTTTCAACGATTTCAATAATTCATTTCAAACGTACCAAAATTACAATACAATGAAAATCAAACTATCACGTAGATGCTGAGCAGATGAAAAAGATGAAATAAGGGGGTTCTATTTAAAAAAAAAGTGCAAATGATATATGCAAATCTACGCCCTCTTCCGAGGTTTAATGACAGAAAAACCCGCCGTCGATATTCATTTCACTATAGATGACTTTTGACAAATAAAAAACACTAAGCGAAATATTGAAACAATATGAGACTAACTTTGCGATTGACGCGAAAGAAGCGCGTTTTGTTTTTTTGCTAATAATACGAGCGTATTGATCGACCGTATGATACTCTGATAACCATCTATCAGTACTACGGTTACGGACTTCCGGATAATTCAGACCATAGAGAGGAGTCCTCATAACCGTTACACGTAAACCAATTGAGGCATCCTGTAAAGACTCTCTTTTCAATGAATTCGTCCAATGGCCTACAAAATTGATCATTTTAATTGCTCAAAAAGAGTTCCATTTTATGAGCGGAATATTCCGGATAAGTAACCAACATCCGGCATAAGTGCAACATCCTTCGACAAATATATTCATTAAAATTATTGTAGATAAAATGTTTCCTTCAAACAATTATTGCTTATTGCCATGAGCACATTTAGCAAAATGAAGAACTGAACGCCTTCCTATGACAAAACTAACACTTGAAGAGTTATAAATCAGGAGCAATATTCATAGGAAAGGGAAGAACATTAATAGTTGTAAATCTCTATATCCATATAATGCAAGAATCCATATAAGCAGCCATAAAATCAGTAATGCTCGAAAGTTCCTTTTCAATTTTTAGGCATTTTGCTTTCTTTAGTTGGAAGACTTTTAAATTCATTGATCTTGGACAGATATCAATGGATACGATAGGGGATATGATTATTTAGGAGAGCTTGGGATTACCTGTAATGCAGTAATATCTTGTCGTACCAACTCAATAATTTGCCATCTTTTCCGTTTATTTATTGAATATAGTTGATTGAATGCTTGAAGATCGAACGGATCGCTTTTCCGCAACGGCAACGGTATATCCACCTGCAAATTCAAAACAACTAAAACATTGTTCACACGAGTAAATTAGAGAAAAATTTTGATATCTATGACAGCCTGCATACTTTTGGGGAGGCAAACGCATAAACAACATAAAAATTCAGTGTTAAGGGTCGCATTCTTCAACAGAAAAAAAAAGCAGCCAGTTCTTAGTATTCGTGACCAACACCTTCACTTTCATATGGATATTTATCGCTAACTTGCTGCTAGTCGATTTTGCAGAAATAAGACAACGAATAAGAATGATAGAGGGGAAAACAGAAAATCGTTTGAAATTTCCAATCAAACGACCGGCTATAATCAAAGGATTTGCCCAAAATCAATAAAACGTTCATATTTGACTTACTGAAGGCAAAAGAAAAAACCGGAAGCTCTGCCCAGAAAGGGTTAGCCATTAGTACATCTTTCAGTGATACGATGATGATTTGCATTATGCATGGCTTGGAATTTGTTGCATTTATCGATTAAACATTGCAAGAAATTTGCACGATTCAAAACAATCCGAAATACTTTTATGTCAGCAATCCTAATTCTGTTCAAGAGACTTCAAAAAAACAAAAAAAAAAAAACAAAAATGCTCAGCAATCAGACTCTCAAACTAGAAAAGCGCCAAATTTTCAAATATAACCTTGTCATAAGGTCTCAATTCGCCATTTGTTCCAATAAATCGCTTCATTGTATAATGACTTTCCGGTTCATAGATATATTTGGTGATAATTGGGGGACCACAGCATCTGAACGCAAAAACGAATTCAAAAACATAACTGCGAGCACATTCAACAACGTTTAGTTAATAATTTAAGCACTGAACTACATATGTAAAAACACATTGCTTCAATCTAATTTCAAAGAGAACCGGTGAAGGGATCGTATTGCTCGTCGATTATGAAATATTATACATGGACAGAATTCATAAAACTGTCATTTCCATCACAGAATTTCACCTTTACTTATTTATACGAAAAAATAATGATCTTTAAACATCGAATGAGGATATATGAAGGAGGTTTTTAAAAGAGGCAATCATTTCATATCATTTTTGTAGGCCTGAAACCAAGATTTTGCACGACGACGGTGGGAAATCCTTGCTGGAAGCGCATAAGTATATACATATATACTTGTACTTACACACTTACAATATAAATCAGTATGATATATTTATAATACTAATTCGTTGCGATGTAGTATACTTGGCAAAAATATTGCCCAAAGAAATAGTGCAGAAAGAAGAAAAATAAATGCAATAATAGATGAGGAAGACGTGATGTGTTTCGAATCAATCAATTCGTTAAAAGCCAATAGTCATCAATGATATTTACATTTGAAAAGCGCGCGGCAAAAAATATATATATATATATATATGTATATATATATATATATATATATATATATGTATGTATATATATATATATATATATATATATATATATATATATATATGTATATAAGCGAGGCGCTGCCGTCGTCATCCGCCTACTCTTATGTTACGAGTGGGGGTTGTTGTAATATACAAAATATTAGATCCCATACATTTATGCAGCGATATACTTCTGTGGATGCTCTTTATCAAAATAGCACTCTGTTTCTTAGAAAAATAGACCCTCAATTTTTTAAAATGAAGATAACCGTTCCTGAACGTTTCTAAATACTTTCGAAGTAAAGTTGACTTGACTTAACTCGGAGTAAAATAACTTTAAGATGGATACTAACGCGTATCTTTGATGATAACATTTGAGATCTTTGCCTACACGACGTACAGCCACAGGTATTTCGGAATCGAAATATTGAGGCATTCAACAAACGTCACTGAAATAAAAGACCTATACGTATAAATAATCGTATATATGCTTAATTGAAATTGCAACATTACATTTGAGTGAATATGAAATGAACGAAATAAGCACATCGGGACATACGAACGATATATCGAATATTAGTGTTCTCAACGTGATATATGATGTAAGATATGGGTAATATTATGCGCCAAATGCGTTTTTGCTAAAAACTTGGCTCATCGAAATTTCGATGACCACGCTTGGTCCATCCTGAAAAATTCCAACGGCGTATATCCTGCCACTCTCCGTAGGGAATTTTCACAAGGAGATCACCATGAAATCAGCAAAAAAAAAAAGTCAAATCAATTGAATTTCCTCAAAGCCTTATCTAGTCAATTCAATTTTATAAACGGTCCCAGATTATAGAAGAAAAGAATCTTCCCTAAATGCATCGCACAAGACGCAGCGGTTAAAGGATGAGAACTGCAGGCTCTATGGACATATACATGGCGAACAACCTAGCATTTGCATGTGAAAAAAGAAATGACTCAACAACCAGCTGTGTGCAGCGTTGTGCACTATTGCGCAATAGTCAGTCACATTTGCACGTCCATCAAAAAAAAAAAGCATGAAAAGACGAGAAAGAGAATGCGAACAGACGATGTGAGCGATGAACTCTGAAAAAAAAAAATGTAAAGGATGTGAGGGATGTGATGGATGGAACGCATGTGAATATGAAATGCGTAATTCGAAAAGATGGCATTAGCTGTCAATTTCATGCTTTCATTTATGAGGATTGCTACTGAAAGTATCACTCAACGTAAGTACTTTTATTTGAAGCTGGTATTATCAAAATCTGCGATGGTCGTTGTTGAGACGAGGTGAGAGGATATTTCATGCAGAGGTTATCTTGTTTTCTTTGAGAAGTTGGCTTTACTTGATCTGAGGGGATCGAGGACTCAGCTTACGAGGGTGAATCGAGTGCAACGTTGCAAACAGTTCGTTGTCTTTCATGAAATGTTTTTCTTAATAAGTGAGACCAAACTTACTTAGTTTATTCCCAGTATATCTCTGGTAAAGGTCGACAAAGATTTCTGAAAATCGATGTTTTTGATTAGAACTCAATTTAACTGGAACTGTCACGTACAGAGGAAACGAGATTGTAGTTGAGACTGAAGCAATTTTAAGTGGGATTGGCTTCAGGCGGAGAAACACCTCGGTTGGATGCTTACAATTTCGAAATGTTTGTACAGGTATAACTGCTGAGGAATTTAGATTCCTCTAAAGGTTCAATTGTTTATCCTAATACGAAATCTATCCCGTCATAAAAATGATGCAAATGACAACGCTATGATAGTGACGACTGATTAGTGAAGCATACTCATGGACAGCGAGTGTCATCGAAGATACGATCTATGTTCTCAAATCCCTATCGTGTTTTCACTTGTCTTGCGGCTGTATCCTGTCCGCCTGTCTTTATGTTTTTCCACGTTTCACACCAATCATCTCACGTCTTACTGTAGTGTATCGTAATGCATCTTATCATACGCGTTAGTCAGTAAGCGAATGAAACGATTTGATCAACAAAGTCACATAATGTGAAATTTCAAGGAATTTTTCGAAAATGCCCGTAGAAGTGGTCCTTCTTTTTCGAGAGAAGTAACACTTTTCTCGATTGTTGCAGTAGTGGTCGACGAACTCTACAATTAGCAAATATACAGACATTTTTTTCAATGTATCGCAGTTACAGTCCCGGTTTCAAATAATGCTCTTTTTTTCGTTTTATCACGCGCAGTGGAGTTATCAATTGCGCGGTCTTTTGTGACCTATGACCTGAGAGCAAGCGCGCGATTATCGATTAAATGCTTCGTAAGCAAGAGGAGCAGCATCGTCGCCTCTGGCACGTTTCCATGCGTTTCGATGCGCGCGGCGGAACGCTGCGTTTATTTTATTTAAAGATTTATATATTTATAAGTTAGGAATTTATGCTTTATTGGGTTGATTTTTGTCGGTTTTCTCGGGATTCGTTATATCCGAAGCAATGCAGTTTTTGTTTGTGTTGCATTCTTAGGTAGAGAGTAGGAAGAAAACAATTGTGAACTGCCGCTTCGTTGACAGTGAATTTTATAATGCAGTATGGGAGAGCGGATTTTATGCTGAAGGAAAGAGGCTTTTAATTATTTTTTCGATATTTCATTCAACCAAAAATATTAAAAAAAACTTTTTTAAAGAATGTTACGGTCATCTTAAGTGATTAAATCATATGGTGATAAAATCTCCTCGTTGATTAAACAGTTATGAAAGATGGACTGATTCTTATGAAATTGTTGAAAAATGAAACCATTCCTATAATGTCTTTATGAACCATCTTTATTTTTGTCTTTGTCGATGCTCGTTTTTTTTCCTTTCTCGCCGGGAAACTCTTGTCTGAGCTGGACTGCACCTGTAGAAAATAGTATTATTTATTTTTATTTATTTGTTGTCTTTTATTGGGTCTATGATTATGCATCATTCGTTTCATTGAAGTGGACGGAGTCTAGTTTGCGAATGTATGAAATGTGAACGACTGTTCTTTGTTCATGTTTGGTTCAGTTTGCTCACTGTTAGTTTAATACGTCAATATCTGTCTGTCGTTGACAAGGGATGAAGGCAGATATAGGACGAGAAGAAAGAGAGCAAGCAACAAACGAAATCTGAATATTTGAAGACCAGGATGACGGAATGATTGAAGAGTGCTTTCAATGCTGCGCCTTAGCCTCCCATCCGAGTATGTGGAAAGTTCGATGATGTGTAATTGTGGTCGGTCGTTTACTCTCTCTGGCGCGTCGCTCACCAGAAATATGAACAACAGCATGAAGCCTTATGTCCACGCAGTCCTGCAGGTGTGCTACGCAGACGGAGGAGCATGGTTGGCCGACGAGTATGGACTGACGCTCAGAGTTTCGAAGAAGGAATCGGCGAAGAAGAATTTAAATATGGTGACTGACGGGAGACGTAGTGGATGCCGTTGAGTCGAACCATAGAAGAATGGATCACGGCAGTGACCAGTGGTCACGAAGACAGTTAGGATGGCCTCGGACCAGTTAGGACGAGTCGAGCCAGTGGTAACAAGTGAACAGTGACCGGCGTTGAAGACGACTACGTCAGCTGTGACGCAAGATGAGTCACTTAAAGTTTTACTTAGTAACTTTGGGGCGCGAACGTAAGACTGCATTGTTGGTCTTGGCAGATTAGTAAATGAAAATGCTGAGTGTGAAAATTAGCTGAATTCAGCTACATTTGAGCACCGTCAAATCGCTCTTCCCAAGGAAAGGCATTCTTACTTTACTTAGGTGAATTTGAATTACTGTGGATCCATGCATCTTTTACGTATGCCTTACCCTGTTTTGGCACCATTCAGGCGCAGAGCTGCGCCAGTCGTGCAAAGAAGAGGAGCCTTTCGACACTCATTTATTAATGGAGATGCAAGTTTTGTAATATGTTCAGCCCCATTTTGCGCCACTTCGATGGCCTGAAGTCTTTGAGATAATGAACTATGCATTGTGATGTGACCGAAAGTGTACAGTAGGAATTATATATGAATCAAAAATATCTGCAGTGGATGATTGCTTATGACGTTAAACAGATTTGTGCGCGATTCTTTAGGTTTTCTTTGCTCCAGTTGAGCCGTTGAATATCCCATTGAAGAAAAACGAGCAAATTTTTGAAAGAAAGATTATTCCACGACATTGTTTGCTATTATTTTTGAAAAAAAAAAACTAGTGGAATTAAACTAGGCAAAGAGAGGTCTGATTATTTTTCTGTATATAGCGCCGCTGTAGTCGGAGCATAAGAAAAGCGAAAGGCCTCCTGAAAAGACAGTTCGTTTTTACGCAGCCCCGTGACCGATAAATTTGTGGCGCAGTAACATTCATATTATGGGCCAGGATATTTCTGGCTTAAAATTGTAACATTTCAATCCTAAAATAGGCTGGAAAAATCACAGTGCGAACAGTTACAAAGTTGAATCTCATACTGTTCCGCTTATAACTTGTTGACTAATAGTTCAATTAATAGAAATAGAAACATTCATTTTACATTGCATAGTATGGCGCAAAATTTCTTCATTGAACCATTGGGTGGGGGATTTATGTGCGCCTTATTTTCTTTTTTCTGCTCTGTGTACATTGCTGGATAGTTGTATACAGGTGCAGCTGTAAAATTCTTCACACCCTATAGCTGTGATGAGGCAGCCTTCCTAATTGATTTATTTTTTTGCCTATACATATTCTGCGTGATAATTTTTGGCAGTCGACAAGTTACTGGAGACTTGCTCTGATTGAGCTTCTCTACGGTATCCTCAAAGCCGCTGAAAAGGAGTCATTGGGCGAAGATGCCAGCTCCTTAGCGGTGACCTGTGGAGATTCCATTTCACCGTTGAAGGGAGACATTGGGCGTGACACCAACTCTTCAACGGTTTCCTATAATGACTCCATTATGCTGTTGAAGACGAGTCATTAAGGCCACGCCATCACTCAACTGAGGGTCAGTGACCCCGTTGAGATGTTGAAAAGGAGTCATTGGGCGGTAATGCCAGCTCCTTAATGATGGCCACTAAATTGTGCTCCACAGATGTCTTCCTGAGGACTATTCTATATTGAGGAGGTATGAAGACTTACAGCTGCACACTTCAACATGTGATTCGTGATTCCACTGTGTGAAAAAAAAAGAAAATACGGCGCAGGAAAGGGGTTTGAAACCGCAGATGGTACACTATGAGGTCATTGAGTGATTTCCATAGTCATTCTGGATCCTTCACGGAACAGATGGGTGTATAAATTATAAATGCAAGTACAATCTCGACACAAAATATTAATGAGTAGGTAGAAGGAGGCAATTATATTGTTATTAATCATCCTCGAGCTTCGAGTTTGTAGCTGTTCGTATAATGTTTTTTCCAGACTAAATTAGGGGTGAAATGTTGCAATTTCAAGCCCAAAATATTCTCACACATAACATGAATGTTACTGCGCCACAAACTTATCTTGCACGGGGTCGTCTCAATGAGATATTCAATGCTTAGCTAGAGTAAGTTAGAACTGAATATATACAGTACAGATCTGTTTCGCATACCAACAACCACCACTGCAGAGAGTTTTCGTTTCATGTTTCATTCTCATTGTGCATTTTCCTTGCATCACAATGCATATTTCATTTGTCTCTTCCATTCCATGCCATCGTGGTTGTGCAAATTGTGGCGGGCATACTGCAAAACCTGCATCCTATTACTTAATGAGTTTTGAAGAGTTTCTTATCTTTGCACGATTGGTGACTCCTCAGTGCTTCACTGGTGTCATCATGGTGAAGTATATGTGAGAGGTGCTGGATGCACCAATAGTTCATATTCACCTAAGCATTTGCAAGAATGCCATTTTCCTCCGGTAAGAGCGATTTAGTGTGCTATGTAGTTGGATTGGGCGAATTTTCACGTTCATCGTTCTCTTTACATTGTGCCAAACCTTTTTTTAGGGTCTTTGAGGGAAATGATGGTAAGGAATTTGTTTCTACTTTGAATTGTTTGATATGTCCCAGTGATGGAGGGGGTTAAAATTTCATGATTCTTGTTTTATTTCGAGTGCTTGAAATTTTTGTTTAGATCTGAGCGATATAAACACAAGAAGCTTTTCAAGTTTGAAAACCTTTTAGTGTTTTTATGAGCAGGAAACAGTTTGAAGCTTCGATTTTCGTTTTGTGAGGAAAACTTATTGGTTTGATGCTAACGTAGCCTCTCAACGGTACAAAACCTCTGAGTTCAAGTACTATAAGGTACGAAAATTTGGCATGGCTTCATGGTTTGCAGCTTAGTTGATTATGGTGCAAAATTGCGCTTTTATCGCGAATCGTGCTCTGTTTTTCCAGTGATGTATCGAGTCATTCTGGTTCGCCGCAGCTTATGTCGATGAGTAATGGATAAGGTGATCGCCGAACTGTTTAAATTTTTTTAACGGATCGACATCTCAATTCTGTGCAATCAGAGGTTAGCACTTGCTGCTTTTATCATTATCGAGCTTTCGATGATCGTCGTGGAAGGTTTCTTTCTATTCCATATGTGCTCTTATTTCTTGCATCATAAGGCGGGATTGGGGTGAAAAATGGAAGGGCATATTTATAAGAGTTGAAACGTGGATGCCGTTTATTCCTCATGAGATACATTCCAGCAGACTTTGATTCTCACTAAAAACTTCCATCACCAAATTTTTGAGGGCGCATAGTCAAGCGGTGTTTGTAATTTTTTCTGAAATTTTTTCGAAAGCTTATAGTCGACGAAAAATTTTAGATATCCTCCTTTATTATGTGAAAGTGGGTCGCGAGTGTGCGGGTATCGTGCTTGAAGTGATTTCTGGCGTTCAAAGGATGAAGTAAGACGATTTATGGCGACTCTCATTTTCATGGAAAGCTATTGCCAGAGCTTTACGCTGGTCTGTTTATGTCTTTCTTTGACAAAGTGTTTCATATCTGTAATTTGAAGTGACAGAAGAGTAGCGGACATTGAAAAAAATTTGCAGAGTTTAGTCCTGGCAATATTTTATTAGTCGGGAACTTTTTGTTTTAGCTGAAGGCGAATGCTATTCTATATCACTCAATTATTTCGAAAACTGTCATATTAGGCGAGCAAGTTTCTCATTAGCAAAGCGAGCTTTGGGACTGAAAGTTTGTCTAAGCGCGGTTCTATTCCCTTGGAACCACAAGTTTACAGCTTCATTCGTATTAAATTCTAAATTTCGAGTTCACTTTTATTTGGTGATCACTTGATGGAAAGTTCACTGTAGTGCAAATGTTTCTATTGAAAACATTCACATCGAATTTGAATGGAAACAAAAAATGTAGAAAAAAACGAAGTAGTAGAGATTTAGTTCTTAGTTCATTTATTTCGTTATTATTTTCAAAGTGAAGTTCAAGGACGGATCGCTGTTTTATGCTAAGGGGTGGACTCGGAGCAGCCCATAGTTTCGACTTCATTTCTAGTACCTCAAAACATACAAAATTTCTTTCTATCTGAAATATAAAAAGAAATATTCCACATAACTTCAGAACGAATTCTCTAATGATCGCAGTGACGAAACACCTAAAGGAGGGAGCGATGGTGAGAAAGCGGTGGAATATGACGAATCGAACGGATTTCGATGGAAAGAGGTTTGATCTTATTTAGTGCTATAAAGAGTTTATTGACTGCTTCTTTTTGCTCTTAACTGAGAATATAACTTTCACATATAAAGTCGCATGTGAAATTTAAACAAGGTTAGAGGCTCCGGTAAAGAGTTGATAACATACTTTATCAAAACGATCAACGTTTTTGATAACATATTTTCCTAAAAAAGGGATATTTGCAATTAGGGGATGCTCATAGAATATTTTTTTAGGTTGAAGGCTTTTTTCGATTACCTTTCTCATAAAAAATTTACCTTTTATGCGATGAGCAGAGTTGAATAGAGGAGGGAGTTAAGAGAGGTTGAATTTGAATCGTGTTCCTTGATCTATGAACTTTTGCAATTTGTAGTTGTCTTTCTTACGACAATGCTAAATATGTAGCAGTTATACCAGTTAAGTGTGGCAAGCATATTGTTAATGTTTCACCTACTTTTTTTCGCTTATCACAGAGTAAACCTAAGTGAAAGACGGCTCTTGAAATTTCGATTCTATTATTTTGATTAGCAGTTGGCACAATTTGTGAAGACCTTGTTTATTTCTGTATCAAAATCAGCTAGTGTGATTGTAGCGTGTGATACAGTATGAAAATTGTGCAGCCATTGCAAATACAATTTCAGTCCTTTCGGTTACAGTGCACTTCACATTGATCGTTAAATGGTAAATGGTTGCCCTTATCGGCTGCAGGAAATGAGCTTGTTTTCTTCGTTTCAGTGCTGAACATAATTCAAACGTAATATTTTTTGTTTCACCGATTGTCACTAAGTTGGCTTGAAGAAGTTATTTCGGTTATATTAACTGTTTGAGTTAAGACGTTTTAATGATTTGTGTTGTGGTGGATAACATTCCCACCACTTAATGACTTTATTTTACTGCAGGTATCAAACGCATCGTTACTGGGCAATTTTGATTACCGAACATACATTATTAGTGGAAGTAAGAATTTTTAAATTCTTCTAAAATGTCCCACTCCTTATACAAGGGAAATTTATTCGTTGTTCGATGTAGATGAGCTGAAGAAAATCATTCTAAGTGATGAAAAAGTGTCTTTAAATTTTTTCTATAGCAGTGAGATAATGTGAAAACAACTTTCTTGAACTACATTTTTCATAGAAAATTGCACTTTTCCACATTTTATTTTCCATTTAATATGGAAAGCAGTACGTAGCATATCTCTAAGTTTTTACTGCCGAAATTTGGATGTGGCAGGTTAAGTGAAGTAGTTAATCCGACGTTGGCCGAACCTTGCCGACTTTTATAAGATGGTATGAGCTAGGATTTGAATATGACGAATTAACATCGCATAAATTGCCGAAGAACTGTCATTCGCACATCCGTAAATTTTTCTACGTTTATTGAATGCTTTTCCTTGCTTTTTCAAGCATTTCATCATGCAACCGTTGTTGAATGCACTCGCAAGTGCTTTCCGTGTGGTATTCATCGAGTGTTTTCAGGATAGCAGGAGTACGGACTAGGTGTTGGCACAGTGAAACCAAGCGAAAGAAGCGGCTAAGACGGTGTTCTCGAGGCGACATCTGAATAGACGAGTCTGTTGAATATCCAAAGAATGAAGTGATGATAGCTTTCTGATTTATATTGATGTATTTTGTATTTTCTATGAGACATATATTTTCGCATTTTGTGGTTCTCTGTAATCTTAGATGGTTGTTGTTTTTGCTGTGCCTGTTGTTGTTTCATTTCTGTTGTAGTTGCTGTTATGCCTTGTGTTTCGCCACTATCGGTATTTTAATTGGGGGTTTCAATAACGACCTTTCGGGGGCTGATTCCAAGTCCGAGTAGATGAACCGAGAGTGGCGCTGGTTAGAGATTTGCCTACGTCATGCTCACACTGAATGGGGCCAGTTGAAACAACAGGCCGCGGTCGTGTCTGGCGAATAAGGGGATCGGCGTCGGTCCTTTAAACATCGCACAGGCATGTCTTGCGGTCTCCGGAATGGTGAGAATTGGGGCCTTAGGGAGTTTTGTAGCTTGCGTATCTGAAATTAGTTTGTCGGTGTTCTGCGTCAGCGGGGTGGATAGCAGTAGTACGGACTAGGTGCTAGCAAAATAAAATCAAGCGGAAGAAGCGGCTAGGATGGCATTGTCGAAACGCTGTCTGGATTGACGAGTGTAAGTGATGATTGCTTTCTGATTTATGTTGATGTATCTTGTATTTTCTGTGAGACATATGTTTTCGCATTTTGTGGTTCTCTGTAATCTTATTCATGGTTGCTGTTGTTGTTTCATTTCTGTTGTAGTTGCTGTTATGCCTTGTGTATGGCCACTCTCGGTATTTTAACTGAGGATTTCACTAATGAGTTTTTCGGGGGCTGATTCCAAATCCGAGTAGATGAACCGAGAGTGGCGCCGGTTAAAGATTTGCCTACGTCGTGCTCACACTGAATGAGGCCGGTTGAAACAACAGGCCGCGGTCGTGTCCAGCGAATAATGGAATCTGCGTCGGTCCTTCAAAGATCGCATAGGCGTGTCTTGCGGTCCATGGATTTTGGGGATTGCGGCCGTAGAGAGTTTCATAGCTTGCGCATCTGAAATCAATTTGTTGGTGGTCTGCGTCAGCCGGGTAGACTGGAACGGTTTCTTCCGGCTGACGTAGGCTGCATTTTTTGCCGTTTTTTAAGGCAGTGCGTGGGGAGCTGTAACGTTCGGGCGTTGAGTATGGTCGGGTAGTTGCCGCTGTTTTCTGGCCGCGAAGGTGCCGGATGCGGTGGGGTGTTTGGTATAGCTTGAGCGGTGGTGCTCGAATTTGATTTCTTAAGCGGTTGGTAGAGATTTCATATGTGGCGCGCTTCGGCCTACCAGCGAAGCGTTTGGCGGAGTTCAAGAGGTGGTATGACGTGTCTGTCTGTGCGTTAATGGGGTCTGGCGTAGTGTCCAGTGGACAAGGGAGTCCGCGTTCTTCCTTTAAAGAGCGCACAGGCGTGTCTGGCGCTCTACGGTGTGTACCCCCGTATCGCAGATCAGTTGGTCGGTGGTGTGCGTCAGCTGGGTAGGTCTGTAATCTGATTTCTTCCGGCTGACGTAGGCTTCATTTTCTGCTGTTCGGTGGAGCTGTGTGGAGAGCTCTCACGTTTAGGTTTTGAGTATGGTCAGGCAGTTGCCGCTATTTTCTGGCTGCAAAGTAGCCGGATGCGGTGGGGTCTTTGGTGTAGCCTGAGCTGTAGCCCTCGAATTTGATTTCTGAAGTAGTTTGGAGATCGGCGATTTCATGTGTGGCGGGCGTTTGATCTACCATCGATCAAACGTTTCCGTGGTGTTCATGGGCTGGTACGGTGTGCCTGTCTCCGGGTTGGTGGTGTTTGGCGCGTGTCCAGCGAACGAGGGAGACTGCGTCGGTCCTTTAAAGATCGGGCGGGTGTGTCTGGGCTTCTACCGATTACTGAGGGTTGCAGCCGCGGGGAGTTTCGTAGCTTGCGTATGTCAAATCAGTTTGTCGGGCGGTCTGCGTCAGACGGGTAGATCTGTAATCTGATTTCTTCCGGCTAACGTAGGCTGCATTTTTTGCCGTTTCTTGAAGCAGTAATGGGAGCTGTAACGTCCGGGCGTTGAGTATGATCCGATAGTTGCCGCTGTTTTCGGCCGCGAAGGTGCCGGATGCAGTGGGATCTCTGGTGTAGCTTGAGCCGTGGCGCTCGTGTATGATTTCTGAAGTAGTTCGGAGATCGCCGATTTCATATGTGGCGCGTGTTTGATCCATCAGCGAAACGTTTCAGCGAAATTCAGGGGCTGGTAAGGTGTGTCTGTCTGCGAGCTGATGGTGTCTGGCAACACTCGTTGGTTGGGTGTGGTAGATTTTTTGATCCGCACGATGTCTTCGAAGGCTACCGAAGGATGGAGGGAGGCGGTGAAGTTTTGATATACAAGTGCGTAGTCCTTAGTGGATTCAGTAGTTAGGTACTTGTGATCTTCATGTTGACAGTTTATGGGAACATTTGAGCACGGGTATGCAAAATTTTTTGATTTACACGCAGACGCCCTTCGACGGCATTCAGTAGTTGGAAATGATGGTTTTGACTCATATGTGTATCGTCTTTGATGACTTGTTGACACTAAACGTGACTTCATCACCGCAATGTTTCTCTCCCATTTCGAGAGCAACTGCTGACTGCCGGGAATGATACGGATGTTCGGAAGAAAAGTGAAACGTGATTGACGGCTGCTCGTTTAACTTTCTATCGCTACTATTGTTGCGGCTAAAGTTTAAGTGTATTTCTTGAGAGACGTTTTGTTTACGCCATGACGTATGCACAGCTGTGCTTCTATCCGTGCACTTGAGATTTACATGAGTCAAACGAACTGATAACGTCCTGGCATGTCACCGACAGCTAAGTGTTGGTTGTTATGTGCACTCGGAAGTTGAAGCACACGTTATGAATGTGTGTCGTATCTGTGGATATCTCTGTGTACTTTTATTCGGTAGTTTCAAACTGCAAACTACTGCGACTGGAGTTTTAGCATCCGATGAATACACTTCGCACTATGCGATGAAATCGAATATCAGCTTTCAAGCTGACTAGTCTATATCAAGAGCAGTTGCAGACAACTGAACTTGTTCAAAAAATGACCAAATAAGAGCATTTTTTCATTTGATCAATTAGCAAAACGCGTCGAAATAAGTAAGAAGGCGGGTCGATGAAGATGGCAGTACGTGTACTTTACCAACCACGAATCGCCACACCAAGTATGGCAGAAGCTGTCAAGGAAAACAAATAAAACAAACGAAGAAATGTTCCAGAAACGCTTCAAAGTACCAGAGTTTTTGCATTCTATATAACTGACCAAGCGCTCTTTCATAGGTTAGCAAGCAAAATTGCTACTTGGTTGATTAATTTTTTAAACATTTCGTATTTTTATTCGGAGCTTTCCAACCCAATCGTGATATCATTCAGAGTTTTAGTTGAGCATTCCAAAACAGCTCTTAAAAAATACCTTCCAACAATCGGCTAATGAAGTGTTGAATTTTTTCAACCTAATCTCTTCGCCACCGATCTCTTCTGCACGTAGAATATCTTTTAAACTCTCATTTAGTTGTCATTTTCATCTTATCGTCATAACGCATCGGCAAATCTTTCTTCCTCTTGGTTTCGTCTGCCTTTTTATTGCAACATTATTGTGACGTCTTGAAATGTTTCATAATTTCTGCGATTAAGTGAAAATCGGTGAGAGCGATGGTTTATTTAATATTTTTTAGAGAATAAGAAATTATGATGATTGCAGTTTTGATGTTTGTTTGTTTGTTTGTTTTTTTGAAGTAGAAACAGTTTCATAATATACACGCAGTATGAAGGCATAAGGCCTTACATATGTTATTAAAGCCGAATTTGGCGTCTCTTCTTTCCCACCCTTAAAATTTTGTGTGTTAACGTTTTCCAATTTAATTTCATTCTTATTCATTTTTTTCTTCTGGATTGTGTTTATAGTTGATAAAAATTTCTGGAAAATGAGACATTCCAATCTGAAATAGCGGAAGCTATTCTTCTTATTGCATTTCATGAATTTTTATTTTCCATGTGCTTTTTTTTCTGTAGAATTTTATAGCGATGTCGATTGTTCCTCGATCCTGCCTCTATTTCATGTTCTCTTATGGTGTTACAGCCAGTTTTTTAAATGTATTTTTGCTTATCTTCCGTAACGGATTCGTCTATTATTGTTCTAGTTTATTTTATTTTTTCTTTCATCAATGTTTATAGCACACACATATTTAAGGTGATATTTTAAAGAGATATTAATTGCAGTGTTGATGGTTGTTTTATGAAATGGGCGCACTGGAAAGTAATATTAATTATGGTTCTCTCTGATGAGTTAATAAGTAAGAAGAATGAGCTATCAGTTTTAACAGTGTAAAGAATATCAACGCCAAATATATTCATTAATTTTTAGTTCTGGCACTGAAAAAGGTTCTTTTTTTTGGGGGGGGGGGGATTATATATGAAGCTGAGAGAATTTCGAAACAAACAGGAAATGAGGCACTTGGGCTGCTATACTGAATGATTATTTCATATCGATGCAAACATCTTCCAAATTCAATGATATTGGCTATATTTCATTGCCTTCCACTTCTAGCATAGTGCTTCGAAATAATTCTAGTTTTTATGCGATTCTTTTTGATTTGTGTTGTAATTATCTTCTTTTTTTATATAATTTGAAGTTTCTGATTGTATTACGATTCGATGTTATTTTTCTCGAATGTTTGTTCATTAATTTTTTGTTAGCATTCTTAATAAATTTCATTCTTCAAGAGAAATTGGAATTTAACATTGAAATATGCGATCAAAAAGTACCAATAAGTTAGTTCTTTTGGTGCATGCAAAGAGACATCCTGTTCCTCTCTGAAACGATTCATGAAGTACCAATGGAACAGTGGAACGATGGTTTGCCGACGAAAAAAGGCTGCAACAATGATCAAAAAAGTTTCGAATTCACGAAATCCTACGTTACTGCTCCTTATAGGCCTTCATCGCGTAGGCGATGCGAAGAGCGGGTTTAGTCAGTGCGCAGGTAATAGAGATGGGCAATTGTATTTCCTCCTTCGGAAATTTTTTTTTCCAATCTGGCCAGTTCACATCGGTGACAAAAAGCGAACGAAGGCGGAATGATACTTGTACATTCAATTCTGAATAACCCAGGCCCTTAATCTCTCATAGCTATCTCTCATAGCTGCTACACTTGACCAAAGTTCGGTGATATTGTCGCTCGAAGCTTTCCGTTTGGGGGCGGACTTATCTTGGTCGGATAAAACTAGGTCCTTTCGATCCAAATTTTCGTGTCATTTCAGGACAGCGCCAATATTTGATGATGAGATGTTCAGAGAAAAAAAACTACGAAATTTCGATTAGTTTCCCACAGCAAAATATCTGAGACTTGCAACCGCAACTTGAGTTCATTAATGGTTTATTTCGATTATTTCCAGTCATCCGCACAACGATGAATACGGCTAAAAGCTAAAGATCTGCATCTCTTATGAGTTCTTCAATTATGTTTTATTTTTACATGCGATGGGCAGTGTCAACGATAATTCATATTTGCTTACCATTCACATAAGATTGAAATAAACTTCAGCTTGGAAGTAAACTTATGCGAAAGTGAAGAGAAATCGATGATTATTCTTAATTTTCTGCCAGTGCCTATAATCGAATTTGCGATTTCGCGATAGTGCACCTTTGGAAATTAGATTCTATACTATAGGATAGCTGATTGCACCATTTCTTTTTACACTGATTGATCAATACTAAAATGAGATGTGGGCGTTCAAAAATGGAATAAAATTCTGCGCTCATATTATAAAACGGTGTGATTTTTCAATCTCCGCGTGCTAAGCGCCAATAAAACAGCCGAAACGAATATCTTATGAGCCGCTTATATAAGTGATCGAATCAGATTTGCCCTAATCAACAAAAATATCTTAAGAATGTAATCGCCAACTGTCTCATAAGTTGGAATTCAAACGTGAAGTTAAAACACAAACTGCTGAAGTTGTCATTTCATGCATAAATTTCAATTTTATTATACCAGTCGATTTCATGCAAATCATACAAGCATCAATTGTTTCGCTTTGTTAAACCAACAACGATGCATTTTTTGAATACTTGTCTTGTAATGGTACAGCAATTGCAAGCCGAAATATTGGCA